>JBBGZY010000077.1:1352500-1811880 GCA_037952925.1 Lithobates clamitans | reverse complement strand
CCTTAGCCTTTAGCAAGCTAGGAACAAAAAGAAAGAAAACACAACTCCAAAAACATGTCCAAATATCAAACCTTCTCTGTCTTAAATGCATTTCATGCCAGGCTGGCCTTTTTGTCATTACCACTTTGTTGAAAAGAAGGCGATCTGGCTATTTATACACCTCCTTTGATGTTGGAGTAAATGAGGAAGCCCAGGGGGTAGATTTAGACAGCATTGGCATTTTAGGGGAGGAGAGTGTTAGATGCACTACTCGTTTCAAATACACGGAACAGTGACAAGGAAAAATCCAGGCAACACTACCAAACATGTATCAGCAGGGTGATAGACTCACCCTGAAAGTGACAACATTCCTTGATGACATTTAAATGCAAAAATGGATGGCATATAATGCCTCTCTTACATGTGCTAATGCTCTTTTATAAACCTGGCCCCTCCAAAAATATTTTAAAGACAGCTTGCTAGTAGAAAATACACAAATCAAGCAAACTCCAAAACAAATCCACGCATCACCGCTTAGAATCAGTTAGGTGCTCAATGAGAACTGTTGTATTTCGAAAGGTAACCTTTTATGTTTGCCTTCTTATTTGAGGATTGAGACTAGTTTGTTTAATTTTAAGCACTTGTTTGCTATCATAAAAACACCTATGTATAAATGCCGATGTTACCAAGCCAGTGACATTCCTTCCCATGCCTATTTGGCCAAGAAAGAACAACAAGTTCTTTGAAATGTGAACATTTATTTACAAAAATGGAGCCAAAATTAACAAATAAAAATATATAAATTAATCCAAAACAATAAGGCCAAAAATCAATGGGGAGGTGGTGGCTGCTGCTGCTCAGGGGGCAGGTGTGAGGGGACCGAGGAGAGGGTAGGGACTTGTGAGGGTTGTGTTGAAGGGGTTGGGAAAGTGGCTTGGAAGGGGGGCTGTATCAAGGGGTAGTGAGGGAATTGGCTCAGGGGCTGTGTCTGGAAGGCTTGAAGTGTGTATTGCGGGTGTTGGAAGTGTTGGGGTGTTGTGGCTTGGTGTAAAGTGTAGGACTGGGCTTGGATGAGATTCTGTTGATGGGCTTGTGCTTGGGTGTGTGCTTGGAGGAGGTTAAGGGCACGGGTCAGCTCTTGTTGATAGGGTGAAGGAGAGGGGGCCTGGACAAAGTGGGCTGGGCAGGAGATCTGGGGAGGGTGGGCCTGGGGAAGGACTTGCAAGGTGGTCTGGTTGTATAAATTTTGTGGAGGGTCCTGCTGGGGTGTACATGAGGGGTGGGAAGGGGGGCCAGAATTTTGGGTAAGTTGGGGTGTGTGGGTGAGGTGATCAGCAGGTGAGGATTGAAGGGGGAGTGTGGAATCTGAGGAAGGGGCATATGTGTGGTGTGTGTGGGAGGGGGGAGCGGGGTTTAGGGGTTCACCATTGGGAGGGGACTGGGAATTGTTGGAAGTGGCTAATTGGGGATGCGGCACCCCCCCGGCTGGCTGCCCATTATTTAGACGATTTTGCTGTTCCAACAGTTGACGTATGGCCAGCAGTTGTTCCCCAATATACTGGTTGTCTGCATGCTGGTTAGTGGCCATAGTTTGCATCACTTGATGCATATCCTGTTGGATCTGCTGCAGGATCTCCTGGTTATCAGTCAACTTCTGCACAGATTGCTGTGTGAGCCCCAGTAACCTTACTAAATCACTTGTTTCAGAAGGCCTCCTTTGCTCATTGAATAACTCTATCTCGGCAACCAGCCTTTCTAGTAGGTTAAAATGTGGGTTGTGATAAGGTGGGGGGTGTGCCGATCCAGCTGCATCCAATGCTGGCTAAAAGACAAAAAAAATAGAAGTTACTCACAAAATCTTTTCTCACATCATAAACGCTACAAGCATACAGTGGGACAGGTGGATGGACTGCCAACAAACACAATTGCTCATGTAGGCAGCCTCCGACCACTTAAGATAATGCCTTCCCATTATATCTTTATTACAAGCATTACAATGGCTGCACTGTTTGGACGTCAAAAAGTTCTAATCTTGACCCAAACTGCTAGCCTCATTCTTGTGATTTGGACAAAGTGCCATACTACACCCCATACTTGGAACATTCCCCTTAAAGATATGACAATCCTGACTAAGCAATACTCCACCCCACAAGAAGTTGAGGCACACATCAAGTTTGCCTTTCCAAATCATGGCCTAGCTGGAATATAATTGTTAGAGAATTGGAGGAACATTTGTTTGCCTGACAAAAGTGGAATTTCTTACCGGACGTTCAGGCAACCCGGGTTCAGCAGCTGCGGAGAGTATAGGATTTGCTGGTGGAGTGCCTGAATGTCCCTGCCAAGACCAAAAAGATTGAAGCTATGCCATTTCCAAACAACATGTGTAACAAAAATTTGGACATGTCCACCTTGTAACGTCATATCACCTACCCCAACATTGGATGCAGAATCCTCGCCACCTCCAGCTCGAGCTCCAGCTGCACCAGGGGACAGATGTTCTAAAAAAGAAAGGTCAAGAATTTTTTGGTCCTAAAAATTAGGCTGTAGGGATGAGCTGCCATTTTTGAACACTGGTTTAAGGGATCGGGCACTGGCACAGAATAACATTCCAATCTTGCTTCCTCCTGTTTGACATGGCACATGGGACACTTGCAAACACACCCCAAAATAACAAGTTGTGTGTAGAAAGAGGTCTGTTAGTGGTCAAGAGCCGGGGATACATTAATGACTAGTGGCCAGCAAGGAAGAAGATGTGTTAGTCTTGATGCATAATGATTATAAGTGACAGAAGCAGAATAAACCCTGGCCTGTCAACATCCAAGCTTATCTAAATTTTTAGTGAAACATTTGTTGGCCAGCACTATGAAAACAATGTTTATTGCTTAATCCAGAGTCCTACAAAGAATTCTACACACCAATTAGCAATACATACCAATAACTTCCTCCAGGCTTTGCTGCAGGGGCTGGTCCCGTTCCTCCTCCTCCTCCTGCTGATGTTGTGCTGTGGATAGGACATTGCCGTGTGAGTTGGTTTGTAGAGGATATTACAGCCTTACATATTGGTTGGCACATTCACATTTTGAACTTACCAGGAGAGAGCTGCATCCTCTCCTCAGTATGTGGGGCATCTTCAGCCATAGCCTCCTCAGCTGAGCTGGGAGGGGCTGACGCTCCCCCTGGAGATAGGCGAGAAACCAAAATGAATTTGCAGGACAAGTGTAAAAGTATTCCAATGTGTCCATTTTTAGACTGGATAGAAAATTCAAAGAAGCTGACACAAAGTAATGGCCAAGAGTTAGTTACCATGCTGCCAATCATCCGTATCAGCACGAGTTCGGAGTCCTAGAATTGTGTCCAACTGGATGAGTGGCAGGAAATCTTGCTCATATTGATGGAGGAGCGCCACATAAGCAGGTGGGATACCCTGGCTCGTCACATGCCCCTGCCCAGCCCAGCGAGCCAGCCTGTCCTTAATGCCTTTCTTGATGTCCCCCACACGCTTCTTGAGGGTATCGATGGAACGGTGCTCCACATTGCCCACTGCATTGACAGCCACTCCAATTTCCTCCCACAGCCGTTTTTTGGCCGCCTTACTTGTTCGGAGGGCACAGGCTCCTGCGATCTGCTCATATCTGGGTATATATGCAGTCACAAGAGCCTGGTTCTCCCTGGAGGAGAAGTGGGGACGCCGGCGAGAAGTACCCACACTGCCTCTCCTCCTTGAAGTACCCTGTTCAGGGCTTAAAGAAGGAGAGGCAGCATGTGGAGAACGTCTCCCGCCAGCTTCCACCTCTTCTCTGGAGGAAGCAGGCACCCTTCTGGCAGCAACTGGAGCCTCCCTCACACCCGAGCCAGACAACGTGCCCAGCCTGGCCCCAGGCCCCGGCCTGCCCCCCCTCTCCCTCCCCCTCCCCCTCCCCCTCCCCCTACTCTCCTTCACCCTCCCCCCTCCCCTCCCCCTTCCCCTTCCCCTCCCCCTTCCTGGGGGTGACATGGGTGGACCAGATGGGCAGGTGGTCTGACTGAGTGGCAGCAGCGTACTGGGACAAAATCTGAAAAAGAAACAGAACAAAACTAGGTCAGCGCCTGAACTTGAAAGTGCATAGCACACATCGGGAACACAGACACTTACCAAACACACACCGAACACAAACAATGGCTCTCTGCTGGGGGGGGGGATTAAGATAAGTCTGCAAAAGAGACAGAACAAAAAGAAGTGAACACCTGAGTTTGAAAGTGCATAGCGCAATTGGGAACACAGACACTTACCAAACACACACCGAACACAAACAATGGCTCTCTGCCAGGGGGGGGGGGGGGGGATATAGATAAGTCTGCAAAAAAGAGACAGAACAAAAAGAGGTGAGCACCTGAGTTTGAAAGTGCATAGCGCACATCGGGAACACAGACACTTACCAAACACACACCGAAAATAAACAATGGCTCTCTGCCGGGGGGGGGGGGAGGGGAGGGTATAGATAAGTCTGCAAAAGAGACAGAACAAAAAGAGGTGAGCACCTGGGTTTGAAAGTGCATAGCGCATATCGGAAACACAGACACTTACCAAACACAGCAACAAACAGTCCCCCCAAAAAAGGGAAGGGCCAATTTGGCCCAGAGAAAGGCATAAAACGTGTGGAGAAGCAAAATAAACTGCAGTCATTTGTATGACTTCAAGTACAGCAGCTACAGGCAAATAAGGCAACTTAAATGCACACCCCCAAGAGCTTGGCTCAAACAATTATGGGGCGTACACACGGTCGGACTTTTCGTCTACAAAAGTCCAACGTACGCCGACGGACTAAAGCTGGCTGGTAATCCGATCGTGTGTGGGCTTCTTCGGACTTTCAGCGGACTTTTTCAGCCTCAAATCCGACGGACTTTAGATTTGAAACATGCTTCAAATCTTTACGTCGTAACTACGACGGACCCCGAAATCCGCTCGTCTGTATGCTAGTCCGACTGACAAAAACCGACGCTAGGGCAGCTATTGGCTACTGGCTATCAACTTCCTTATTTTAGTCCGGTGTACGTCATCACGTACGAATCCGTCGGACTTTTGTGTGGTCGTGTGTAGGCAAGTCCGTTCGTTAGAAAGTCTGCCACAAGTCCGCCGCAAGTCCGCCGAAAGTCCGCTGGAAGTCTGTCGGACAGGCTGTCGGACTTTTGTAGATGAAAAGTCCGACCGTGTTTATGCCCCATAAGGCTTCATTCACAGTTTTATGACTCCAAACTTGGGGCAACTTTAGAGTGAGCTAACTTGGATGCAATTTTGGCTTTGCCCATTGAAAATGGACAACTGTTGGCCAACCAGGCATGTACTGGCCATTGGGAATACCGGGAGTTTTCCGGTGGGCTGATGGCTCAGTGGTAAGTTTTTTATGCAGAGTTCGGCGGCAGCAGGAGCACGGCTAAGGTTGCCACCTCATCCCTTTAAACCGGAACACATATGAATTACACAGGTCCTGTGGCTGATTAAGGTGGTAATTCAACTCACTTGGTGCCTTATGTGCGTTAAAATTTGCCACAGAACCTGTGTAATTCATATGTGTTCGGGTTTAAAGGAATGAGGTGGCGAACCTAAGTGCGGCAGCAAACAGCGGCGGGGTTTTGGGGAAGGTGGTAAGTGAGGAGGGCATTTAGATGTGAGAGCCCATGAGGGAGAAGAGCTCCACCCCCTCCCTGACCACCAAAGAGGCAAACAGGAGCGGGCGCGGCCACCCTGGCACTTCCAGAACCTCGATTCCTCCACCTCCTCTCCTCTCTGCTCAAAGAACTGTGAGGCTCGGGCCGGAGGACAGGCTGACTGTGGGCCCGGAGGAAGAGAACATGCGGGAGGCAGAGGCTGCCAAGGAGCCGCTGAAAGGAGCAGAGCAGCGAGAGCACCCCCGGATCAAGAGTGAGACTTGGTGCTGCCGCTGCTGGCCATCAGGTACCCGGCATCCTGCACATACATGCCCGCACACTGAGACAAGGAGAGCAGAGGAGGGACTGCAGATAGGGACAGTGCTATGTGGTCTCTCTCAGTCCCCCCTTCTGTCTCAGCTCCCCCCTCTGTCTCTCAGCCCCCCCCGTCTCTGTCTCTCAGCCCCCCCGTCTCTGTCTCTCAGCCCCCCCCGTCTCTGTCTCTCACCCCCCCCGTCTCTGTCTCTCAGCCCCCCCGTCTCTGTCTCTCAGCCCCCCCCCGTCTCTGTCTCTCAGCCCCCCCGTCTCTGTCTCTCAGCCCCCCCGTCTCTGTCTCTCAGCCCCCCCGTCTCTGTCTCTCAGCCCCCCCCCGTCTCTGTCTCTCAGCCCCCCCGTCTCTGTCTCTCAGCCCCCCTCCCGTCTCTGTCTCTCAGCCCCCCTCCCGTCTCTGTCTCTCAGCCCCCCTCCCGTCTCTGTCTCTCTCACCCCTTCCCTCTCATCCAAACCCTGACTCTTAGGCCGCTTTCACACTGGGGCTGGTGTTGACGGTGGCACGCTGCTAGTTTTAGCGGCGATTTAGCGTCATTTTGGCGGCGCTATTCGGCCGCTAGTGGGTCGCTTTTAACCCCCGCTCGCAGCCCAAAAAAAGGGTTAAATGCGCCCGTGTAGCGTCTCTGCCGAAGCGCTTTGCAGGCGCTTCGGCAGCGATGGCCATTCATTTCATGGGCAGGAGCGGTGGATACTTTCTCAGCCCCCCCGTCTCTGTCTCTCAGCCCCCCGTCTCTGTCTCTCAGCCCCCCCGTCTCTGTCTCTCAGCCCCCCCGTCTCTGTCTCTCAGCCCCCCCGTCTCTGTCTCTCAGCCCCCCCCCCGTCTCTGTCTCTCAGCCCCCCTGGTCTCTGTCTCTCAGCCCCCCCGTCTCTGTCTCTCAGCCCCCCCCGTCTCTGTTTCTCAGCCCCCCCCGTCTCTGTTTCTCAGCCCCCCCGTCTCTGTTTCTCAGCCCCCCCCCATCTCTGTCTCTCAGCCCCCCTCCCGTCTCTGTCTCTCAGCCCCCCTCCCGTCTCTGTCTCTCAGCCCCCCTCCCGTCTCTGTCTCTCAGCCCCCCTCCCATCTCTGTCTCTCTCACCCCTTCCCTCTCATCCAAACCCTGACTCTTAGGCCGCTTTCACACTGGGGCTGGCGTTGACGGTGGCACGCTGCTAGTTTTAGCGGCGATTTAACGTCATTTTGGCGGCGCTATTAGGCCGCTAGTGGGTCGCTTTTAACCCCCGCTCGCAGCCCAAAAAAAGGGTTAAATGCGCCCGTGTAGCGCCTCTGCCGAAGCGCTTTGCAGGCGCTTCGGCAGCGATGGCCATTCATTTCATGGGCAGGAGCGGTGGATACCCTGCTCCTCCACCGCCCCAAACATGCTGCTTGCAGGACTTTTGTTACTGACCTGCCACACTGGGACTGCAGGGGAGGTGTTTTTCAGGTGCTTTACAGGCATTATTTTTGCCCCAAAGCACCTGAAAAATGCCTCTCTCTTACACTCACCCCCTTTCCCTCAACCCCCCCTCTCTCTTTTTGGTGGGCGGGATTTTTTGGGTTTTTAAGGGGGGCAGCATTTTATTGAATTAAAGTGGGACAGTCTGGATGAAGTCCAGGGCCAAATTTTTGACCCAGTCCAGCCCTATGGCAAACTGATTGCTTGAAGTCTAAGGCCCTTAACTTGCATGAAAGTCAGTGTTAAGTAGTGCATGAACTACATGGAACACGCTGCCACTGTATTTTGCACAAATATCAATGGGTAACATTCAAAAACATGTTGAATAAAGATGGGCTCAGACGTGTTGGCAGCTCCAGATGCCTGAGCCCACCAGGAAGCTCACACTGCACAGCACTAATCACAGGCAGTGACACATTTCCCGATCTGTGCTGCCACGGATCGGGAAATGTCTCACTGCCTGTGATTAGCTATGCACAGTGTGAGCTTCCTGGTGGGTTCAGGCAAGTGGGTTAGAAAAAAAACATGCCCAAGCACATACTTAATGTTGAACAACTGGATATGCAATTTTGATGTTTATAGTTGCATGACAAATGTGAATGTAGTTTTCTGCTATGGCCGTGGCTAACACCATGGGGTCCAGTACATGTTCTGTTCTCTGGTTCATGCTAAAATCAGGTGTGGTTTGAGGCTTGACTTGACAACCTAATTGGAGCCAAAGACGCACGTTACCTTTTTTAAGGCACCTTTCACACTTGCACGTCCTGAAAGTTGTGTGACTTGAATCACTGCTTGTGTATTCTTGATGTCTATGGAGCTCGTCGGGTAAAAGTCTGACTAAAGTAGTGCAGGGACTACTTAGAAGTCACTTCAAATTAAAATCGCACAGACATGAAGGTTAGTCTTTGTAAATCATGGGGTCCAACTTGTCATGTGACTGTATAGTCACAAGTTGCATTCCAGGTTGTACCCCATGATTTCCAATGAGCACTGTTCATATCTGTGCAACTTCAAGTCGCATCAACCTCAAAGTAGTTCCTGCACTACTCTGTTCCAACTTTGTAAACTTGAGGTCTATGGAGGTCAAGTCATATCAAGTCACAGGCAGTGATTCAAGTTGCATCAAAGTTGGACATCTTTCAAGTGGTACAAGCAGGAAAGTGGCCCTGGACGGCATCTGCTCTGCACCGGTGTGACCCAGCTTCATTGAGGGCCAGTCACACTCTCCTGTAATGAAAGTTGGATGTGGGGATTGGAAACACAGATCCAATGTGCATATATGTGAACGGAACTTTCTTTAAGTTAACAGACATGTTGTGCAAGCTTTTGGTGGGAGTATCAAGGTGACAGACATGTGGTAGTTGAACAGCATTGTAACCGTGGCTTCAAAAAAATCATGACCTGGAAGAGGAAGTAGCTGCAATCAGAAATCGGGAAAGATGGGAAACTGGGAAAATACAACCTGACTGAAGGAGAACCTATTACCAAGTGTAATTGCTTTTTGTAGCGGTGGACATGTGTGCATGCATGCAGACAGCTGAAAAATCACAGAGGCAGGGGTAGGTGATGTGTCTTTACAGTTGTTAAATTTTAGGTATGTGGTAATAGCATCTGGAGAGACATGTGTCAGGGGACAACATTGTCAAAATCATGGCTTTGAGAAATGATAAAAAGGAACTGGATAAGCATAGTATAAAGTGATCTATACAGTTATCACATTGGTACTCTTTGCTGTCCCTCTTGCTGTTATTTTGTTTCAAACAGCTTCACTTAGAGAAAAGGCCACTATCATAAGGCTCTGTTTCCACTACTGCGAGTTGTTGTGCGACTTGACACATGTGAAGTCGCATGACAAGTCAAAACCCATCTTTTTTAATGTTCCCTGTTCTAATTGGTGCGACTCAAAACAAGGTTTTTGCACTACTTTGTTCCGACTTCAGTGCGACTTATTCTCCCATGGTTTTCACCGGTCGCATGACATTGCATCAAAAATCGCATTGCAAAGTCACACTGTAAATCGCATGACTTTAGGGTTGCAATAGTGGAAACAAAGCCTAAGGGTTTAAGGGGAAGAATGAATGCTTTTATGTTTAATTGTTTTTTCTCAATGTAATGATTATTAATGAAAAGTATATGGTAGCTCCTGTGAAAGCGGATAAACTGAAGATTGGGAAAGGAAGGGGAAAAAAAGAGACATGTAAGAAATGTAAGTTGTAGAATGTTTTGTAATAGAAAAATTAATAAAGTGATTTAAAAAAAAAAAAATGGCCAATATATATCCCAATTAGGGAAGCAATGCATGATTGTGAATTAGCGTGGTTGTACATTTATGTGCCACAGACGAATAGTAGAAGTATTCTAACTATGCTGTAGTGGTTCTTTATAATGTCATTCATATTATTGTTTTGTTAGCATGTTCAGCCAACAAAGACATTTCATCGGAGTATGAGTAATGTCTGCTATTTTGCAGCGTTAAACATTAAATATTTACAGTTAGAGCTCAATTACATAATAAACATAATTTTACATACAACTGGTATCTTCTAATATTGAGTTGTATGTAGATCTGTTTATTGTTTAGTTATGGTAATGATATATATTGAAGGTAGAGCTGTACACACTAGTTCAGTGTTTATTAACTCCAGTCCTCAAGGTCACGTCATGTCTTCAGGATTTCCCTCAGATGAAACAGCTGTGTTAATTACAAAGGTGATCACATAACCTGTGCAAAATAATGGCAAACCTGAAAACATGACCTGTTATGGTGCGGATTTTCAAAACACTACACTAGTTGCTTAGTAATCATAACTCCTATCTCGTAAAACACAAGGAAATTAGTTCCAATCCAAAACATACCACCACCTGTCTAAAGTTCAAGGGCAGATTTACAAACACATAATGGCACTTATGCATTTGCTATTGTTACTTCAGCCAGGTGTTGACCTATTTGGGATTTGAACCCATCAAAAGAGTGATTGCTGAGTGTTACTAAACAGTAGCTCAAACCACTAAGCTACCTTGATCAGTACAATTAGAGCAGAAATATACCACTGATAAATGATCAAATAATGAACATAGATAACTAGAACTCCATACTAACTTAAAGTACTAAAAAGCTATTTGAAATATGCAAGTCTAAAGTTGGTTACTGGTACCATCAACAAGTAGCAGTGCATTATTAGCAAAATATGTTATTACAATCTTGTAGACATGGCTTACCAAATATTGCAAAGAACAACAGCACACAACCCAACTTCACTTCAAAATTCCACACTGCAATGTGGTCTATATATAGCATAATATTGTGCGTACGCTAATTAGCCATCGCGTATTTATGTGCGCATGTTCGCCAGTGAGATCCTCTAATCACAAAATGGCAGAGATTGAGGAGCAAGTGATGTTGGCAGTGGCGGTACTTGTTGGTGCCTTTTGCGAGGCAGCCGAGCAGGAGGAAGCCGAGCAGGAGGAAGCCGAGCAGGAGGCAGCCGAGCAGGACGTTTCTGCACCTGTGGCTCACCTTCGCCAGCCACGGCTTTTTGCCCCACGGGCATATTTTCAAAGCATGCGGGACTCTGATATCCGTAGAAAGTTTAGGTTAGGGCGAGAAGCAATTATGCACCTCTATCAGCTGATACAGCATAAAATTTCCCCCTCTACATACCGCAGTCATGCTGTGCCAGGCATGGTCAGGTTGCTTGCGACTTTGTACATCTTGGGTCGGGGCAGCTTCCAAGCCACTTCTGGAAGTATTATGGGTCTGAGCCAACCCACGGTATCCAGGGTGTTTATGCAGGTCATAGATGCCATTCTTGACCTTGTACCACAATTTATTCACTGGCCACAGAATGAAGATGAGTGGAATGACGTGAAGGTGGCTTTCTACCACCATGCACAAATGCCACAAATCCTGGGGGCCATTGATTGTACACACGTGGCAATCAGGGCCCCCAGGATAAGTGAAGCATCCTATCGGAATCGCAAGCAGTACCACTCCATCAACGTCCAAGTTGTGTGTGACGCCAGACAGCGCATAATGAGTGTTCAGGCGGCTTTCCCAGGGTCATGCCATGATGCCTACATATTGAAACAGACGGGCCTGTTTCAGAAGTTTGAGGGTGGACAAATGCCGTCCGGGTGGCTTATTGGTACAGTATTGTTTTTTACGCAGCACATGCATTTTTTTTTACAGGCATCTAAAGTCACATGAAGGGATGGGAAGGACTAATTTTTGTTTGTTTTGTTCTTTCTTTTTATTTCTAGGTGATGCCGGTTATCCGCAGCTGAGGTGGCTGATGGCTCCAATCAGGCACCCCTCCGGGCAGCCACAACATCGCTATAATAGTGCCTTACGTAAAAGCCGGGGCATTGTTGAGCTTACCATTGGCCTGCTAAAGTCCCGGTTTTTATGTTTGGCCAGGCCCGGGGGGGAGCTACTGTACTCTCCTCAAAAGTGTTCCAGGATCATCCTTGCCTGTTGTGTCTTGCACAACATGTGTGTTGCAAGGGATGATTCCTGGGAGCTTATTGAGGAGAGGGAGCCAGAGGTCCGCCAGCTGTCGGTCCACAGAAACAGCAATACTACTGTTGGGGTTGCCACCCGGAATCAGCTGATTGCTGGTTATTTTACATGTACGTATTACAACATAGCTCGAGATAGAGAATGTGTAAAAAATTTCCTAGTTTGCAGGGTATCCCTAAGGCTCGATTCACACCTATGCATGTTGCTTTTGAGCATTTTTGGAGGTTTTTTTTTCATGCTTGCCACGTTTTTGAGCCGCGATTTTGCCGCGATTTTGCCGCGATTTGCGTTTTTTTTTTTTTTTTTTTTACATTTTTTTTTTTTTAGTTTAAAAAAAAATTAAAAAAAAAAAAAAAAAAAAAAAAAAACGGCAAAAACGCACCAAAAACGCATCAAAAACGCTGCAAAAACGGTGCACTTGCGTTTTTGATGCTTGTCCATTGAATTCTATTACATGCAAAACGCTGCATTTTGCATGAAAAAACGTCCCCGACCCTTTCCAAAAATGCAGAGAAACAAAAAAGCATTGATGTGAACATGTTCCATAGGAACCCATGTTAAAAAATTCCCGTGCATTTCTGCAAAATGCAAAATGCATCAAAAAACGCGCTAGTGTGAATGGAGCCTCACCGGGACACAGATGCTAAGAAACATCTGACAGTTGTGATTGACCCTCTTCAGTGTGTAGTCAAGATGACAATTTACTTTGCCACTAACACTAAACTCGATTATGAACTGTGTGGCAATTTCAAAGGGAGTGGAGAGGGAGTAGAACACCTGGCAGGTGTTTGCTTGTGTCTGTGCCACATGTATATAGACATGTGCAATTTGTTTAGTTCCTAATTATTTTTTTAAAAAATTTTGACAAATTCATTAATTCCGAAGTTTCAGAATTTTTCCAGTTCCGAAATTTCCGATTTTCCTAATTTTCCAAACTTCCCGAATGTCCGATTGTCCGATTTTACTAATTTACGAATTTCCAAAATTAATGAAATTCGGAAATTCAGAAATTAGAAATTTATAAATTCGGAAATCCAAAAATTAGGAAATTTGGAAATCCGACAAATTCGGAAATTCAAAAATTCGGAAATCCGAAAATACAAAATTCGGAAATTCTGAAATCCGAAAATTTGAAATTTGGAAGTTCTAAAATTCGGAAATTTTCAAAATTCCAAATTTCAGAATTTCCAAAAAAAGCAAAAAAAGAATGAAACGAAAACGATAAAAAATAAGTTTTTGTCAGTGCCCATGTCTAATATTTAGGAGGAACAATAACCTCAGCTAGGTATCTAAATGTGTTTTATGTTTTTTCAGCCAATTAACATCATGGCATGTACCCCAGGAAGCCTGGTTTGATGGACTGTCTGGCGTCACAGGTGTGTTTTTCAATCTTATCTTATATGTTTTTGTAGTTGCTAAAATAAGAGACCTCTTTAAAGGGGTTGTGAAGGTTTGTGGTTTTTTTGCATTAAGGAGAAAAAACACCTGTCAGTGACCGGCCCCCCAGCCCCCCGTTTTACTTACCTGAGCCCTGGAACTTGACCCGGCAGCAATGCTCTCTCTCTCTGCCCGGGGTTCTCGGCTCTTGAATTGGGTAGATTGATAGCAGCGCAGCCATTGTCTCCCGCTGCTGTCAATCAAATCCAATGATGTGAGCGCCAGGAGGCGGGGCTGAGTCCTGCATTTAGCCTCTATGGATGAATGCTGGACTCGGGAGCGCGCCTGCAAGGAACCCCCCTTGGGGAAGTGCTTCTCGAGGGAGTTATCAGATGTGTGAGGAGCCACGAGAGCCGCCGGGGAACCCCAGAAGAGAATGTTTGGGGCCACTCTGTGCAAAACCAGCTGCACAATGGAGGTAAGTATATGTTTTGTTTTTTTTCATACATATTTTTTGCTTTACAATCACTTTAAAGTGGGGTTCCTCCCAAAAAAACAAACATATCTAAAAAATTCTAAAAAAAAAAACAAAAAAACATTTGGATATTTTTTTTGTTTTACTTACCTCTAAATGCCTGTTGCTAGGTGGTCCCTCGTAGTCTGCCCCTTCCTCTGCCTGGGCTGGTGACATCACTTCCCCCTGGCACAGGAAGGGCTCGGCTCTTCTCTCTCCTTCCTGTCAATCATCTGGGACTCATTACAGGTCCCAGGTGATTGAGCGGCCAATCACGGCGCTCGGTGCCGCTCGCGCATGCGCAGTGGGTGCCAGGCTGTGAAGCCACAGCCCGGCGCCCACAGTTGAAATGCCGGCGCCGACGAGCGGAGGGGGGGATGTGTGGGGCTTCGATCCCCCGCATCGCTGGACCCAGGGACAAGTAAGTGTCCAATTAAAGGTCAGCAGCTGCAGTATTTGTAGCTGCTGACTTTTAATTTTTTTTTTTTTTAATGGCCCCCCTGGGTGGAACTCCTCTTTAACTTACAGTACATGCTCACTGCAGTGGTTAGCAACTGAACAGACATGACCCTTCTTTTCATGGGTGATTATGCTGGAGTTTGTGGCCCCTACTGCCAGTCAAGTGCCCTCCGAGCATGTATCTTGTTCTGGGAGCACCCAAGCCTTGCCCATGAGCCACTACTGTGCATGCCTGGCAACATACACAGTGCAAGCTCTGCCCCTGCCTCCCTCTCCCTCTATACAGTGTTAGCCAAAAGCAGTCACTGCTGTCTCAGCAAATCAGGAGAAAGAGTACACATACAGCCAAGGCTCTTGTGCCCATTAGTGGATCATGATGGGGCTCAGGTAAATATTCGAGTGGCTGTGTGGCTGCTGTCCAGAGAATGTTTTGTACCTTCATACATAGAAGCCAAATAGGTACAAATACCTCTGCCTTTGTAAAAAATATCATAGGCCAAAAATTGAGAACCTCACTCCTGATCTGCAAAAGACTGAAACTAAAACTCAAGCTAGCCTGCACTGAGACGTGATTGTCATGATGAAATGTCACTTATCCTTTCCTCACATTTTACAGGAGTGGTCCTGCTTGCGGTTCAAGACAGCAGAAAGCCATCTTCATGTCCTCCACTCATCTTCATTCGTGTAAAGTGGATATTTTGTGGTACAAGGCAAGAACTGGCATCTAGAACCTGCATAAATACCCTGGCATATCAGAAGTGGTTTGGAAACTGCCCAGCAACCTGGCCATGCCTTTCCTGTATGCTGCTGATGGGGGTGCATAATTGCTTCTCGTTTCTAAAAGATCCTGCACCAAATATCGGAGTCCTGCATGTTTTACTTCATGTTTAAGTATGCACATGGTGCAATAAGCCGTGGCTGGCAAAGAGCGGGGAAATTTAAGCTTGCTACCTCCCTCCAAAAATCTCCTAAATAAAGCTAAATATTTGAACCTGAACAATTATTATACCTCTTTATTCTATTTCATTGACTTAAGCTGCCCATACACTATGCAATCTGATTGGCCAATGTATGTGCGTTTAACTTTACATGTAGGCAACCACTGTAAGATGAGGACCTGGCTAAAGAATCCATCCATTCATTCATTTAGCTTCTACCTAGACCTTAGACTACATATTTGAGGTTTGTTTGGAAGGGAATTTCTACTTAGGATTTCTGTTAAGAAACTTCTCATGTCTTGACTCGTGCAGCTCCAAAAAAATTGTAGCATGTCCATACACTAGCCAGTATGATTGCCCTATCAGTGCAATACATAGGGGGCTAGGTTTTTAAAATTTAGAGTGCTTTTAAAGACTAGTTTTTGAAACTTCAACCAACTGGTGCCATGGTTAGTATTTGAACCCAGGAGCTGCTAGTTAAGAGTGCTAACTACTAAGTCAATGTGCTGAGTAATATTATACCCAGAATATAATTGAGCTCAAATCCCAACGATTATATCACCTATGTAAAGCTTACATTTTTATCAACAGCATATGCTAAAAATAGGCCAGTGACTAATAGCCAATGCCACATCAGTATGAGCACGGTTGTTTCCATAATATGAATGCCTTAAATGAAAAACATTATTGTATAGAAGTAAAAGAATCAGTAAGAGTGTGCTCAGCTCAGTAGCCTAGTGGGCTCCACTCCTGCCTTTAATGACTCAACCCATGGGTTCAAATCCCACAGGGGGGATGTCACCCAATTAAACAAACAAGCCATTTGGGTCTGGTATAGAATTTAATGGGATCTCCATGCACAAGTTTTAAAAAATAAGAATATACTGCTGAGTCCAATGCAATCTTTTAGTAAGTGGTACCCTCTATGGGGTTGGAACCCATGAGTTCTTTAAGACCTTAGTCTTTCAAGGTAGAAGCACTGACCACTAGCCTATTGGCTAGGATGTATAAATGTGCTCAGCCCAATAGGCTAGCGGTTAGCACCTCTACCTTCAAAAATTCAGGTATTGAAAGACTCGTGGGTTCAAATCCCACAGAAGAATCCTAAAAGATTACTATTGGTGGGGAAAAGGAGAATTACTGTTAGCCAATTAGCCAAAGCAGCATACGGTGAATGCCAAGTAGCCAATACACTTTAATGTGCTTGATTTTATTGTATTAACTCTTCAAATGCTTGCAATGGTATGTAAGTATTCACTAATATTATGGTGTGAATCTCCAAACACTACACACTAGCTAACAAGCAGTTTACATTTGATAAACTTTATTGTATAGTATATAACACATCAAACACTAGTAAAAGTATTTTGTATGTATAATCGTGCTCAGCCCAATAGCCTAGCTGTTAGCACCTCTACTTTCAAAAATTCAGGTATTGAAAGACTCAGAGGTTCAAATCCCACAGAAAAATCCTACAAGATTGCATTGGTGGGAAAAAGAGAATGCCAGTTAGCCAATTAGCCAAAGCAGCACAAATATATATATATTGAAAATAGGTGATTGCCAAATAGCCAATGCACTTTAATGTGAATGACTTTATTGTATTAACTCTTTAAATGCATGCAATGGTATGTAAGTATTCAATTATATTATGATGTGACATTCCAAACAACACACACTAGCTAAAGGGCAGTTTACATTTCTTTGTTTATTTTTATTCACTTGTGCACTGAAAAAATAAACACAGCTGGTGGATGGTAGGTTGGCTGTTTGAACTCATACCATGAGTGGTGTGGAGATATCCAAGCAGACCACTAAGCCATTGTGCTAAGTACAAGACCTGCATAATAGTGTAGTATTATTAAAGAATGAACATAAATAATTACAGCTTTATAGTCAACTAAATTAACCACTAGGCGCCCGCGCTATAGCCGAAAGACGGCTACAGCGCGGACTTCAATTGCCGGGAGGGAGTCCCTGGACGTCCTCCTGTTTACTTCTGCATTGCGCGCTCCCGCGGGCGCGCATTGCGGAAGTTTTGTGCTGGCCGTGTCCCTCGGACACAGCCAGTCACAGATCGCCGTAAACGGCCAATGACAGCGGCCGTTTACAGTGCGATCGGCGGTGCCAATGAGAGAGGATCTCATATGTAAACATATGAGATCATCTCTCATCGCCGGCTCTCCCTCCTCACACAGAGACAGCGTGTGAGGAGGGAGAGCGGAACCGCTGCGGCGGTAAGTGTAAAAGAAAAAAAAAGGTGTCCCGCTGTTAACGGTCCCTGTCATCTACCCTGCCATGTGCCCCTGCCATGTGATCTTCCATCTGCCCTGCTATCTGCCATCTGCCCCTGCCATCTGCCCTGCCATCTGCCCCTGCCATCTGCCCCTGCCATCTGCCCCTGCCATCTGCCCCTGCCATCTGCCACTGCCATCTGCCCTGCCATCTGCCCCTGCCATCTGCCCCTGCCATCTGCCCCTGCCATCTGCCCTGCCATCTGTCTCGCCATCTGCCCTGCCATCTGTCCCACCATCTGCCCTGCCATCGGTCCCCAGTGCCATCTGTACCCACTGCCACGTATAAGTGCCATCTGTCATCAGTGCCACATAGTGCCCCCTGTCCTCAGTGCCACCTGTCATCAGTGCCACCTGTCATCAGTGCCACCTGTCATCAGTGCCACCTGTCATCGGTGTCACGTGTCATCAGTGCCACGTATCAGTGCCACGTATCAGTGCCATCTGTCATCAGTGTCATCAGTGCCACGTATTAGTGCCATCTGTCATCAGGGCCACGTATTAGTGCCATCTGTCATCAGTGCCATGTATTAGTGCCATCTTTCATCAGTGCCACGTGTCATCAGTGCCACATATCAGTGCCATTTATCATCAGCGCCACATGTCATCAGTGCCACATATTAGTGCCATCTGTCATCAGTGTCACGTGCCATCAGTGCCACGTATTAGTGCCATCTGTCAGTGCCACGTATTAGTGCCATCTGTCATCAGTGCCACGTATTAGTGCCATCTGTCATTAGTGCCATCTGTCATCAGTGCCATGTATTAGTGCCATCTGTCATCAGTGCCACATCAGTGCCACGTATCAGTGCCATTTGTCATCAGTGCCACGTCAGTGTCACATGTCATTGTCCTGGTTCTCCAGGGCCTTCAAAAGTGTAATACGTAGTCAACAAGTTAGATGTGTAATTTCTGCTCCTAGAACACGTGATGGCGCTCCCTGCATGTTGGGCCTCTCTATGTGGCCAGGCTGCGAAAAAGTCCCACACATGTGGTATCGTAATACTCAGGAGGAGTAGCAGAATGTATTTTGGGGCGTCATTTGTGGTATATACATGGCATGTGAGAGAAATAACCTATTACAATGACAATTTTGTGGGGGAAAAAAAAAAATCTTCATTTTGCAAAGAATTGTGGGAAAAAATGACAACATCAAAAACCTCACCATGCATCTTACTAAATACCTTGGAATGTCTACTTTCAAAAAAGGGGTCATTTGGGGGGTGTTTGTACTTTCCTGACTTGTTCGGGTCGCAAGAAATGAGATAGGCCTTCAGTGCATCAGATGTGATCAATTTTTTATGATTTGCACCATAACTTGTAGACTCTCTAACTTTCACAAAGACCAAATAATATCCACTAATTTGGGTTATTTTTACCAAAGATATGTAGCAGTATAAATTGTGGCCAAAATTTATGAAGCAAAATTACTAATTTGCAAAATTTTATCACAGAAACTAAGAAAAATGCGTTTTTTTTTCAAAATTTGCGGTCTTTTTTCATTTATAGCGCAAAAAATAAAAAACCCAGAGGTGATCAAATACCACCAAAAGAAAGCTCTATTTGTATGAAAAAAAGGACAAAAAATTCTTTTGGGTACAGTATTGCATGACTGAGTAATTGTCATTCAAAGTGTGAGAGCGCTGAAAATTGGTCTGGTCACGAGGGGGGTTTAAGTGCCCAGTTGTCAAGTGGTTAATAAATAATAAATCAAAAACATGAAAAAAACAACATACAACAAATAAGTAACCTAAATGATTAATACATGTAACTTTACAGAATAGCAGACATTACTATGTAATAATCATCCATAACTGCATTTCTTAGCAAAAGAAGGAAAAAAAAAATAGGAATACTAATTGCAATATAAATCAATAGATGCACGGGAACGAGAGCACATCTCTGATAAAAATGTTTCTTTCACATACATAGATCATGGTTACAGTACAGTGCCATATAACAACTTGATTAGAATTGGCATTTGTATGTACGCGAAAGCGCGAATTAGCGGCAATTTAGAATTTATAAACGATTATTCTCCGCTGACATCGCTGATTTTCATGCGCAAATTCGCCGTTTTGTTTCCAATTGGCTAAAATGGGCTCTATTATTTGCCATAGTGCCCAGTACTTCCTGGAGTTATAGTAAATGACCCCCATAGACTCTAAGCAGTCTCTACTTGTGAACCGTGTATCACGAACACACAATGTGACTCCACTCTGTGACTTGTGCATAACCATTTAATTGCATTTCACTGATAATCTTAGAAGAAAACATATTAGAGCCTGCAAAAGACTTGAGACTGGGGTGGAGGTTCACCCTCCAGCAGGACAACGACTCTAAATTATACAGCTAGAGCTACAATGGAATAGTTAGATCAAAGCATATCCATGTGTTAGTATGGCCCAGTCAAAGTCCAGACCTAAATCCAATCAAGAATCTGTGGCAAGACTTGAAAATTGCCGTTCACAGATGCTCTCCGTTCAATCTGACAGAACTTGAGCTATTTTGCAAAGAAAAATGGGCAAAAATTTCACTCTCTAGATGTGCAAAGCTGGTAGAGACATCCCCAAAAAGACTTTGCAGTGAAAGGTGGTTCTACAAACTATTGACTCAGAGGGGCTGAATACAAATGCACACCATACTTTTCACATATTTATTTGTAAAAAATTTTGAAAACCATTTTTCATTTTCCTTCCAGTTCACAATTATGTGCCATTTTGTGTTGGTCTATCACATAAAATCCCAATAAAATACATTTACGTTTTTGGTTGTAACATGACAAAATGTGGAAAATTTCAAGGGGTATGAATACTTTTTCAAGGCACTGTATATCCCTGATCTGACTGCAAATGGCTGGACCATACAAATGTACTATCATGTCTATAGAAACCTGTTATAGTATTTGTATACCCAGTATCCCATATCATTTTAACTATCTTTACTAGTCGTCCTAATAATTAACAACATTTCATTCTTTCTTCTGTATTCCGTCTGAATATAATATTTTTTACAAAATAAGCGCACCAACAAAAATATTTATAATTCTCCTAACGTGATACACATTGAAATGTGTATTATAGAGGTACTGTAATAAAGCTGATTTGCACACAGGAAGATTGCATGGTCATAAGTTCTTATCAGTCATCAGAACTGGACACAACCTGAACATCCATTGTTCTCAAACTTCTAAACTCAGCAAATTACTGGTCCTGATGTTTTTTTTCTTTTCTTTCATAAACAGGAAACTGATTTGTTTCTGTCACATTTCTCTGCTGATACATTGATTCTCATATACATTTCATATGGATACTATATCAGCAGTGATATCATCAATATATATCCATTTACAGTAGTAATCTGTTTATTGTAGCAATGAATGAGAATGAAATTAGGTACATAAGTCCCATGAGTAACAATAGTAAAATTGTCCACAGATGCTGCGTACAGCCTCAAATAGATGTCAGTGGTTATACACATGTGTAGCGCTCATTACTGTAGGAGCAGCTAGATTTGTTGGGTTCTTCCCCCACACAGCCAGGCAACAGGACTTTCACACTTTCTTCACAAGCTCAATAAACAATCTAGGGGTTTTGGTTTTGATTTTTTTTTATTAAGAGCAGTGGTCTCCAAACTGTGGCCCGGGGGGCCAGATGCGGCCCTTTGCATGCCCTTGGGGTACTATTTCATCCACTGATACCACCAATGGGGCTAAATTCTAACCCCTCTGAGACCAGTGAAGGGGCACAATTCCTCATAAAGGGGCGTCTCACTTCTCATTGCCAAAACTGTTCCGTTTGAACTAATCTTGATGCAATCGGATCGGCAGGGCAGATATATTTTTGTGCATGCTGCCATAGGTTTCCCTTTACTGAGGTTGTAAATGAAGGTCTAGCTTTTAACTTACAATATCCGATGGTCTCGGCTGTGTGGATGGAGGATTTTAATATGACAATGTCACCAGCTATGGGTCGCATAGAGCCAAGAGATCCGGCAGTAACTCCCCCTAGTTATACTAGACTCTAACGTATATTAACTGACTTTGCCTTGGTGGATACCTGGAGATACCTATATCCATCTACCAAGGCTTACTCATGTTATTCAGCCAGTCATAATACCATGTCTCGTATTGATTTTATATTTGTGTCCAAGACTCTTTTGCCCAAGGTGTCGAGAGTGGGGTTTGCTCCTAGGATATTGTCCGACCATCCCCCCTATTGACTGATGGCTGTATTGCTTGTAACCACTCCTGTCCCCACATGGAGATTGAACCCATACTGTTTGTCAGTGCTTGCAGAGCAGGGCATTATTATAGATGAGTTTTTAAATTTTATTTCCTCAACAATCAGGGTTTGGTTCCCTTTGGGATGGTGTGGGAACCGTTTAAACTTCATACTCGCATGCTTTTATCCATTCGCATCAATAGACTTAAGTGGTCCTCCAAATTAATACCTAATCTCATGACGGATAAGCTACATGAATTGGAGGAGACATTTAATAATCATCCCTCCCCGGAAGTTAATATTAAAATGCAGACGCAGGTTGTCACACAGATGCATATAGAAAAAGCTAAACAATGTCTATTCTTTTGTAAATGTAGGGGGCACCTACTTTTAGGTAGGTGACCTTTCTTGCTAGCTTTCTATGACAGGTAAATTTAGACAGGCTGATGCTATTACAGCAGGCCTGTTTTGTTGAATTCCATATTTGAGTGACAGGTAGTTTATGTGTTGGTCTCGGCCAATCATTAATTTGCTTGGTAATCCCAGGACTCTCATATAAAAGCGGGGTCACATGGTGCGGAGCCAAGCGAAGGAGAGGGGAGTTCGAGTCCAGTCCTGCTCTGAGGAGCGAGAGAGCCAGCCTGGTCACCAGAGGGGAAGTTGGAGATTTTCCCCTCCGGGGAGCCAACGGATCTCCACCCTAGCGTGAAGGGTGGAGATCTGATCCTCATGGAGGAACAGACGACATCTTACAGCGTGTCTTCGTGGATGTCGTAGGCCGCCCCTGCGGGGAGGGAAGCGGGCCACAAAGAGGTAGAGTGCTGAGGACGTCATGTGACGAAGCTCGCACAACGGCATCACGCTCTGCTAGTCAGCTCCAAGGCATACGAGAGAGGAGGACGCTATCAGCGGCTGGGGAACAACTTACCCCCCACCTCACTGCTTATGCTTTCTAGGAGGGACATTTTTACCCTGATTTAACGTCTGGCAACTTATGCTGTCCACCTGGACAGAGCTTACATCTGGTGCCTGGACTTTTTAATTTTTTACTTTTTGTTTTATTTTTTTATTTTTTTGGTATATAAAATTACTTTTTTCTGTTTGCTTATTTGAACCTAATTTTGTCCACGTGCTAAGTCGCTGTATGAGCACTTAATTTTTAAATAAAGTTTCAAACTTCATCACACCATGGAAGCGCTTTTTTGTCAATTTACGAGGGGAAGCAGCATCCTTACAGAGTAAGAAGCCCAGGAAACATTCAACATAAAATATAGCGGCAAGCGACCCGTTTTCCAGCATAATCGCATTACCCTGATGTGAGACGTGGTGAGCTGATTACATCACAAGCATCCACCAGAGGAAGCAACAAGGGAAACAACCCAGCATATTATATCACAGGCGTAATACCCCTGTCGGGGTTCTGGGAGCTGGTGAGTAGGCCACCAAGAGGGGGAGCACGAGAGTCACCAGGCAAATTGTTGCAGCACCATAGTCACCATTGGGGATTTATTTAATATATTGTCAACATATGGGACTGTTATAATATGCCCGAGATATAACTGCTGTGATTTTTGTACTATTATTTCTAGTTGTGTTATTATTTCTAGTTGTGTATATATATGCAAGCTTCAGGCCTTACTTATGGTATTTGATTAAGGTGATTTAACCTGCATGCGCTGTATGGTATTTATATTTGCAACACACTACTTCCAGGTGTTCTCTAACGCTTGGTATGGCTACGGATCCAATACAGGAATATAGCACACGGTATATGGTCTAATAAATGCACTCTAGGGAATACAGCCTCTGGCCTCACTACCAGACGCTGTAGGACCACATCATTTTTGTGCGACACTTGAGCGTTTGTCATATACCTGCAGCATAAATCCAGCTGCACACATTCATCTGCTGAAGTGACATCCTTAATATAAGGGGAAACTTCTCTCTATATGTGTAACATTTCATAAACCACGTTTACTGAGTCGCTTAACTTTAGGCTGTCCCTGTTTAAAACTTAGAGGTAGCGCCGTCATACCCATTCTTTATAATTTATTATGCTTTGCAAAGTATCCTTTTAGGGACTTTGTGTGAGGGAGGCAGCAACCTTTGGCTTCTGACCCCACAGACGTGTCCTAAGCGCAGTTTCCTTGTTTGAATATTTTGACAAAGAGGTAGAGTACCTGCGAATCATTGCGGATGAAGTAGCAACAAAGCGGAAGGAAACTGGGCGATTGATCGTTTATGAGTGGCACATGGACTATTGATCACGTGAGTGAAAGCCAAAGGGAAGGGTACTACCAGAGACTGAGGGTTGTTGGTGCACAAGTCGGTGAGATGGGCAGTAATGGCCTATGACTTTGAGTTCAGCATTGCCCCGGTATTCCAATCAGTCAAGCGGGAAGACTTATGCAGAGTGGCTCTTTAGCTTAATTTGGAAGTACCATGCCGGTTGGGAAGTAGTGGTAAAGAGGTAGCGGTGAAGCTGCAATTACACATATAGAGATATGGATCCTTCCTTTTAAAGTTATCCAGATGAAGAAGTTATTCAGAGTGACTCTTTATCAACTAATTCTCTATCAAATCTACTTCCATCGTCCCTGAGTGGAGAGATCGTTTAAAAATGATCTCCTGATTATCCACAATTGTTCATAGATTTTTCTGTAAGAATCATTGAAAGATGACAATGTAAAAAAAGAGCATCTCAAAGGAAGTCCTTCTCCCATCCCAGTTTATGTTGATGAATAAAGCATTAAGAAAAAGCATTAAGGACTGTGACTTTTTAACCTATGGGCTGCGAGGGTTGAGTAGTAAACGTGAATTACGGATATAGCAAATTTTAAGCCGCTCCTTCGGGGGTAAGCACTTCATAAACAAAAAAAATCTTTGAACATGGAGAAAGATCGGGTAAACTTCTTGCGTACTTGGCCCATATGGACTCCAACCCACCAGTTGTTGTTTCCCTAATAGATTCTGATGGTAATAGTATCACAGATGCCCCACGGGTAGCCGCAGAATTTAAACAATTTTATAGTGCCTTATACACTTCTCAGACAACTCTTTCCCTACAGAATACACAAGCTTATCTACAAACCATTCCATTCCCCCAATTTACAGGAGACCAGGATACACTTCTTGAAGCACCAATTTAGACTGAGGATGTTTCTACTCCAATATCCCAGCTGGCCAAATCCAAGACCCCAGGCTTTGATGGGTTACCCCTTGAATTCTATGCAACTTACTCTAAAGTCCGGGCTCCGTATAAATTGGGCTAAATCCCAAATTGTACCCCTTGATCCCTTTTCTCCTTCTCCAATGCACCCCCTCTTCCTCTACCTAGGGTGTCCTCTATTAAATACTTAGGTGTAATGGTCACCAGACTTAACTTAACTTAAAGACTATTATTCTCTCAATTTGGAACCCCTTTTTACATTGGTCAAGACTAAAACACAAACCTGGGCCAGGTTACCATTGGGAGTGATGGGTCGAATAAATTTGATCAAAATGACACTTCTACCCAAGATACTATATTTAATGTGGCATGCACCCCTCTATATACCTGTAGCCAAGTCCAGGGCCCCTTGAGGCCTAGTAAAGCAAGTTGTATCACCATTGTTTCCCAAACAAACCAACCTAAAAAGGATTTAATCTACTGTATGCTTCCAGGGCTTCAATTATGGGAAGCATATCCGGAAGGACAGGGTGCTCGCCAAATGAACTTAAATTATTTATTTTCTGTACCATGGCAGCACCCAAGTACCAGGAAGGTGGCCCAGATGCAATACTTGTGTGATTATGTGTATAGGAATGGGCCGAACGGACCCCTGTTCGGTTCGCCCCAGAACTTTCGAACACCGCAAAAGTTTGGACCTGAATAACAAACCCCATTAAAGTCATTGGGACCCGAACATCAAAAATCAAAAGTGCCAATTTTGAAGGCTTATATGCAAGTATTTGGTCATACAATGATTATAGGGGTCCTGGGGGACATGTATCAATAAAAAAAAAAGTTTGTGAAAAACGTCATTTTTAGCCTAAAAATGAAAAATTTCTTCCAATATAGTGCCTGGGGGGTCCCCTTAGTCTACCTGTAATGTGGCAAATCTGTACCATGTCTAGAATCTTCTGCAGCAATAATTTCATTTATAAAGCCAAAAAAACGAAATTTTCCCTGCAAGCTGCCTTTATTTTGCTCAGCCACAGCTGGGGCACCAGTGTGCATGATGAGGCCACAATGTAGTGCACTGGGAACAAGATTAGAGATTTTTTGGATACATTCTGGTGTCACTTTGACTTTGTATAGAAGTAATGGGTGCGTAAAAATTGGTCTTTGGGTGTCGGTGGCACCTTCCCACCGTAACCCTATAAAGGTAATCTTGATGAAAGCAAGAATTGGCCTTGCTGTAAAAAATTGCAACGATATGCACCTGTCAAACATGTGCAGAAAAATTACTCTTTGGTTGTCAGGGGCACCTTCCCACCATAACCCTATAGAGGTGCTCTTGATGAAGGCAAAAAAAATTGCAATGATATGCATATGGTTGGTGTTTTTGCCACGTTTGATGTGCCTGAGACACAGTTTGCAATTAGCAACAGTGCAATCTGCTGCAGATGTGCTGAAAAAGGCCCAGACAGCTGAGCTTTGGGGAGTGGACCAGGAGATAACAGCTGCAGAATGTGATGGAATAGGGTGGCTGCTCTTTACTCTTTCTTGATGTCGGCCTCCTTGGGGTTGTGCCACTTCACCTTTAGTTTCCTCCTCTGCTCCATCTGGCACCCAAGTCGCATCAGTGACCTCATCATCATCATCTTCATCTCCTCCATCTTCATCATTACCATTGGAGACAACTTGGCAATACGCTGGGGCTTGGGAAACATGAATGCCAATTTGTCCACCAGTGTTCCTCCCTCTCTCTAGGCTCATGTTCCTGTCACCCTCAACCTAAGAACCAACATCTGAATCCAGTAATGGCTGACCATCATCAAGGAGCAAGTGGCTGACACTGTGGTCAAATAACTCAGCTGACTCCTCAATGGCTGAAGTTGGGGCTATGACAGGAATAGATGTGGACAAGGAGGCAGGTTTATCCACTCTGGCAACTGCAGGGGACTGCACACTTGTCTCTGCTTGTGTGACAGAGGATGAGGAGGATGAGGAAGGTTTAGTAAGCCAGTCCACCACCTCCTCTGCAGGCTGTGGCTGGATAGCATGGGCAAACTCACTAAACAGAGGAAATGATGCCCTGCCTGAGGACTGACCACCACGTCCACCTTTGCCTGTGGACACATTTGTTGCTGGCACCCTTAAAGTGCCATGGGAACGTCTGCCATTTCACTTGCTGAAGACAAAACTGAAGGGAAAATGCCCCAAGAACAAGCAGGAACTGAAGACAGTTGCAGTAGAGGCCTGGCAGAGCATCACCAGGGATGAAACCCAGCGTCAGATGATGTCTATGCTTTCCAGACTTCAGGCTGTAATTGACTGCAAAGGATTTGCAGCCAAGTATTAAAAAGTGAAAGGTTGATGGATGATTGTTAATCTGTCCCATGACTTTTGGTCCCTTAAAAAGTGGGAGGCACATATACAAACTGTTGTAATTCCTACACCGTTCACCTGATTTGGATGTAAATACCTTCAAATTAAAGCTGAAAGTTTGCAGTTAAAGCACATCTTTTTTGGTTTCATTTCAAATCCATTGTGGTGGTGTATAGAGCCAAAAAGATTAGAATTGTGTTGATGTCTCAATATTTATGGACCTGACTGTATATGGCGTTAAACTGGCAGTAACGCACACAAAACAATATGGCGTTAAACTGCCAGTAATGCACACAAAACTATATGGCGTTAAACTGGAAGTAACACACACAAAACTATATGGTGTTAAACTAACAGTAACAGACACAGAAGTAAATGGTGTTAAACTGGCAGTAAAGCACGCAAAACTATACAGCGTTAAACTGGCAGTAACGTACACAGAAGTAAATGGCGTTAAACTGGCAGTAACACATTCAAATAGACGGTGTTCAACCGTCACTACACTGACGCTAAGTGAACTGTCCCTACTCTAGCTATACACTAATGTAAAGATTACTGACACGGTCACACTACACTACACTGAAACTATATGAGCTGTCCCTACTCTACACTAATGTATGTATGAATGACATGGTCTCACTACACTACAGTGAAACTATCTGAGCTGTCCCTACTCTAGCTCCACACTATGCAAATCTGAATGATGGTCCTCCTCACTACACTAACACTATCCCTAGACTGACACTATTCTACACTGACAATTGAAGCAAAATAGCACAGTATAGCACACTAATAGCACTGAACAGAGCCCTGTTCTATTTCTCTCCACGCCAAAATCACACTGAAAATGGCTGCCATTAAAAGAATTACTTTTATACTGTGGGGCGGGAATAAGCCATGATTGGATAAAGTCATGATGACAGTGTTCAATCATGACTCTGACAGTGCTCTGTGCCCTGATTGACTGAAGCTTTCACTGCTTCAGCCAATCAGGGCTTGCGATGTACTGTTCAGCTCCGCAATGCATTGTGGTTGGTTCGGGGGCTACTCGCCGAACGTCCGAACAGCGAAAGTTCGGCCCAAACTTATGCTCGGACCGAACCTGTCATAAATTGGTAAGACCAGACTGTGTGGACTGCACAGAGAACCAAATCTCATGTAAGTGAATATAAACGTTTATTTAAAGTAAGTGAATAATATGAATACAACCACCTCCAATATGACACAGTGCAATAAACCAACCAACAGGCAGAGACCCACAAATAACAACAGACAGATATGTACAATAAATGGGAAATACCAGGATCATAAACAATAGCCAGGCCAGGGTCATGCACAGAGGGTCAGCAGATAAACAAAGGGCAGTTCCAGAATCACAGCCATAAGCCAGGCCAGGGTCATCAATGGGAGATCAGCAGATGGGGTAAGGAACACAGGACAGGGAGAGAATGGACAGATCACTCTGCAGGGCAGGGATGCAAGGTAACAGGTGGGACAGGATAGGGATCAGGACAGGGAGACAGGATCAAGTACTCAGGTAACAGGTTCAGGTCTTCAGGCAGCAGGCACGGATCAGGGCACAAGGAAGAAACCAAGGCAATGAGAGCAATCATCAGCCGGGTATTTATATAAATACCTATGATTAGCTTCAAGTGACACCTGACACAGGAGGTGCTGTCTGCTCCACACTGCCAGGATCCATCCGCTGGTGGACGTCAGTACTGCGGCCCAAAGATGACATAACACCAGTTTTGGGCAGACTGATACCTGGACACAATATTCAGACTGAGCTGTGGCTCCCCAAGAAACCAAGATAATCACCCACAAATCTGTTGCAATCCAAGAGCTGCAGGCGGCTGTCTGGAGGCAGGTTCAGCATCACTCAAGGCAGGGCGATGATGTCATCAAGAACTATTTGTCCACACCCACTGTTCGCTGGGGGACGATATGTGCACCCCATTACTATTTTCCTTGGGTTGTCCCAGGTCACTAAAGTGTTTGGGTTTGGCTTGAGGAAAAAGTGGCTACCCCAGTTGGCGCTCATAAATGGAACAAGGTCCTCTGAAGTGCTCTGTAGCGAGAGTTCCCTGGAAGTGGCAGCCCCTGTCATTCATGATTTTGCCTGCAAAGTATTTAAGAAGGCATAACCCCGGTATGGTTTTTTAGAGCCAGCGATCCTATTGGCTAACTAGCCGCTGTTTTGCTTTAACAGGCGGCGGAAGGGGTTCCCCCCCGCCACCCTCCAGTGCCTCGCTGGGCTCTCCTGTCCTGGTGGGGACCTCTATGGTGATGTCTCCGATAACCTCTATGGTCTAGGGCAGTGGTTCTCAACCCTGTCCTGAAGTATCCCCCCAACAGGCCACGTTTGCAGGTTTTCCTTCTTGCACAGGTGCTTTAAAATAGAGTCAATGACTTGGTATTTTGGACAGCTATTTTATCTAATGCCCTGTACACACGAGCAGGATGTCCAACAAAAAAAGTCAGACGGAAGCTTTTCATCGTCTATTCCGATCGTGTGCAGACCTCATCGGACTTCTTTTTTCGAAAATTCTGACGGACCTAGAAATGAAACATGTTCTAAATTTTTCCGACGGAACTAATTCCGTTTTCTACTCAATTCGGAAAACCGATCCTCTGTATGCTGTTCCGACGGACCAAAAACGACGCATGCTATGAAGCAAGTACGAGATGGAAGCTATTGGCTAATGGCTATTGAACTTCCTTTTTCTAGTCCCGTTGTAAGTGTTGTACGTCACTGCGTTCTGGACGGTCGGAGAAACCTTCAGAGTTTATTCCAACGGCAAAACCGGTCGTGTGTATGTGGCATTAGAGAAATTCCCAAAACATGGCCTGTTGGGGGTACTTGAGGACAGGGTTTAGAACCACTGATCTAGGTGACCGGAAACGACTAGCATTTTCATCACTTCTGGTTAGGGCAGATGTAAACATGGAAAATGTAGAGAAAACACTCCTATGGCCACATCCGTATGAAGGTTAAATCTAAAAGAAAAAATTGGGCATAAGAGCCACAAAGGTCAGACTTTAAAGGCAACATGGACAGTGGGGGATATAAAAATGCAGCCATGGTGTTAGCACTACTGACAAACAATCCACCAAATCACCCCACTGCCAGACTTCATGCATCCTTTGCAGAGACAATGAACAGTCATTTGCGAGCTTTGTTTTTGTTGTTTTATTGGGGGGTACAACTTGGATAGGGATTGGGATATGGGACGCCCATAGAATTAATCATTGCCATCATATTTACAGGTTTCAATATACTTTGATTATATTTAGAGCCTGAAGATTGAATGTGTACACCTGACTAAGTAGAAATCTTCTCCTGCTGCTCCCTGCAGACTGTTACTCCTTCTGCATCTCCATGCAGACTATTGCTCCCTCTGCAATCTCCATGCAGACTGCTGTTACTAAGAGTTCCCCATCCATCCATTCTCTTCACCACCTGCTCAAACTTGCTTCTCCTTGCACACTTGGTTTCCTCCTGCACAACTTGTAGTTAGGTATAACACATCCTCTTCTAATGGGTATGAAGAACTCACTCTGAATAAGCCCCTCTACTGGCTCTGGTGACTCACTGATACTAGGCCTGAGGCCTGCAAAACCTCTCCCGGAGGCCTAGTAGGTTAAAGTCTATTCTTTAGGAAATGGACTACTGCTCCCAGCCAGTCCAACTTGCAAGTTATGTGTTCTCCACACTGATTTGACACACACATCCCCACAGTCTCTTCTCTGATCCAGAATTCTTCACCATCCACCGTGTGCATGATAAAGACTCTGCTGTTGACCGTGTAGAAGCAGAGTTCCCTTACAGAATCCCTTGCACATCCTCCAGCCATCCACTGTGGTAACACTCACCGACCTTCCAACCTTCCAGCCCTAATAGTTGGAACTTTCATGGACCATGCTTTGCGACAGCTTCTCCTGCCCCTCTGCTTCAGGAGTTCCCTGCCACCGACCGTGTGGTGACAGAGACATTGCCAGTGACCGTGTAAAGGCAATGTTCCCTCACAGTTCTCCCCGGGCCTCCTCCTGCGATCCTACATCCCCCCTGATGGGGGGGGGGGGGGTGATCCTGCGGCTGTCTAGCACTCCATTCCTCATGTCACCCAGTCGACTACTCCTCCCCAGCAGCATGTGACCTCAGTACATATAGGAGGCCCGCCCCCTGCCAATGCCAGTTAGGGATTGGTCAGAGCTCCCACCTGTGCTGCCTGCCACTCCAGCTCTAGGCCCAGCCTCCTCTTCCAGAACATTCTCCCTGGAAGCAGGGGAGGCGCCTCAGAACTGAAATGCAGGTGATCACACCCAGTGCTACTCTAACCACTCCCCAGAATCAAAACAGATAGGCCTAGCTTGCAGCATAAGCCTGCCTAAATTTGCCTGTGCTGAATAAACCTAGTAAAACAACACTTACTAGCACCTACCTTCTGGTAGAGGGTGCTACAAAAATATATTTTATTTATAACAATGCATGGTACATAAAGCAAAAAAAAAACATATACATAATACACAACCAAAATGAACATGCATAGTGTCCATAGTAGTGAGCCCCTGTGCATTGGCAGATGTAAACAGTCTTGTGATAGGAATAAAAGTGATCAAAAAAAATAAAAAATTAAAGGGACAGTGTATAAAAAAAATGAATAGGAAAAATAATAATAATATTTTTTTAAAGCACCCCCGTCCCCCTGTGCTTGCGCTCAGAGGCGAACGATAGGTGTTTATACCACCTATGTGAGGTATTGCCATGAAAGCAAGAGCAAGAGCTCTTGTAAAAAAAAAGCATTGCCTATGGAGATTTTTAGGTGTCATAGTTTGTGGCCATTCCACGAGTGTGCACAATTTTAAAGCATGACATGTTAGCTATCTATGTACTCGGCCTAAAATCATCTTTTATTTTTCACCAAAAAAATGAGTTACATATTGTGTTTTTTGCATTAAAATTCATTAAAAGTGTATTTTTCCCCAAAAATTGCGTTTAAAAAAATGCTGCGCAAATACAGTGTGACATAAAAAAAATTGCAATGACCACTATTTTATTCTCCAGGGCCTCTGCCAAAAAAATATATAATAGGAAGAAAAGAACGGCTGCACACCACAGGAACGTTCCAACGTTGGTTTTAAGAAACACTCAGGTCAGTGTGAAATGCACGCGTCACCTCCTGGGTTCGGACACTCTGTCTTTGTTGGCTGTCATTTGCTATTCTTGGAATAAAATCGTTGGAATGTTCCTGTGGTGTGCAGCTGTTCTTTTTTTTTCTATTGATCATCGGTGGCGAGCCGTGGCTTGCACCCAGCGCATCCAGACTGTAGTGACTGCTCACCTGGAGCAGCGTCTTCCTTGTTCGAAAAAATATATAATGTTTGGGGGTTCTAAGTAGCTTTCTAGCAAAAAAATACAGATTTTTACATTTAAACAAACAGTGTCAGAATAAGCCTAGTCTCCGAGTGGTTAATTAAAATATAACTAAAGGCATTTTTTTAGTTTTGAATAGAGTGGAGAAGGATTGGAACACCTGTCAGACCTTTATTGCTGACTGTACCCTTGTTAGGGAGATTCACTCTGATTTGTCCTGTTTACTGTTTTTATCAAAAGTGAAAGTAAAAGAAAATCCCAAATTTTGGGTTGTCACCAGAACAGAAATAGAGAAGACACTAGTGACAAACCAGAGATCGCCTAACTTTTGAGGAGTTTCTTCTCACTTCCTGTTTTGGCTATAGGACAGGAAGTGAAAGAAAAATGTTCTAAGAAGTTATAACCCTCTCTTACTCTATCCAAAATAAAAATAAAAATATTAAAACATTCAAATTAAATTAAAGTAGAATTATAGGCAAAACATTTTTATTTTTATTTAAATAAATGTATTTAATTTATCACATACATTTTCTGGGTTAGGGCTTTATTAAACCCACAAACAAAAAGGTATTAAATTGCAGCTCACCAGTTCTTAGATGTGGGGGGTGCATTAGTATTCACTTTTTAGTCTCTTTTCCTTTATTTTAACCTGGTGATCCTGCCAGTTGGTTTGTCATTTTTAAATGTATTTTAATAGTCTAAGCTGACCAGCAAAAGTGGCAGTTTGAGGGTTGAGACAAACCATTTACGAATGACAGGGGTGCTTACAGTAATTAGCTTTTATTTATTTATGCAAAATCTTTTATCCGAAAAGAAAAAAAACTATGACTCGAACTGCTTAATCACTTGCCCTCCGGAAGGTTTACTGCCCTTATTACGGCCATTTTTTGCGATACTGCACCGTGTTACTTTAACTGACAATTGCGCGTCATGCAACGCTGTACCCAAATAACATTTATGTCCTTTTTTTCCCCATAAATAGAGCTTTCTTTTGGTGGTATTTGATCACCTTTTTGGTTTTTATTTTTTGCGTTATAAGCAAAAACAGGCCGACAATTTTGAAAAAAAAAAAAAATCGATTTTTTTTCATCAAATTAGGCCAATATGTATTCTGCTACATGTTTTGGTAAAAAAAATCCCAATAAGCGTATATTGATTGGTTTGCGCAAAAGTTTTAGCGTCTACAAACTATGGGATAGATTTATGGAATTTTTATCTTTTCATATCTTTCTTTTTACCAGTAATGGCGGCGATCAACCGGACACTAACTGACACTTTTTGGGAACCAGTGACACTAATACAGAGCTTGGGAACGATCGTTGGATCCCGCCGGACCCATAGCTCCCAACTGTTCTTAATTACGAGGGACTGTCCCTGATGTGGAACAAAGTTCCTCTGTCCCTCTTGCCTCCTCATTTGTCCCTTATTATATTCTGATCTATATAGTTGTATATAAAATGCACTTTTTATATTTCAAAAAGTGTTTCCCAGTGCTAAACCTTTCATCCAATTTCTAAATTGCTGCATTTGTAAATTTCAAAACCAGTATAAAGGAATAGTAGTGGTAAAAAAAAAAAAAAAGCATTTGTTGGTTTAACCACTTGCCGACCACTGCACACCGATATACGTCGGTACAATGGCAGCGGTGGGCCAATTGGTGTACCTGTATGTCCCCTTTAATTGGGGCTAGTGCCTACAGCATGACCGTGCCTGCGGGTCCCGCGGACTCGATGTCCGCCGGTGTCCCGCGGTCGTGTGAAGGAGCCGCGGAATGGGGAGATGCCTATGTAAACAAGGCATTTCCCCGTTCTGCCTAGTGACATGACAGGGATATACTGCTCCCTGTCATCGGGAGTAGTGATCGCTGTCATGTCAATGGTAGCCCATCCCCCCCACAGTTAGAATCACTCCCTAGGACACACTTAACCCCTTGATCGTCCCCTAGTGTTTAACCCCTTCTCTGCCAGTGTCATTTACACAGTAATCAGTGCATTTTTATAGCACTGATCGTTGTATAAATGACAATGATCTCAAAATAGCGTCAAAAGTGTCCGATGTGTCCGCCATAATGTCGTAGTCCAGATAAAAATCGCAGATCGCCTTCATTACTAATAAAAAAAATAATAATAAAAAATGCCTTAAATCTATCCCCTATTTTGTAGACGTTATAACTTTTGCGCAAACCAATCAATATACGCTTATTGCGATTTTTTTTACCAAAAATATGTAAAAGAACACATATCGGCCTAAACTGAAGAAAAAATTTGTTTTTTTATATATTTTTGGGGGATATTTATTATAGCAAAAAGTAAAAAATGCTTTTTTTTTCAAAATTGTTGCTCTTTTTTTGTTTATAGCGCAAAAAATAAAAACCGCAGAGGTGATCAAATACCATCAAAAGCAAGCTCTATTTGTGGGGAAAAAAGGGTGTCAATTTTGTTTTGGTATAACATCACACGGCCGCGCAATTGTCAGTTAAAACGACGCAGTGCCGAATCGCAAAAAGTGCTCTGGTCAGGAAGGGGGTAAAATCTTCCAGGGATGAAATACTTTTTTTTTTATAAGGCCTCTTTCACAGGGACGGCTGTTCTGTCATTGTTAAAAGCCTGTTTTTTTATTTTGAAATTCCAAGACTCCAAGCACAGTGATCACTTGCATTTGTACAATGCGATTAGCTGCGTTTACTTGCATTTACATGCGGCTGCGTTTAGCTCCGGTGAAACATTCTTGACATTTCTGATGTGCTTCCTGTTGTTTTTCTTTCCTTGTTGCCGCTGCTATCTGCAGGTGAAATATTACACTGCGATTACCTGCAGTTATGTGCAGATAGCTGCAATAAATCAGTCCTGGACGCAGTCAAATTTATTTTTTCTAACCGCACAAAACCCCATGTAACGAAACCGTTGCTAAATGCAGTGTGTGAATGGGGCTATAGGAAAGCATTGTGTGAGTTTAGCTGCGGTAGATAACTTGATCTATCTGCAGCTAAAAGCTGAATCCTATCCGCCCGTGTAAAAGGGGCCTTATGCTGTGTACACACGAGCGGATTCTTCAACCAGACTGGTCCGATGGAACGGATCCGTCGGACTATCCGACCCCGTGTGGGCTTCATCGGACCTGCAGCGGACTTTTTCTGTCGAAAATCAGACGGTCTTCAGATTTGGAACATGTTTCAAATCTTTCCGCCGGAACTCCGCCAGACCCAGTTCCTATCGAGAAATCCGCTCGCCTGTATGCTAGCCCGACGGACTAAAACCGACGCTAGGGCAGCTATTGGCTACTGGCTATCAACTTCCTTATTTAAGTCCGGTCATACGTCATCACATACGAATCCGTTGGACTTTGGTGTGATCGTGTGTAGGCCAGTCTGTTCAGTCGAAAGTCCGTCGGAAGTCCATCAAAAGTCTGTCAAAAGTCCGTCAGGAAGAACGTCAGACCTTTGATGCCGAAAAGTCTGCCCGTGTGTACATGGCATAGGTGTGGTAGGGGGTGTGTCCTGTGCCTACATATGTTTGTTAATAGGTGTCCCTCGTTCCCATTTCAAAAAGTTGGGAGGTATGCCGACCCGCTGATTGGCTCCTGCTGTGTCCAATCACAGCTGGAGTGGGCCAGCGGCGGCATGTGTGCGTGCCCCAAAGCCACTTTGCCGCCGTATATATACCGTATACAGTTGGCAAGCGGTTAAAAAGTGTTAGTTGGAGTTCTACTTTAATGTATTAGTTAAGTCCATCTAAATCTACTAGTGAATCTAATGCCGTGTACACACGCTTGGACTTTTCAGCAACCTTCCGACAGACTTTCTAACAAACGGACTTGCCTACAAACGATCACACAAAAGTCCGACAGCCTAGTACGCGGTGACGTACACCAAGTCCGACGAGACTATAAAACGGAAGTTCAATAGCTTGTCCGGTCGAAAAAGTCTGCTCGTGTGTACGCTGCATAACACTACCCTGTACCCAGACTGACACTGTTGCTGTCTAAAGGAGGTCTGCTATATTACTTCATCCAGAATTCAGACACCCTAAGATAGGAAGGGTGTTTCTGGCTGGATCACCAGGTAAAATAAAGGATAAAAAGAAAAAGGAAAAAAAAAAAACGAATGCAGCCATCACGTATAAGAATTGGCGAGCTAAAATTGAATACATTTTTGTTTTTGGGTTTAATACTGCTTTATTTATTTTAGGCTGTGATTCATGTAAGGACATGTCTTAAAGATTTTTGTGGCATTACTAACTTTCTCCTGCATTCTGATTTTCATATGTATTCTTTGCTGGTAGGATTAGGATTTACAGAATAGTTAGTAATGGCACTTCATATATTTGGCTACAAGGTGGCGCCAAACTCCTTCAATGCTGGATATATTTTCTACCCAATAAAGCCTTATGAATATTTCTACAAGTTATGCAGTTGCCAATGTAAGTATTCTGGTATGATGGTGTAAGAATCAATGAAACCATTTCGTTTAACTATTTTTTACAGTCTTCAGATCACGCATCCAACAAACAGCAAAGCCCACACTTACATTGAAAAACAAGCTCATGATGACTATAAAAAAAGAAAAACTATTCAAACTGCTTTCCTACTACTAAATGCATGCGTGGGAGTTGCAAAGCACAAGGTGCCCACTCAGTTGCTGAAGAAAGAATATGGTTTAGCAGAAGCAGCTGCAACAATGGAGAAGCAACATGGCGAATCATTTTACCCTTGATTCTGCACTCGTATATCCTTTATGGATCACAGTAAATGTTACTGTGCATAAAAAGTGCAAGTCTCCATTCACACTTGTGCGATTTGATGTCCAAAGTCGCATGACAAGTCCCACCCCATTCTTTTCAATGGCACCAGTTCAAATCGGCGTGACTTAAAGACGCAGCACTACTTTAAAGGTGCCTGCACTACTATGGTCCGAGTTTTGATGCGACTTAAATCTATTGAGTGTAGAGTCCGATCAAATTCACACTGAAAGTCACATCAAATCGTGCGACTTTGGAAGCGCTCTAATGTGAATGGAGCCTATTCTGAGATTTGTCCCATTAATAATGACACTAAAGTTACACTTCTGAAAGAAAGCATGGCAAAGTTTTTTCAAATAAAATAAAAGCATTTTAACCCCTTTGCGACCACGCTATAGTCAAATAACGGCTAGAGCGCAGCCGCACTTTGCCGGGAGGCCGTCATATGATGTCCTCCTGTGCTTGCACTGTCTGTGTGCCCCCCGCGGCACGCATCAGCAGTGATCTAAGAGCCAATCACAGCGACTCTTTACCACGTGATCAGCTGTGTCCAATCACAGATGATCACGGATGTAAGCAGGATTTGCCAGTTATCGCCAATCCCCTCCTCACACTCACAGGGCATGAGAAGAAGAGAGCCGAAAACCAGCAAACCCACACAGGGGACATCTGCACTGACAATCAGGGCACTGATCATCAGAAGGGGTGACTATAATTGATTCTTTAGCCATTGGATTCCTTTCATGTGGATGCCTTTTTGCTGAAAAAGGAAAGGATATCCAGCGCTGACCCAAAAGGACAAAAAAATAAGTTAAACTTCTAGCAGACACTCAAGGCTAATTCAAAACAAAAACCTCAAATGGACATATACATATAAAAGTGCTGCGCAATTCCTAAAAGTCCATAAAACTGTAAACAGAACAATCCCAGTTGGTGTACATGTGGATACAGCTAAAAACAAATATAGTGCAGTTGACACAGGTAGGAAAAAAGATCTCAAATCCGGTGTCAGTGATCCCTCCACCACAAGCGGATGGCCTCTCACCTCAAGGACTCGACCTGAGACAGGTCACACAGCGAGAGTCAGTGAATCAGGTACAGCAATCCAGGCAAAGTACTCCACAGATAGTAGCTCCAGGACTCATCCCAGTCAGTGAGATGATAAAAACGTTTGTATGGAAAGAGATAACACAACGATTTAATGCTCTCTGTATGTCACATTTATTCAAATAAAAGAAATATATGAGACCATATTGTGTCTAATTTCTGTTTGTGATGTTCTTTAGTAAATCATTGAAAAAAGCATTGTGTTTGGACATTCTTTAATTAAGAAGGTGGGAAGGTGAGCTTTAGTCCAGGGAAATGTGAGTACTATGGAAGGAGTGGGCTTCAGGCCCGCCTGAAACATATGGGACATAAAATGATGGAGTTCCTCCCTAACAACAGGCATGCCCATGCCCTTTCTTGGAAAGAGTACATGGAGTAAGTTGCCCCATCTACCTAGGTGCCCTGCAACACTAGCTGCAATGTCGCACAGAGTGCCCCACAATTGACCCCCCCCCCTTGGCACACAGCTAACAAGAAGACTGCTGCTTTGCTTTGTAGTGCCTGTCTCCGTCTAAAAGGAGTTGGCAAAAGGAATGCAGAGCAAGGTGTGGCATGTCAGCATCCCATCCCTCTGCATTCCTCTTGCCAGTAGTTTGGTCCACGGGGACTGAAAAATGTCAATAAAATGTGGTACTTCTACTAGTGATAATGTGATAAACTCTGGAAGTAGACAGAAAAGTCGGGTGTGCCCCTAATGCCAATTATTTTGCTTTTTTTTTTTTTAATCTGATCATAAACTCATCATTTATACAAGTACTTTAGAACATTGACAGGTTTATGAGTCTATTTAAAGTGTTACTAAATCCAGGAGCCTGCATTTACTATATCTGGTCTCCCACAGTACACAGAACACGGCAGTGCAATTATTTTAGTAAATATAAACTGCTGAATACCTTTTATCATCAGCAGTATATGGCAGTCTTGTGACTTCTATAGGTGTCTGGTTAAAAATTGTAGGAGGCGTTTTCATACTGCACTGGCTGTCCTATGAGGCTGCAGGGCCATAGCTCCCAACTGTCCCTGATTTGGAGGGACTTTCCCTGATTTGGAGCAATGTCCCTCTGTCCCTCATTCCTCCCCATTTGTCCCTCATTTTGGTCTGATCTATATAGATGTATATAAAATGCACTTTTTATCTATGAAAACGTGTTTTACAGTGCTAAACCTTTAATCTGATTTTTAAATGGCTGCATTTGTAAATTCCAAAAGCCAATATAAAGGAAAAGTAGTGGTAAAAAATCACTTTTGGGTTGAACCAATCTTTATTTTTTTGTACAATTCTCCTTTAACCACTTCAGCCCCGGAAGGATTTACCCCCTTCCTGACCAGAGCACTTTTTACAATTTGGCACTGCGTCGCTTTAACTGCTAATTGCGCGGTCATGCAATGCTGTACCCAAACGAAATTTACGTCCTTTTCTTCCCACAAATAGAGCTTTCTTTTGATGCTATTTGATCACCTCTGCCGTTTTTATTTTTTTGAGCTATACATGGAAAAAACCGAAAATTTTGAAAAAAAATGATATTTTCTACTTTTTGTTCTAAAAAAAATCCAATAAACTCAATTTTAGTCATATATTTAGGCCAAAATGTATTCGGCCACATGTCTTTGGTAAAAAAAATGTCAATAAGTGTATATTTATTGGTTTGCGCAAAAGTTATAGCGCCTACAAACTAGGGTACATTTTCTGGAATTTACACAGCCTTTAATTTATGACTGCCTATGTCGTTTCTTGAGGTGCTAAAATGGCAGGGCAGTACAAAACCCCCACAAATGACCCCATTTTGGAAAGTAGACACCCCAAGGAAATTGCTGAGAGGCATGTTGAGCCCATTGAATATTCATTTTTTTTGTCCCAAGTAATTGAATAATGACAAAAAAAAAAAAAAAATTACAAAAAGTTGTCACTAAATGATATATTGCTCACACAGGCCATGGGCATATGTGGAATTGCACCCCAAAATACATTTAGCTGCTTCTCCTGAGTATGGGGATACCTCATGTGTGGGACTTTTTGGGAGCCTAGCCGCGTACGGGGCCCCGAAAACCAATCACTGCCTTCAGGATTTCTAAGGGCGTACATTTTTGATTTTACTCCTCACTACCTATCACAGTTTTGAAGGCCATAAAATGCCCAGATGGCATAAAACCCCCCCAAATGACCCCATTTTGGAAAGTAGACACCCCAAGCTATTTGCTTTGAGGCATGTTGAGTCCATGGAATGTTTTATATTTTGACACAAGTTACGGGAAAGTGACAATTTGTTTTTGTTTTTTTTTGCACAAAGTTGTCACTAAATGATATATTGCTCACACAGGCCATGGGCATATGTGGAATTGCACCCCAAAATACATTTAGCTACTTCTCCTGAGTACGGGGATACCACATGTGTGGGACTTTTTGGGAGCCTAGCCGCGTACGGGGCCCCGAAATCCAATCACCCCCTTCAGGATTTCTAAGGGTGTAAATTTTTGATTTCACTCTTCACTGCCTATCACAGTTTCGGAGGCCATGGAATGCCCAGGTGGCACAAAACCCCCCCAAATGACCCCATTTTGGAAAGTAGACACCCCAAGCTATTTGCTGAGAGGCATGGTGAGTATTTTGCAGCTCTCATTTGTTTTTGAAAATAAAGAAAGACGAGAAAAAAAAATTTTTTTTTCTTTTTTCAATTTTTAAAACTTTGTGACAAAAAGTAAGGTCTGCAAAAAACTCACTATACCTCTCAGCAAATAGCTTGGGGTGTCTACTTTCCAAAATGGGGTAATTTGGGGTTTTTTTTTGCCACCTGGGCATTCCATGGCCTCCGAAACTGTGATAGGCAGTGAAGAGTGAAATCAAAAATTTACGGCCTTAGAAAGCCTGAAGGCAGTGCTTGGTTTTCGGGGTCCCGTACGCGGCTAGGCTCCCAAAAAGTCTCACACATGTGGTATCCCCATACTCAGGAGAAGCAACAGAATGTATTTTGGGGTGTAATTTCACATATTCCCATGGCATGTTTGAGCAATATATCATTTAGTGACAACTTTGCGCAAAAAAATAAAAAAATAAAAAAAAAATTGTCTCTTTCCCGCAACTTGTGTCACAATATAAAATATTCCATGGACTCGACATGCCTCTCAGCAAATAGCTTGGGGTGTCTACTTTCCAAAATGGGGTCATTTGGGGGGGTTTTGAACTGTCCTGGCATTTTATGCACAACATCTAGAAGCTTATGTCACACATCACCCACTCTTCCAACCACTTGAAGACAAAGCCCTTTCTGACACTTTCTGATTACATAAAAAAATAATTTTTTTTTGCAAGAAAATTACTTTGAACCCCCAAACATTATATATTTTTTTTAAAGCAAATGCCCTACAGATTAAAATGGTGGGTGTTTCATTTTTTTTTTCACACAGTATTTGCGCATCGATTTTTCAAACGCATTTTTGGGGGAAAAAACAAACTTTTTTAAATTTTAATGCACTAAAACACATTATATTGCCCAAATGTTTGATGAAATAAAAAAGATGATCTTAGGCCGAGTACATGGATACCAAACATGACATGCTTTAAAATTGCGCACAAACGTGCAGTGGCGACAAACTAAATACATTTTTAAAAGCCTTTAAAAGCCTTTACAGGTTACCACTTTAGATTTACAGAGGAGGTCTACTGCTAAAATTACTGCCCTCGATCTGACCTTCGCGGTGATACCTCACATGCATGGTGCAATTGCTTTTTACATTTGACGTCAGACCGACGCTTGCGTTCGCCTTAGCGCGAGAGCAGGGGGGACAGGGGATGTGAATGGGGGAAGTACGGGTGCTGCAGAAGCGGTGGGTTCCCAATTAGGATTGGCGAATGCAGCAGGAAGGGCACTATGGGCACGACGAGCCTGTGTTTGTCTTTTTGGTGGCAGCGGGACACTACTTGTGCTTGCCACCTCACCAGCTTGAACTGCACTTATGGGACTCGCCACGTCACCAAGTGTTACTGCAGTGCGGGTTTGACTACGACCGGGGTGTACTAGGCGGCTGGTGCTTGCCAGTTCACCAAAACGCTACAAAAAAAACTGTTAGCGATCGCAGGGATCAGGCCTGACTCTGTGAACGCTGCAGTTATGCGTTTAGAGTTTTGTAAGTGACAGTGATCGATCGATACTGCACTTGGGTGGGCTGGGCCGGGCCGGGCGGAGGGGCAAAACGCAGGTGCTAGCAGGTATCTGGGCTGATCCCGCTAACACTGCGTTTGTGGGAACCCTAAACTGCTGGGGACGCTAGTATAGATCTAATCGGATCAGATATTGATCCGTTCAGATACTATACCACTAAGGGAGGTGTACGGTGCGTGCGTGGGTGTTAGCGGTACTGGCGCTAACCTGACGCTGCCTGGGGCAGGTGCTTGCCAGTTCACCAAAACGCTACCAAAAAAACTGTTAGCGATCGCAGGGATCAGGCCTGACTCTGCGAACGCTGCAGTTATGCGTTTAGTGTTCTGTAAGTGACAGTGATCGATTGATACTGCACTTGGGTGGGCTTGGCTGGGCCGGGCGGAGGGGCAAAACGCAGGTGCTAGCAGGTATCTGGGCTGATCCCGCTAACACTGCGTGTTTGGGAACCCTAAACTGCTGGGGACGCCAGTATAGATCTGATCGGATCAGATATTGATCCGTTCAGATACTATACCACTAAGGGAGGTGTACGGTGCGTGCGTGGGTGTTAGCGGTACTGGCGCTAATCTGACGCTGCCTGGGGCTGGTGCTTGCCAGTTCACCAAAACGCTACCAAAAAAACTGTTAGCGATCGCAGGGATCAGGCCTGACTCTGTGAACGCTGCAGTTATGCGTTTAGTGTTTTGTAAGTGACAGTGATCGATCGATACTGCACTTGGGTGGGCTGGGCCGGGCGGAGGGGAAAAACGCAGGTGCTAGCGGGTATCTGGGCTGATCCCGCTAACACTGCGTTTTTGGGAACCCTAAACTGCTGGGGATGCTAGTATAGATCTGATCGGATCAGATATTGATCCGTTCAGATACTATACCACTAAGGGAGGCGTATGCTGCGTGCGTGGGTGTTAGCGGTACTGGCGCTAATCTGACGCTGCCTGGGGCGACGCATATCACCGCCGGGCGATCAGGGGGCTAAACCTTTATTCGGTAATAAACGGCGGGTGCCCTGACACTATACAAAATAAACGAACTAACCAGCGTCACCCGCAACGGTTATACGGTGATCAGGGGTGAAAGGGTTAACTAGGGGGCAATCAAGGGGTTAAAACATTTATTAGATAGTATATGGGGGTCCCTGACGCTATAAAGCGCTGACGGCGAACCTAAATATTTACGTCCCTAACTAGCGTCACCAGCGACACTAATACAGCTTTCAGAAAAATTATCGCTTAGGGACACTGGTGACAGGGGGTGATCAAGGGGTTAAAACTTTATTAGGGGGGGTTAGGGGGGTACCCTAGACCTACAGGGGGCTAACACTCACTGCCCTACCACTTCTAACTGTCACAAACTGACACCTAGCAGTAATCAGAAAAAAAAAAAAAAATACTGCTTGGTGTCAGTTTGTGACAGGGGGGAGGGGTGATTGGGGGGGGGGTCGGGGGGCGATCGGGGGGGGAATCGGGGGTGTAAAGTATGCCTGGCATGTTCTACTGTGTGTGTGTAGTGTTTTGTGCACTCACATGTCTTCTCTCCTCGGCGCTGGAACGGAAACTGCAGAGCCGAGGAGAGATGACATCACATCCTCTGCCTGTGTGAAACTACACACAGGCAGGGGAGGATTCCCATTGGCTGGGAGCGATCGCGAGGGGGGGGCCACGATCGGATGGTCTCCCCTTCGCCTCTCAACGCTCCCAGTCACAAGCCGACCGCCGCTGGCACCGGGGGGGTCTGATCGGACCCCTCGCCCGCGGGAGGCAGATCACGTATGGGTACGTGATTCTGCCTGCCCGTGCCATTCTGCCGCAGTATATCTGCGTTAGGCGGTCGGCAAGTGGTTAAGGGGCGTGATGAGGGGTGTGTCCTATGCCTGCATACTTTTGCTGATAGGTGCCCCTCATTCCCATCTCTAAAAGATGGGAGGTATGTGCAGGGCAGCTGACCCTCTGTCATCTGGACATGTCTGAAGAGTGCTGTTTGGCTCTGTGCTGATCACATTCACTCTCCCAAGAAAAAAAAAATCTCTAGAAATACACACCAAACTGAGCATGTGCAACCTGACTCCAAAGGCTCTGTCTTATCTGGATATGTTTTGGAGTCAGTGGAAGAAGGGGAGGATCTGTTCATACAGAATCAAGCAGCATTTTTAAGCAATGCAGAGGATTAGCCCCTTATTCCGCGTACACATTTGCGGACTTTCTGGCATACTTGGTCCGACGTTCTTCCCGCAGACAGACTTGCCCACACACGGACAAGTCCGTTCATTTTGAACGTGACTCTGGTACGACAGGACTAGAAAAGGAAGTGAATCTTGCTGCTTTTATCGGCGAGATTGACACCTTGCGAGCCCCGTAGTGGAGCATCCCAGGCCCTTAGGTCTGGCATGGATTTTAAGGGAACCCCATACGCCGAAAAATCGGCGTGTGGTCCCCCTCAAAATCCATACCAGACCCCGATCTGAGCACGCAGCCCGGCCGGTCAGGAAAGGGGGTGGGGACAAGCGAGTGTCCCCCCCCCTCCTGAACCTTACCAGGCTGCATGCCCTCAACATGGGAGGGTGGGTGCTTTAGGGGAGGGGGGCGCCATGCTGGGACTGTGACGTTTTAGGGGGCGTGGTCACTGGGTGATGTCGACTACGCCCCCTAAAACGTCACAGTCCCAGCATGCCCGGGGACTGTCATGGCATAAGGGGGCGGGGTCTCCGCCTATATAAGTCACATCGGAGCGCTCAGAGACCAGTCCAGACGGAGAGAGCGTCGTGTCAACATCTGGAGAAGAGAAGAGGGAAGAAGACAAGAAGCCAGAAGTCCGGACCTCCGCTGGCAAGAGAGCGGCATGAAGACAGTGGAGGAGCCGGCCGAAGAGCTCGAACACCGGGAGAAGAGGACAGAGAGAGCGGAGAAGAACAAACCGGACGTCGGGAGAAGAGGAACCGGAGGAACCCCCGAAGCCGGAAGAAGACCCCGGGGCTGTCTAATAAATTACTTCAAAAACCTGTGTAGTGTGTTTTATTATTGACACTTTTTCCCTAGGTGAATGGGTAGGGGTACCAATGTACCCCATACTCATTCACATAGGGTGGGAGGCCAGGATCTGGGGGCCCTCTTATTATAGGGGGCTCCCGGATTCCGATAAGCCCCCCGCCCGCAGACCCCGACAACCAACAGCCAGGGTTGTCGGGAAGAGGCCCTTGTCCTCATCAACATGGGGACAAGGTGCTTTGGGGTGGGGGGGCCCGCAGGGCGCCCCCCTCCCTCAAAGCACCCACCCCCTCCCATGTTGAGGGCATGCGGCCTGGTACTTTTCAGGAGGGGGGGGCCCGCTTGCTCATCCCCACCCCCTATCCTGACCGGCCGGGCTGCGTGCTCAGATCGGGGTCTGGTATGGATTTTGGGGGGGACCCCACGCTGATTTTTCGGCGTAGGGGGTTCCCCTTAAGATCCATACCAGACCTAAGGGCCTGGGATGCCCCGCACTCGCCGCAATAGGAAAATGTGTTTTTCCTATTGCAGCGAGCGCGAGATGCAGTACTCTGCCCTTGCGTCGTATCTGGTCCGTCGGACCAGCATACAGACGCATGCAGACGGACAGGCTTTCCGCCAGAAACTGAGTTTGGCGGACTAAGATTTAAAGCATGCTTTAAATCTAGGTACGGCGGACATTTGGAAAAAAAAAGTCTGCCGGAGCCTACACATGGTCGGATTGTCCTGTGGTCTCTGGTCCGCCGGACCAAGTATGCCGGAAAGTCTGACCGTGTGTACGCGGTATTAGGTTCCACAGTGAGTATAACAAGCATGCTTTACTGCATATACAAACTGATTTTACTGTTGTGGGTTTAGTAACACTTTTAAGCTGCTTTAATGCCTCAAGCTTGAAACCTGCTGGCTGAAAGTGGTAAGTATGAAATATTTACCTGCAAAAACAATTTTTTTTTATTCCTATATTCCCAGATAGCAAGGTAACTTGCCACAAATTTGTGGCAGTGTTGAATTGTAAGTCTGTTGCGTGGCAAGTCTCTAGCAAGAGCAAAGTTGCAGCGGTGAGTCTACAGCAAGAGCTCTGCAAGTCTACAGCATGAAAAATCAGGCACAGTAACCCCTGTGGTGGGATGACTATTGCACAACATAACTGAACCAGAACTTGCAGTCATGCAATGAGGACTTGCTGCAAATGTTTAACAAACTTGTGAAGCCTGGCAAGTCTAGCAATAGGTTAGCAACTCATTTTCAAACTTGTAGCGCAATTGCTTGCTATCTGGGATATACACTGTAATGAATGCAAAAATGTATACACATATATAAATGATATGTTCCCTTTAATAAGCAGTGTGCTAGTCATTTATAAAACAGCTGGAAGCACCCTATGTAGTCAATATACTAATAAGTGACCAATACTTAGGTGTGCTTACCCAAGAGATCATAAACTGAAAACACTTCTATGAAAGGATGGCAGCACCAAATTACTGTAAGAATATGTAAATGAATTGATTAATCTCAGAATATGATTAACAATCAAAACTCTCAGAAATTCAAGCACATAAAAACATTTTAAGAAATACTATCACTGAAAAATCTAAATGACTCCTTTTTGTCTTTGTAAGCTTTATATTTTGGACTATAAATAATATTGAAATCAGGAGATTGGGGGGAACATTTTAGAAATAAATCTGGAATAGGTAAAAAAGAACATGTGAGCCATTGAGCTATTGAGCTCAGTAAACAACTGTCTCGTTTAACAGAGTAGCTAAAGATAGACAGGGTACCATGCAAAATGACACCTAGAGATCCACTTGTGGCTACCAATGTACATAAATAATCAGATGTATTATTTATGTACTTACCTAAGAAGATTTACAGTATGTTGTGAAAATAAAAAATAAAAAAATAGTATTATTTAGTGTTAGCATAATTGAACATATGAGGTTTGGTCATTGATAGTCCTGAGAATACATCCAAAAGAAGTGAAAAGCACAAGAGAAGAAACATTCTAAAGTCTAAAGCTTCATCATAGATATCCAGTTAATTATCAGTCACATCTGACAAGAAGGAGAAGAATATGGGTGTGATGAATAATCTCAAGAAGGTTTTAGTATTGAAATGGTAATAATCCCCAATAGTTGGTTTTGTTTACATGTGTACTGGGGCTTAGATGTGTACTGGGAATTACATGTGTACTGGGAATCACGCACTACCCCAAATGCAGAGGGTCTACATTCAGGTCAGTGCATACAGTAAGTCCTGCTACACATCTAAATAATGATATTTGTAAAAATATAGCTATGGCTTCAGCCAGCTTCTCATTGATATGTCTAGGCTGGCTGTACACAGCTTTACGATCCACCCGTCACTTCCAGGCAGAGAAACACGTCCAAATGTATGCTGTTACGGTTAGAACTGATGTTTTGCAAGGCAAGAAGCAAACAAGTCAGGCATTAAAGTGGTATTAAACCCAAAAGCAAAAAGTTATTATATTGAAATTTGCCAATTCCTAGATGTGATGGCTGCATTCCTTTTCTTTTTTAAGCTTTCTTTCTTCTATTTTCACCTGGTGATCCAACCAGTAATGCCGCGTACACACGAGCAGACTTTGCCTGGCGGACGGGATTTGGTCGGACAATTCGATGTGTGTGGGCTCCAGCGGACTTTGTTTTCTCAAAAGTTGGACGGACTTTCGCGCTGTTGGAGTTAGCGGAGCCCTCCTTGAAGCTAAGGAGGCCTGTGTGTGGTGACGTGCGTACCTGAATGGCTGGTCTCACCACCCTATTGATTGCACCGGATGCAGACCTTTTCTTTCCTTATGCATGGTTCACAAGGTCCACAGTTGAAGGCTCACACGAAACGCTAGGCGTCTTTGGGGAGTTATTTTTTGTTTTTTTTTTCTTTCCTCTTAAAAAAGGCAAGTTTTGTATCTTCCTTATTAAATGTTATAGAGTTAATACCAGGGCAGACTTATGGAAAAGGGGCTCCGCCTGGCGACACAGGCACCTCTCAGGGGCTTTGACCCCAGGGGATGCCCGTGGGGCGCCTCCCTCTTGGTGGAGGTTAGTTGGAGGCTTATGGCCCCCCTCCCGAGGGACCCGCCCGGTGGGCATCTCGGGGACCTTAAAGCAAGGACGAGACCCCCCCCTCCAATACAGAATGGAGGGCTTTTGTGACGGGTCCGTCCAAGAAGGTGCCATGGCGGGACCCCCCCCTGGGAATCATTTTGACTGTTCCACAGCGCAATACAGTTTGAAGAAGACTTGATCCCTCATCCCCCTCCCCCTCCTTCCCTCACCCCTCCGGTGTCTACCTTGTCCTGTGATTGGTTAGACAACTTGTTATTGTCTGGAACGTCTATGTTTGCACTGTAAGAATTGCACTGTATTGTAGTAAGAATGACCATAGACTATATGTTTGTATGTTCCTTTTAATACATAAAATAAAAATAAAGATTATATAAAAAAAAAAGTTGGACGGACTTAGATTTGAAACATGTTTTAAATCAATCCGTCGAAATCGAGTCCGGTCGAAAAGTCCACTCATCTGTATGCTAGTTCGACGGACAAAAAGCCACGCTAGGGCAGCTATTGGCTATGAACTTCCTTGTTTTAGTCCGGTCATATGTCATCACGTATGAATTCGACGGACTTTGGTGGATTGTGTGTAGGCAAGTCTGTTCATTCAGAAAGTCGGTCGTAAAGTACGTCGAAAAGTCCGCTCGTGTGTACGCGGCATTAGTGTGTTGTTTTTCAAGATAACAATCTCTCTTCCAGATGTATCAGTTTACAGGGATGAGAAAAACCATTTAATGCCGGCAGGGGTACTTACAATGATCATGTTTTATTTATGTAAAATCTTTATCCCAAAAGGAAAAAAATATTTGCTGTAACTGATTATAAGTGTGTGCTGGTGTTTGGCTTCAATTTGTTAGTGTATATGAAACTGCTAGTACATTTAACACCCATGATGGGTTTTCTAGGCAGCAAAAAAAGGTTGGAAAAATGCTAAAAAAGAATGTAAATGGTAAAGATTGTTTTTATTATAACAAGGTATCAAAAAATAAATAAATGATAGACATATAGGGTCAAAGCTTGAGCTGTGATCTAGCATAAAAACAATGATGACATCGCCAACATAACAGTATACATTAATGCACAGTGCTCAAGTAGTTAGGATAAGATGGCGTGTGATTCCTATGTGTGAACTGATGCATTTCGACCCCACCGGGTCTTCTTCAGAGGATTTTTTTGAGCTGCAGAAATGTTAACATGTGTTGAAATTCATAGTTGCAATCAAAAGATACCAAGAGAGAAAAGAGAGAACAACAATAATAAACATTATTTTGTATAGTTACCGATCACATTATAATAAGAAATGTTTTTTAGAACCTCTAAAGGAGGGCCCCTTAGCTTGATCCAAGAGTTCCCGAGTGGCCCGTACAGTCGCAGGATGAAGCCAACTGTCCGTACGTGTCTTGCGAGGAGTCACCCTACAGGCAATCCCAAAAACCTAGGGAGGGGCCAACAGGGGCGGATAAGCCGTGCCTGCAGTGGGATATTATACTTTCAATATTCAATACTAAATGGTAAAATATGTAAAGGGAGGTAAAAAGGGGGGGAAGACAGCTGAAGAGTGTGAGGGTATATATGTATGTTTGATTTGAGTATCTGTGATAGTTTACTCTAATACTGGTCATTGTTGAAGAAATGGGTGGTGGTGAGGAAAAAAAAGGGGGGGGGGGAGAGAACAAGGCAAGGAGGGGAAAGGGAAGCCGAGGTGGGATAGACAAGTGAGGAAGAGAAGGGGAGGGAGGGGAGGAGAGGGGGTGAGAGGAAGGAAGGTGGGTTGGGAATGGGGGGGAATGGAACGAAGGGGGAAGGGAAAGTGGGGGGAGGGGAGGGAACAGTGGGATGAAAAAAAAGGTGTGAGTGTGATGGTGCCATGTGATTAAATATGGGGAAGCAATGCAACCAAAAATAACACACTGGAATCAAACAGAATAAAAGGAAAGTGATATGGGCAATGAGTGAATGTGTGAATGCAAAAAAGGAAAGCATGAGCAAGCGGTGAATCTTTACGTTTACATTCTTTTTTAGCATTCTTTCAACCTTTTTTTGCTGCCTAGAAAACCCCTCATGGGGGACAATCCCTTTTCTTTTTTTTTTTGTTTAATAAATTTTTATTGTATTTTTATGAAAGAAAATAATTACAAAAAGAAACAGTTATGTCACAAACTGGGTTCAAACATTAAGGGAAGCAAAGTCAGTTTCAATGCTCGGATATATACAAACAATATCAAGAAGCCTGAGATACATTAAACAATTCTGTATATTCAGAAAGGATGATGAGAGTCAATGTATCAATTGGGTAGAAAAGAAGACTTCTGTCATTATAAACATAGAAATCAAAATGTAAAAACAAGATGAAAAACCTTGCTTCAGTTAGGTAAAAGAGATGTAATGTAGCGAACAGAAAGCATAAGATGCAGAAAACTTGATAATAGAAGAGAAAATGAAAAGAGAAAAAAGGGGGGATAGTAAATAGGATAGGGAGTAAGATGGGAGGGAAGAGGGTGAGGGGGAGTGCTGGCATACATGTGCGAAATGTTGAGTGATCAAAACATTTTTATTTTTTTTTATTTTTTTATGACGATATATAAGTAGTGAATTTATGAGATCTGTACAATAATATCCTTGTATGTAGAGGTGGACTGAAAATTTACCCAAGGGGCCCAAGTGGCTGAGTGTTTTTCTGAAGTCCCTTTGCTGTTATGGGTAATACTCTCCATGAGTTGAACTTCATCAACCCTCTGCGACAATCCCTTTTCTCTAGTACCCGGGGTGTGCAGTTACCTCTTTTCTCTTATGAGTGTCTTTTTACTTTGTACATTTAACACTTCCCTCTCCCCAGACTAACAATGTTGCTGTCCAAAGTTTCCCCCTGTGCTCCTTCATCCAGAGTGAGGGCTCTCTAATACAGCAGGTGTGCTGGTTGGTATGGAGAGGTGACAATGTCAGAATGAGGGCGCCACCATCCCTGAATAACATGTGCAAACAGAGAGAAAATTTGGTGGGATTTTGTAGGTGCCAAGTAAGTAATTTTAAACAGACATCACAATAATAACAAATATAAATGACATTTTATTGAACATAAACAAGGTTTAAAAAAATTATTATGCTGGCTGTGCATAATATAACAACATAGAAAATAAGGGGTCACTCAGCACTTATAATCCCTACATGTTTCGCCCGTTGGGGCTTCCTCAGGGGATATGTGTTGAGGGACCAAGCTGGATATATCTCTAAGTAGAATAAACATACAGTTAGAAACCATCAACAATGGTAACTTGAATTGTATAATCAAGAAGAAAAAAAGAGATGTTAGTGACTGTCCATAGCTAGGTAGTGTAACTGCCAACTGATAAATAGTTACCTGTTATAGAGATGCAACCAGGAAAGGGAAGAAGTGAGGGAAGAAAAGGGAGGGGGGGAAAGGGGAGGAAGGGAGGGAAAGGGGAGGAAGGGAGGGGCTGGGGGGAGGGGGGAAGGGGAAGGAGGAAAAAGGGGAGGGACAGGAAGAAAAGGGGAGATAGGAAAAGAATGAAAGAGAGGGAAAGCATGAAGAAAAGGGAGTAGGGAGGGAGAGCGGAAAAAACAGAAAAGAGAGGGGGAGAAAAAAGATTGAGGGGAAAGATAGAAGGAAAGGATTGGGGATGAAGAGTAAAGTCCCTCTTTACTCTTTACTCTTCATCCCCCCCTCCTTTCCTTCTTTCCCCCCAATCTTTTTTCTCCTCCCTCTCTTTTCTGTTTTTTCCGCTCTCCCTCCCTACTCCCTTTTCTTCATGCTTTCCCTCTTTTTCATTCTTTTCCTATCTCCCCTTTTATTCCTGTCCCTCCCCTTTTTCCTCCTTCCCCTTCCCCCCTCCCCCCGCCCCTCCCTTCCTCCCCTCCCCTCCCCCTTCCACCTCCATTTTCTTCCCTCACTTCTTCACATTCTTTTCTTTTTCTTTTTCACCATCCTATTCACATTATTCCTTTATACGGCAGACACGATCCTACGGCCCCCATTTGGGCCCAACCAGGCCAAACCCTTTCCTGTACAGTGCAATGTCCTTTTTCCTATTCCTGATTGCATCTCTATAACAGGTAACTATTTACCAGTTGGCAGTTACACTACCTAGCTATGGACAGTCACTAACATGTCTTTTTTTCTTCTTGATTATATAATTTGAGTTACTATTGTTAATGGTTTCTAACTGTATGTTTATTCTACTTAGAGATATATCCAGCTTGGTCCCTCAACACATATCCCCTGAGGAAGCCCCAACAGGCGAAACATGTAGGGATTATAAGCGCTGAGTGACCTCTTATTTTCTATGTTGTTATATTATGCACAGCCAGCATAATAATTTTTTAAACCTTGTTCAATAAAATGTCATTATTGTGATGTCTGTTTAAAATTACTTACTTGGCGCCTACAAAATCCCACCAAATTTTCTCTCTGTTTGCACAATACAGCAGGTGTGTTACTGGTCAGATCCCCAGGTGAAAACAGAAGGGAAAAGAAGCCTAAAAAAAGAAAACTGATGCAGCCACTACATCTAATGATTGGTAAGCTGTAATATAAAGCTGAAGTTTAATCTGTTATTATTTTTTCCTTCCTTGGTTCCTCATCCCACCCCTAATAAACATGCTACTTACATTTTTAAATAAAACCTTTTCTTTTTTTTTTTTTATATCTTACTTTGATCTAATGATGTCATCACTAAGTCTCTGTGCGTTTCCATGCAATGCTGAGCAGATCATAATTGGATCCCACAGTGTGCAGTAAAATAAGAGTAAACTATTTCAATACAGGAGTGGAGCCTGTACAACTGTGCAAGACTGAAGGCATAGTTGCCAACATTTCCAAAAAATGTTAAGGAACACTTTTTTGCAGAAAGCCAGTGTAGGAGGAGTAATATGTTAATTAGGGGCAGGGCATTCATTTTGTGGGTGTGGCCAGTGTTTAAAAAAATTGAGGTGCACGAAACGATGGGTGTGGTTTAAATTGCGCTAAATATTGGGTCTGGATTAAAGGGTGTGTGGTTAAATAGATTCTGTTTACATCTTCCTGTCCATAAAGATGCATGGACCTTCCCATCAGGTCCGCCTGAAAAACTGACACGCAGACCTAATGGGACCCCCCCTCCCACGACTGCTGTATCCACCAACCACAGTGGATTGCAGATCACGGTACTCAGGGCCTGGCGATTATGTGATCGCTATGCGATCACATGATCACAATGTCAACAGCTCTTATAAATGAGTGTTGCCTATGCTGTGATTTGGCCCACAACTATCACATGGTACCTGGGTCAATCACAGCACCCTGTACCAACCACAGATCACTAGTGATCACATGGTTAATCCATTCATGACAGTTGGAAACTTTTCTGTTACAATGATCTTCATTGTAGCAGCAAACAAAGGGTAAAAAAAAATTAAAATATGGTGACATTGAACTACACTGCATATAAAAAAAAAATGTACTTTTTTATGATAAATTAAAATTATTTAACTTTTTTTTAACATATTGTTACCAGTCAGTGTCCCTGATCACCACCACATCAGTCACATGATGACACTGGATTGCAATGCCTCAGTCTACTTTACGAAAAGGGATCATTTGGGGGGTATTTGTACTGTTCTGGCATTTTAGGGCCTCAAGAAATGAGATAGGCCACCAGTACATCAGAATTGATCATTTTTTAAATATACTACCATAGATTGTAGACGCTATAACTTTCATATAAACTAATTAATATACACTTATTGGGATTTCTTTGACCAAAGACATATAGCAGAATACATTTTGGACTAAATGTATCGAAAAATTTGATATTATTGGATATGTTTTATGACAAAAAGTAGAAAATACCTTTTTTTTCAAACCTTTTGGTATTTTTTTTTTGTTTATATCGCAAAAAAACAAACCCAGTGTTGATCAAATACCACCAAAAGAATGCTCTATTTGTGTGAAAAAAATGATAAAAATGTAATTTGTGTACAGTGTTGCATGACCATGCAATTGACAATTAAAGTAGCCCAGTGAATAGCAAAAAATGCTCTGGTCGTGAAGGGGGTAAAACTTCCCGGAGCTCAAGTGGTTAACACTAATGAAAATGCAGCCATGGTCTAGTTTATTCTGTCAATAATTCCTCTTTCCAAGAGATAACAATGTGCACTTTCTGACTGGAACATTTAACCGGTTAGGAAGAGAAGTCACAGCGGAGTCCAGCACTTAGCAGCTGTTGTAGGAATTTGTGTATTTTATTTTGGCCTCAATAGCTATACGTAAGAGCTTTCGATAAATGTATTCATTCTATGAGGAACAATTAGACCTGAAGATAATTTTTTATTTATCTGAAATGCACATTTAATGAAACGCACATTAGTTGACTCCCCTCTGCGTGGTGCCTTAATAAGCCGAGAAAAATGGCAAGCATTTGATTTTAATGCTTCTTTTAGTTCTTGTGCATTACAGATAAAGATGCCATAGATTATGCAATTGTCTTTTCTTCCACCATGGGTGGAAGGAAAGAAATTGCTCAATAACCCCATCAATCCCTCCCGCAGCGCTTATGTCATTTGATAAATACTGCGTTTTCCCCTTTTGTTTACCTGACTGTAAACTGCAACTTTTTGGAAAATAAAGGAATTACAAAAAAAAAAAACCTTCGCCATCACTTCATCTTTTGGAACCAGATTCATCATCTTTTATGGGGCCAATATGTTCTGACCTCCCTTTCTTACTACTTATACACTAAAAGAATTTATTGTTTTGTTTTTTTACTCTCCTCTATGTGCCTTTTGTGTTCTATCTTAGCCGCCCTGATTGCACCCTTACATTTCTTATTGCATTCTTTGTAAGGTTGGAATGCTGATGATGACCCCTCAGCCTTGTACTTTTTGAAAGCATTGTCCTTTGCTTTTGTATGCATTTTTATGTTGGAGTTAAGCCACCCAGGACTTTTGGTAGCTCTTTTAAATTTATTTCCAATTGGGATGCACTGGACAATACCTTTATTCAATATGCTTTTAAAGCACTCCTATTTTTCCTTCGTGTTTTTTTTCCCTAGGATTTTTTCCCAATTAATATCATCTAGCAAGGAGCGCAGTTCAGGAAAGTTGGTTCTTTTGAAATTCAGTGTCTTTGTATTACTCTTGTGTTTCCTATTTGTGTGATTTATGCTGAAACTAATTGACCTGTGGTTGCTGTTTCCTAAATTGCCCCATATTTCCACAGGTCGGTATTGTTAGTAATCAGTAGGTCTAGTAATATATTGTTTCTTGTTGGTGCATTTACTATCTGACCCATGAAACTGTCCTGCAAGACATCCTTGCCGCCATTCCAAACTGTGATAAGAGGCCTGCCTTCCCCTCCTCCCTCTGGTTAGGGGGCCTATAGCATACTCCCAGTATTACTTTCCTCTTGGTTTCTTCCCTTTGAAGCTCTACCCATAAGCATTCCACCTCCTCCCTTGCTCCATTAGTGATGTTGTCTCTCTCATTCACTTGTACATTGATATACAGACACACCCCTCCCTCTCTGCGATATAGAGAATACCCTTGAATTGTTGCCAGCCAATCATGAGTGCTGTTGAACCAAGTCTCTGAAATACCCACAAAATCTAAATCCTCCTCATACAACAGCAGCTCTAGTTCTCCCATCTTGTCTGCCAGACACCTGGCATTAGTGAACAAGCCTTATAGTTTTGTCCGTTTGCATACTATCTCCTTGTTGGTTGTTCTGAGGCTGCAATTTGGATAAGTTAATTTACTTACCTTTTAGTCCTTTAGGTACTTTAGTCAACCTACCACTAATGCCCCCAATACTAACCTATGAAATTTGTTCCATGCTGGCTATCTCTACATCTGGACCCCCCCCCCAGTCGCCTAGTTTAAAAGCCCCTCTAACTTTTTGCCCATCTTTTCTCCCAGACGAGCTGCACCCTCCCCATTTAGGTGCAGTCTGTCCCTGCTAAAGAGCCGGTAACCGACTGAGAAGTCGGCCCAGTTCTCCAGGAACCCGAACCCCTGCTTTCTACACTAGATCCTCAGCCACTTGTTAACTTCCTTAATCTCCCGCTGCATTTCTGGTGTGGCTCGAGGTACCGGTAGTATTTCTTCGGAGAATACTACCTTGGAGGTCCTATTCCTCAATTTAGCTCCTAAGTCCCTAAAATCATTTTTTAGGACACTCCATCTTCCTCTGACTTTGTCAGTGGTGCCAACATGCACCATAACAGCTGGGTCTTCCCCTCCCAGTATCAGTCCACCAAATCCATGATGTGCCGAACCCGAGTGCTCGGTAAACAACATATAGTTTGGCGCTTCAGGTCTTTATGACAGATTGCCCTCTCTGTCCTTCTAATAATCAAGTCCCCTACAACCAGAATCTGTCTTTCCTTACCCTCAACTTTACCCCCACCCTCATTGGAGTTTTTCCCCTGGCAGCTAGGGGCATCACTCTGCTCCAGCAATGCTGGTCCCTGACTGGTTTCCCCAATATTACATAGCAGGGCAAGTTTATTGGGATGTTCCAGCCCAGGACCAGCCTCCCTGACTCTTTCCCCTCTACCCTTGCTGAGTGTCACCCCTCTACTCTGCTCTGGTCCCTGCACCTCTTTGTCTCCACCCACCTCTGTGCTGGCCCCTACCGGCACCTGCCAGGTATGATCTCAACTCTCCTTTAGTATGGAGAGTCTTCTCAGTGTTGACAGTTGCTTCCCTAGATTCAGAACCTGGGTTTCCAGGGAATCAAAGTTCTTCCATTATGCGCAGCAGTTTTTGCCCTTGATTGGATGATCAAGGAACGCATACATGCCACAAGATGTGCACCGAGTCGCATCTCCATACCTGCCGGGCATCGTACTCACTAATTTAATGGGGAGTTGGAATTATACTCTGTCCAATTAACAACTAGCTTCCTGACTATAATACTTACCAATACATGGGCACTCAACAATACACGGCACTCACAGTACACAGGTACTCACAGTGCACGGGCACTCACAGTACACGGCACTCACAGTACATGGGCACTCACAGTACAGGGCACTCACAGTACAGGACACTCACAGTACACAGGCATTTACAGTACACAGGTACTTACTGTCCATCGGTACTCACAGTCCACAGGTACTCACAGTTACACCACAATTCTCAGTTACCCGACAATTACTCAGCTTACTCAACAGTGCTTAATACTCAGTTACACTGCAATACTCAGTTACCCAACAATACTCAGTTATACCACAATACTCAGTTACTCACAGTACTCAGTTATACCACAATAATCAGTTACTCAACAATTCTCAATACTCAGTTACACCACAATTTTCAGCAGTACTCAGTTACTCACACTACACCCTCCTTAGCCAGCGTCCCTACTACACACATTCAGTCAGTCTTCTATCAGTTGTGCTGCTCTGTGTCCCCTCTGCTCCTGCTCATCCTCCCCTGCAATCTGTCAGCACTCAGTCTCCCTCTGTCAGCCTGCCTGTCACTGCTCCCGCCACTTCCCTGGTCTACCTGACACACTCCCAACACACTCCCCCTCCAGTTCGCGGATTACACTTACCCGTTGCACCCCTCCCGTTTTACCTGTCCCCTCTCTGTCTCCCGGTCCTCAGTCACTCCCGCTCCTCCTTTCCGATGGTCCCAACACCCGCGCCTGTCGCCACTCTCATTAGTCCTTAATGTATGATGATAAGGAAGTTACATGTGGGCATTGATATTTATCCACAAGGAAACTCGATTTTTCAGTTAAACTCTGACACCCTGTTAGGATTGGTCGACCAGGGGGGTGAGTTAATAATTTGTGTGTTTTGGGTAATGCGTAAAAGGTGGGAATTTTTGGTTATTTGGTGTTTAAGCAGTTCCAGGTATTTTTGTCAATAAGGCCTTTCTGATAGGCTCTCAAGATTATGGAATAGTATTCATGATTGAAATTGTCAATCATGCTTTTAGAGATGGGTCGGTACCATTCTTTGTTGTTTAGAATGTCCCGACACATACTTTCGTAATCATCAGTATTCATAACAACTAAATTTCCCCGTTTATCGGCCGGTTTAACCACATGTTGGGTGATGAATGTTTCATTTAAAAACTTTTTGTGCTGGTTATGTGGCTGTGCCCATATGTGCTGTGATGAGTGATGGAGATTATCCTGTTGGTAATTTAATTGAATTGTGTTTTGTCTCTCTTGATAGTGGTCATTGTGTGCTAGTTCCACACTACATGATTGCTGTTAGTTGCTGGCGCCCCTGCACTAATCTTTGTCTATAACAGAGCTCTTGTAAGTATAATAGAGGCTATGTTAGCCCACTACTTGTACATAAGTATTATGTCCATTAAAATATATTTGGAAGTCACTCTCTTTGTATGCCTTTTTTGTAGTCTGGTCTCTGGGAGTGCTGCAGAGATGGTTGTTCTTCTGGAAGGTTCTCCTCTCTCCACAGAGAAACGCTGGAGCTCTGCAGAGTGACCATCAGGTTCTTGGTCACCTCCCTGACTATGGCACTTCTCCCACGATGGCTCAGTTTGGCCGGGTGGCCCACTCTAGGAAAGTCCTGATGGTTCCAAACTTTTTCCATTTATGCATGATGGAGGCCACTGTGCTCATTGGGACCTTCAATGCTGCAGACATTTTTCTGTACCCTTCCCCAGATCTGTGCCTCAATACAATCCTGTCTCTGAGGTCTACAGACAGTTCCTTGGACTTCATGGCTTGGTTTGTGCTCTGACATGCACTAACTGTGGGACCTTATATAGACAGCTGTGTGCCTTTCCAAATTAAATCCAATCAACTGAATTTACCACAGGTGGACTCCAATCAAGTTATAGAAACATCTCAAGAATGATCAGTGGAAACAGGATGCACCTGAGCTCAATTTTGAGTGTCATGGCAAAGGCTGTAAATACTTTTGTACATGTGATTTTTTTTATTTTTTTATTTTTAATTAATTTGCAAAAATTTCAAACAAATATATTTCATGTCGTTATTATGGGGTATTGTTTGTAGAATTTTGAACAAAATAATGAATTTAATTCATTATAATAAGGCTGTAACATAACAAGTGGAAAAAGTGAAACGCTGTGAATACTTTCCGGATGCACTGTACCTGCTCTGTGCAGTGGTTTTTGCACAGAGCAGCCCCAGTCCTTCTCTTTTCAGATGGCCCCTGCCTAGTGCCTCGCTCCTGAGCCTTTGCTCTGTGTGTTTATTCCAGCTCTCTCCCCATTGACTCACTGGCTGTGATTGACAACCAATGAGGAGGAAGAGACCTAGGAGAGCCGCTGCTCTCATGCACATCGCTGGATCAAGATGGGGCTCAGGTAAGAATTAGGGGGGCTGGGGGAGAATAGAATGCACATAGGTCTTGAGCCTTTACAATCACTTTAAAGTATATCTAAACCCAAGAACAGAAATATAACATATTGCAGCTTATCAGTTCCCATGCAGCATACACACGGTCGGACTATGAACGCCGACGGACCAAATCCGGCGGACAATCCGATCGTGTGTGGGCTTCACCGGACCTTTAGCGGACTTTTCCAGTCGCAAATCTGACAGACTTTAGATTTGGAATATGCTTCAAATCTTTAAGTTGTAACTCCGCCGGACCCAGAAATCCGCTCGTCTGTATGCTAGACCGACGGACAAAAACCGACGCTAGGGCAGCTATTGGCTACTGGCTATCAACTTCCTTATTTTAGTCCGGTGTACGTCATCACATATGAATCCGTTGGACTTTGGTGTGATCATGTGTAGGCAAGTCAGTCCGTTCAATAAAAAGTCTGTCGGAAGTCTGTCGAAAGTTCGTCGAAAATCCGTCGGACCAGTCCGGTCGAAAAGTCAGCTCGTGTGTACGCGGCATTAGATGTGGTGGCTGCATTAGTTTTTATCATATTAGTCTTTTGCTTTGTTTATTTACCTGGTGATTCTGCCAGTAGCACACAACGCTTACTCACTGTGCCATTACAATCAAGCTTTTAATGTTATACAGTATTTAACAAAGGGGAGCAAATAAGAGTTCAATGTTAAGATTTGCATACACTTTAATAAGAAAAAATCTAATCTTGTTTTCATTTTTCTACCATCTCCTGCAGAACAAGGTTGATGTCAAATGTAATTGCCTACAGATTTCTGTATTGCAGACCACAGGCTGAGTTAACAAATCATGAACTATTCAACTTAAACACAAGTGTGTTATAATTAAAGACGGCCTGTTTTTTATTACATATCGCATTAGGATGCAAACTTTGCCCCATGGTCATTATGTTGTATAGCACTATACATGAGATTATTTTTACTCCGGTGACCTCAGTTATTTGTGATAATGTGTGAGTGCCCATCCCAGCAGTGGCATCTAACAGCCTGCTGCCTCACATACTTAGCATGTGAGGACAAATTTACTGCAGCATAGATGTCATCCGCTATGTGTGGTAATCCAATATCAGCCATATTTCATTACACACAGATACATATCTCTTTCTTTCTTTCTTTCTTTCTTTCTTTCTTTCTTTCTTTTTTTCTTTCTTTCTTTCTTTCTTTCTTTCTTTCTTTCTTTCTTTCTTTCTTTCTTTCTTTCTTTTTTTTCTTTCTTTCTTTTTCTTTCTTTCTTTCTTTCTTTCTTTCTTTCTTTCTTTCTTTCTTTCTTTCTTTCTTTCTTTCTTTCTTTCTTTCTTTCTTTCTTTCTTTCTTTCTTTCTTTCTTTCTTTCTTTCTTTCTTTCTTTCTTTCTTTCTTTCTTTCTTTCTTTCTTTCTTTCTTTCTTTCTTTCTTTCTTTCTTTCTTTCTTTCTTTTTTCTTTCTCTTTCTTTCTTTCTTTCTTTTTCTTTCTCTTTCTTTCTTTCTTTTTCTTTCTTTCTTTCTTTCTTTCTTTCTTTCTTTCTTTCTTTCTTTCTTTCTTTCTTTCTTTCTTTCTTTCTTTCTTTCTTTCTTTCTTTCTTTCTTTCTTTCTTTCTTTCTTTCTTTCTTTCTTTCTTTCTTTTTCTTTCTTTCTTTCTTTCTTTCTTTCTTTCTTTCTTTCTTTCTTTCTTTCTTTCTTTCTTTCTTTCTTTCTTTCTTTCTTTCTTTCTTTCTTTTTCTTTCTTTCTTTCTTTTTCTTTCTTTCCCCCATAGTGGGGAATGCTGGTAATAGCTGGTTCTTCCCTAATACTATAGAGGCTGTCCACCACCACAAGCACCAGTCCATACACTCCAGCTCCAATAACCTAGTCTAGGGGATATCTTTTTGAAATGTATTGCTTGAAGAAGTTTAACCACTTCAATACCGAGCACTTTACCCCCTTCCTGCCCAGGCCAATTTTCAGCTTTCAATGCTGTCGCATTTTAAATGACAATTGTGCAGTCATGCAACGCTGTACCCAAACAAATTTTTTTATCATTTTGTTCCCACAAATAGACCTTTTCTTTTGGTGGTATTTAATCACCACTGGGTTTTTATTTTTTTGCTAAACAAATGAAAAAAAAACGAAAATTTTGAAAAAAAAAAGTTTTTCTTTGTTTCTGTTATAACGTTTTGTAAATAAGTACATTTTCTTCTTCACTGATAGGCACTGATGAGGCTGCACTGACAGACAGGCACTGATAAGGTGGCACTAATGATTGTGGCATTGATGAGGTGGCACTGATGGACACTGATGATGAGGCACTAATGTGCAGCACTGATGGGCACTGATAGGTGGCACTGATGGGCACTGATAGGTGGCACTGATATGCAGCACTGATGGGCATTGATAGGCGTCACTGATGGGCACTCATAGGTGGCACTGATGGGCACTGATAGGTGGCACTGATGGGCACTAATAGATGGCTCTGATAGGGAGCACTGATGAGGAGGCACTGGCAGGCATTACTGATGGGCACTGATTGGCACCTTTAATGGGCACTGATTGGCAACTCTGGTGGTCATAAGTGAACATACCTGGTGATCCAGGGTGGGCATTCTTGGTGGGCACGGGTGGGCATCCTGGGGGGGATGCACTGATAATCAATCAACGCAAACCTTCCTGTCAGGAGAGTAGCCAAACAGCTCTCCTCTACTCGCGTCTGTCAGCGCGAGTGGAGGAAAACCGGATGCACGGCTCTTCCTTCTTATGCTGTGATCAGCTGTGATTGGACACAGCTGATCACATGGTAAAGAGCCTAGGTCAGAGGCTCTTTACCGAAATCGGTGATGCGATGTGTAAGACTGACACACCCCACCAACGATGGGCGCGCGATATTGGCTTATCCTGCTGGACATCATAAGAAGTCAGGATAATTTAACCACTTTGTGCACATCATTTTACTATATGGCGGGCAGGAAGTGGGTAAACAGGAGAGAGGTTAGAGCAGGGGTCAACAACCTTTTTCCACTTAAGGGCCGGATTCAATGTATGTGAATGCATGGAGGGCTGCATTCACTTGCTAATAAATGAAGATAATAAATATCCTAACACAGTAATAATAACAGTACAGGTTTACCTCACTTGAAGGTGCTTCACTAATACAAAGCCAGTTCACCCTGAGGGAGTATGTAGCTGGGGATTCGGATTTTACTGCCCCCCTCCCCCATCCTGGCACCCAAGGGTGGCTGACACCAGCCCTGCTAGCCAGCATGGTCTGTAGATGGGGTTCCCCAACCGAGAAGGGGTCCCTGTCCCCAAGTATCAAGGTGTCCCTGTCCCCAGGGGTGATGAGGTCCCTGTCCCAGCTGAGAAGGGGTCCCTGTCCCCAGACGAGAAGGGGTCCCTAATAGGGTCCCCCTATTGCAGTGTCCTATGTACCCCTACACCAGCCCCCCACTGTAGTGTCCTCTGTCCCCTACACCAGCCCCCCACTGTAGTGTCCTCTGTCCCCTGCACCCCCCCCTGTAGTGTCCTCTGCCCCCTGCACCCCCCCTCCCACTGTAGTGTCCACTGTCCCCCACCCCACAAACACACACTGTGTAGGTAGAACTCTCCTACCTTACACAGGTGTACAGCAGGCAGAGCAGCAGAGATTGATATCACGGGGCTGGATGGGGACGGGAACTGCTGAAGTTAAGTTTTCGCATTAACAGGCTGGTGATTGGTTGCTAGGATCGCCCAGCAACCAATCACCTGCTCTTTAATGAAAAAGTAAACTCCAATGAAGAGGACAGCGGCGAAAATGTCCGCGGGCCGGGTCCCCGTAAATTAATCACGGGCACTAACGGGTCGGATATTCAGCGGTGGCGGGCCTGGTGCGGCCCGTGGGCCGCAGGTTGCCGACACCTGGGTTAGAGAATAGGATACTCCAAAACTATTAGCCCATAACAACTAGAGAAATATCTTCTCTAGATTCAGACTCCAGGATTCTGCTGAGGGCAGGGGAATGGCCAGTACTCTGAGACCTTATGAGAGCTGTCTCAGTACAAGCAACCTCTGGCATTTATATCTCAAAAGCACAGACAGTCACCAGGAATCATCTCAGGGTCATTACTCACAAGTCCCCAGGACAGCTTCACTCCTTCCAGCTTCCTCAGGACATTTTCCAGTGAGGGAGACAGTCCTTCTCTAGTCCCAATCTCTATGGTGAAATCCCACAACCATCTCCTCTGGAAGATCACTCCAGTCCCTCAGCCCTGACACCACTGAGGCCTCAAGAACAGCTACATTGTACACAGGCTGCCATAGGGCAGCAGCCCCTGATGCTTTGGAACCTTTCTTGCTGAGGAAAGAACAATCCACCCAGGGCTTTATATTATTTCATGCCCCCCCAGCCACCTTCTGGACACACCTCTCTGGGGATTGGCTAGGCCATGATAAATAATCAGGCTGGTCATTTGAACCTTCTTCCCTATGATCTGGAATCTTTTTCAGGCAGGGGGAAGCAATTAAACTCTCAGCCTGTGAAACCCTGAACAGATCAGAACAAACAAACACTGCTCCCTTGACTACAGAAGCAGCCAAAAACTAAATTTGCCTAGCATCCTACGCTAAGATGATGCTATAGCATAGTGCTCAAAAGTAATCAAAGTATAATTTGATTCAATTATTGGGGGGGGGGGGGGTGATGGTTGAGATGTACAAAGTTATTATGACCTTCTGGTTTTAACGGATCATATGATTCCAGAGATGTTAAAGCATTATCACATTTTTTGCTGCCCATGAAAAGTGACTCTAAAATTTGAGATATAGCTGGGGACACTTCCTGCAGGGTCCGCCTGCGTACCGCCTCCCCCCCCCCCCCCCCCACACACACACACAAACACCTTGGCTTCTTGTAGGCAATAGTGTCATCACGGTTCCACGCCACATTCTCATGGGATTTAGGATCCTCAATTTTCACAAGGTATCGCACAATAAATTCCCACCCCACATATTCCTGGACAAGGTAAGAAGTTTCTGTAGCCTTCTTGCAGGATCTTGAGAAAATTGACGAGAACATATTCCGCCAGCACACTGGATCCATAATCACTGGTCCAAATATTTGGTGAAGAGATAACATCGCAAACAGTGTCAATGAAATGTTTCAAGGCCATGTAGGATGTCTCCACCAGGCATGTGACAGCAGTATATCTCTTGAAACTGTGAAATGTTGTCAAGTCTCTTGAATAAATGATTGGACCATTGATTACAGCTCCATAGTTTGCTTGTAGCATACATTCTTATTACTTGTAATTTTCTGAAGATCCCTAAGAAGGTACAGTGACATCACCCTGCCCTAGCCAAGTATGTGGGAGGTTGGATTGTAGGGGTGAGTATCTTTTACAATGTTTAATCTCTTTATTGTACCTTTAATTATCATTTGTGAGGTGGGGATCTGCTAGTTAGGCAAACTTTCCATTTTCATGCAAGGTCCATGTTAAGATTAATGTGAAATATAGTATATATTTCTGCAGTGAATACATTTTTTTCTCTAAAATGGTCAGTGTCACAATTCAGAGACAAGTCTCCTTCATTGAGTGTAGATGACATTGCTTCACCTCTTATTATTTTGGATCTGATGATATCACAAAGCGTGTGGCTAATAATAAAGAGACTAGTGTAATTCATTCAGGTTTTTCTTCCTAAGGAATTAATGGGCTATCGTTCCACGTTTACGTCAGCCCACAAAATGAATTACTGCTCCCAAAATGTAGGTTCTATCCAATGAAGAATTGGTGTTGTGTACGCCAGCAGAGACATCAAAAACACAGACACTATTTTTATTTAGAGATATAAATAGGATTTAGAAATGACTCAAATTTGGCCCAGAGATAAAGTCAATAACAGATCAGCATCAGTTTTCAAATACCACAGGTTGTATCAAGTATATGTGTATTAACAGGATTTATACTCTAGAGTGACAGCATACTCTGCTTTGGCTCACATCTTCTGGTATTGGATGATAACATTTAAGTCATGTACAAGCAGGAAGACATGTTTTCATATTGCAGGCCATATTTACCATGAAGCAGTGCAATGTCAATTGCAATGCTTAGCAGACTTGCCAACACTGGAATCTTGGTTTTGATATCCACCACTATTATCATTTTTTTTCCAATCAAAGTTTTTATTGGAAATAAGGATTAGTTACAGATAAACAAAATGATAGACATACAGTGGGAGAATCATACATCCAAAATCCATATAAAAAAAACAGAAACCAGGATTCCAATTGAGGAGTATATCATATAGAACGACAAATAATTAGAGGTAAGCATCAGAGGATAGCAACATCAGGAAAACAGTGCGCTACTGATATGAGGATATCAAAGCTACGTGAGGAAGTATTTCAGAGGTGTAATCTCTCATCTGGAGTCTTAGAAAAAGGTAAGGGAATATGAGAAAAGGGTGGGGACAATGGGTACCATGCTCCTGGAAGGGGAAGGACGAGTAACTTGTAACGTTGGAGGGCATAAGAAAAATAAATAGCGTCAGATTACGATATGTCCACTAAGGCCAATGCAGTCCACCTAGATATAAGTTCCTCCAGGAAATTGGTATCATTAGGGAAAAAAACAAAATGGGGGGTGGGGGTTTGGGAGACAGGGGATTAGGAAAGGGAGTTAGGAATCAAGAAGGTCCTCCGGAGAGAGGTTCTTTTTCTCTGTGGCATGGGGGGTTTAAGGAAATCGAATGAGGAGTTCAGGTAGCAGGCATATCCATTATTTTAGGTTATGTAGGAGGGTTGTCCATAAGCTGGAGGTAATTGTAAGTCGTCTGGAAATGGAGCCAGCAGGCCCATGTCTTTGGGTATTTTGAAAGGGAATCTTTTTCTGTGGAGGTGAGTTCTTCCATCTCCGCCAATTTGTTAAGGAGAGTGAACCACTCTGAAATAGAAGAAGTGTTGGTCGAATGCCAGTGAGTGGGTATGCACTTCTTAGTAGCATTCACCATGTGCATTGCCAATGACTTGAAATATGCCTTGGCAGGGAGCGAGGTGTGGTGTAGTAGGTACTGTTCTGGAGAAAAATCCAAGGTGTATGACGTTACTTGAGAAATTACAGAATGCACCTCAGACCAGAAAGGTTGCAAGACGACATTCCCACCAGATATGTAGTAACTTACTGATCCCCACTATTATGATATATATATATAGCCACAACAATTTAGGGAGTGCCTTTAATACTGTACATTCACATCAGTGCCTGTCCTCAAGGAGCTTACAGTCTATCTCACACGTGTACACACACATAAGCTGACCATACACTAGTAGAACTAACTTTCGTACGGACATTTGTAGAAATATTCTTAGTACACGACTAAACAAATTTTGGAATAAATAGATTTTATTTGAAAGAAAACCGTGTACACTGTTAGAAATTCAGTCATTCATGCAACAAAAAATTTCCATCCTTTCCTTTGAATTTTCTCATCACTACGGTCAAAAATAAACATCAATTAGACACCACGTATGATTAGAAAATCAATTAAACATTCTTAAGATGACATTTTTGAATGAAATTCTACTAGTGTATGGCCAGCCAAAAGCTAACCACTACGCCACTGTGCTGAAACTGACTTTCCAGGCACCAACATGGCAGTATACATGTGATAATAGCCCCACCTACTTCTGCCCACAGGACCAGTGCATAGCTATATAGAGTCAACACCCACACAACGGCCTATTCCTTTTTTGTCCTCATGGAACTTACAGCCAGGGTCCAGCACAATATGCAGGCTTTGTAGTCCTCACTACAGCTGACTTTGGTAAGAAGGTGTTAACTTACTTGCTTTCTTATAAGATAGGATTTGCTTAAGCTTCCCACCCGGGTAGCTAGGTATTGGCCTACCACATGTATGCTGCCATATTGGCGCCAGAAAAATTTAAAATTGTATTAAATGCACCAATCCATGGCAGCATACTGAACCCACCCAGTTTATTCCTGGCAATGTACAGGGAATGGGCTGTTGTGTGGGTGTCAACTATTTCTAGCTATGCACTGGTCCTGTGGTCGGAGGTAGGCGGGGCTACTACCACATGTATTTTGCCGTAGATTGGCACCAGGAAAAGTATGATAAGTATCTGATACAATTTTTAATTTTTTTAGAAAGATTAGTGAAATGCAGGACATGTTTAGCATTCCCATGGATCCCCTGGAATCTAAAGCTCTGGCCAGCCTCCTGTTTGCCTTTATAATCCGCCACAAATATTTCTTATGTATACAATGTAGTAAAATGATCAGAACTGTGGTATATAGACCTTGTTTATGTAGAACAAAATATATATAATATCGTTTTGTTTATATACATGATGATCATGTTAGCAGCAACCCATCAAAATGTAATTTGTTCAGTGCAATGTTTAAAATGAATTATCGTGCATTTCCATTCGGTTCATGACAGTTTTTAATTATATTTTCTGCTTTGTAATGACTCCGCCAATGCAAAAGTTTGTGCAATACCTTTTCTGCAGCTGTTCCTGTTGGGATTACCATCTGTGAAGGAGTTTAATCAATGTATTAGTACCGTTGCCTGGTAAATTCTATGTATGTCATTGTTTGGAAGATAATTATACTTTCTGTGTTGAATTTTTAAGTAACTTGTAATAGGTTGTTTTCTGTACTGACTTATCCAATAAAAAGCAAGTTAAAGAGAAACTGCAGTTTGCTCACATAATTTATAATAAAAACATCTATGCCATTCTGAAGCTTCCCTCCAACCACTTTGCATATTATTTTATATATACTGCAATTCTGTACTTGCCAAATATGCTGCAGAAATCTCCCTCCACTGAGTCTGGCTGCAGCCATTTTAACTGTGGGCAGCTGAAGCTGCCACCTGTTCACTTACTTAATTTACACAGACACACAGAGGCACACCTCCGGCCATGCAGCTCTCATTGGCCCTCTTAAGACTCATCCCCTTCCCTTCCTGGCAAACTCTGACGAGAATGAGAGAGAGAGAGCTGTGCATGGTGTCATGAGCCTAGGCTAATGACCAGACAAGAAACAGGAAGTGGGGTTATAAGGTATTTACTGGCAGAAAAAAAATGTTTTACTATCCAAAGTTAAAACAAGGGCAAAAGATTTAATAGATGGAAGGTTGAAAAAATTACTGAAGTTCCACTTTAAGATTGGATTGGTTGTTCAAAGGGGTTGATTTACTAAAGGCAAATAGACTGTGCACTTTGCAAAGTGCAATTGCACTCTGCAAGTGCAGTTGCTCCAGAATTTAGTAAATGAGGTAAAGGTCCACTTTGCAAAGAATACCCAATCACATGCCAGGAAAAAAAAAAATGCATTTTTGCTTGCACACGATTGGATGACAGAGGTCAGTAGAGCTTCTGCTCATTTATTACGCTCTGGAGCAACTGCACTTGCAGAGTGCAGACTATTTGCCTTTAGTAAATCAACCCCAAAATGTTCCAGAAACACAAAGAGGTCATACATATGATAGTAGGAAAAATAAAAATAAAAAAAAATTGTATTATTATTTCTTTGATAAGATGTGATCATCATGGTGATGAGATCCGTACCAATTGGCCTGGAAGGTATGAGGTAAAGGGATTGTCCTGACTACTACCCATTGGGCGCCCCTGGCTTTGTTCCTACCCCATAGGATCTCAGTCCTATAAACATGAGACTGAGCTAGGCTACATATTTCTATTTGTCCTCCTGATGAGACCCAACGGGGCATACTGCGTAGACAGCTCCTGGTACCTTGCTGCGATAAATTTACTCCCGTTTACCTGTTGCTCCCCAGGTGAAGGTCCAGTGTGAAATCCTTAAACAGGTTCTCTTGGGGACATGTCTAGCTGGTATAATTTTGTTTATTAATTTTAACATAAACAAAACAGAAAGATGTACACATTGATAGGCCAGCAAGACATGTGGTCCAGAAGTCAGGCCTGTGTCCGCTCCGCTGATACAGAGTGGACACAGGCCGCTGTCCTCTATGGGCTGTTGGACAGAAACGGACCATTTCCATCTGACTGCCATCTGATCCTATCCACCAGACAGATGGGGAATCCCAATCCATCTGTTTGTAGCAGACAGGATCGGATTGGATGTCTGTGGGTGTCAATAGACACATGTCTGTTGACATTCGCTGCTCCATAGGGAGCAATGGATGGCCTGATGCATGAGGCTCCAGCCTTTAATTGCGGGCAGAGGCCACAAGTGCACCATCCAGCCTTGCAGCGGGAAGCCTGTCAAACTCTTTGAGAGGCTGAAAGCTGCTGAGGCGAGACAGGGCTGGATGATGCACGAAGCGGTACTTATATTTAGGGCAGTGTGCGTCCAGGGATGGCTGCCCAGAAGGCAAGCAATCTGCATTAAAGGCATTTGTCGCTGGGTGCATATTGCCCTAAACATAAGTACTGCTCGGTGCATCATCCAGCAGCAGCAGCTGCTAGGCTACATTGACACCGGCGATTTGGCCAGTGCGAATTGTAGTGGCAGATTTGGACAGATGGTGCAGGTGCACCATCCAACACCGCCGATGGCAGCCTGTCAAAGTCCATGAGAGACTAAAACTACATTCACACCGGCAATTTAGGTCAGTGCAAATTGTAGTGGCAGGAATCTTCCTGCTGTGGCCCTGAGTGGCTTGGTGCGACCGTCGGCCCCCTTCACTATAATACCAGGTAGCCGGTGGCCGCAGGTATTCTCAGCTGTCCGCCCAGCCAGTGATTACCTGCGGTGATTACTGCTGGATACCCACAAAGTGGCTGGCTGTGTGGACATCTGCAAACACCTGCAGCCACTGGTGACCTGTCATTATGGTGAAGGGGGCCGACAGCCACACCTAGCCATTCAGAGCCGCAGCAGGAATCAGAAGATTCCTGCAGGCTGCCGCTTCAATCCGCACTGGCCTAAATCGTCGGTGTCAATGTAACCTTAGCCTCTCATGGACCTTGATCAGGGCATCTTTTCGCATGGGCACACTGGGCAGTTGCCCGGGGGCCCCACTTGCCTGGGGGGCCCCACTTGTCCAGTGACCCCAGCCAGGGACAGACTGGCCTACCGGGATACTGGGAAATTTCCCGGTAGGCCACCTGCTCTGGGGCAGCTTTGAGTTGCGGCTGCAGGCTCCGCTCTTTCCCTCTCTCCTCCTCCTTCTCTGTATCACGGAGCTGGCTGGGTCTGTGTTTGGCGGCTGCGCTGTAATAAGGTCCCTCCCCCCTAGACTGGCTTGTGTAATAGTAGAGTGAATCAGTGTTCCGCCTATCACACGAGCCGGTCTAGGGGGCGGGACCTTGTTACGGCGCAGCCTCTAAACACAGACCCAGCCAGCTCCGTGTACACAGGAGGAGATGCCCGCTGTGTGTGTTACCAGGCGATGGTGAGTCTGTATTAATTGGCACAGTGATGCTGCATTCATGGGCACAGTGAGGGTGCAATTGTGGGCACAGTGAGACTGCATTCATGAGCACAGTGAGGCTGTAATGGTGGGCACAGTAAGGGTGCATTGGTGGGCACAGTGAAGCTGCAATGGTGGGAACAGTGAGGCTGCATTCATGGGCACAGTGAGGCTGCAATGGTGGGCACAGTGAGGCTGCATTCATGGGCACAGTGAGGCTGCAATGGTGGGCACAGTGAGGCTACATTCACGGGCACAGTGAGGCTGCAATGGTGGGCACAGTGAGGCTGCAATGGTGGGAACAGTGAGGCTGCATTCATGCGCATAGTGAGGCTGCAATGGTGGGTACAGTGAGGCTCCATTCACGTGCACAGTGAGGCTGCAATGGTGGGTACAGTGAGGCTACAATCATGGGCACAGTGAGGCTGCAATGGTGGGCACAGTGAGGCTGCATTCACGGGCACAGTGAGGCTGCAATGGTGGGCACAGTGAGGCTGCCTTCATGGACACAGTGAGGCTGCAATGGTGGGCACAGTGAGGCTGCATTCATGGGCACAGTGAGGCTGCAATGGTGGGCACAGTGAGGCTGCATTCATGGGCACAGTGAGGCTGCAATGGTGGGCACAGTGAGGCTACATTCAAGGGCACAGTGAGGCTGCAATGGTGGGCACAGTGAGGCTGCAATGGTGGGAACAGTGAGGCTGCATTCATGGGCACAGTGAGGCTGCAATGGTGGGTACAGTGAGGCTGCATTCACGTGCACAGTGAGGCTGCAATGGTGGGTACAGTGAGGCTACAATCATGGGTACAGTGAGGCTGCAATTGTTGGCACAGTGAGGCTGCATTCACGGGCACAGTGAGGCTGCAATGGTGGGCACAGTGAGGCTGCCTTCATGGACACAGTGAGGCTGCATTTGATGGGCACAGTGAGGCTGAATTCACCGACACGGTGAGGCTGCATTCACCGGCACAGTAAAGCGGCATTTGATGGGCAATTGTGCATGATTGTGTAGACAGGGCCCCAGTGCACTGTGTTGCCCGGGGGCCTATAATGCTCTTAAGATGGCACTGACCTTGATAGGCTGCCGGGTTCTGTGTTGGATGGTGCACCTGTGCCATCTAAACCCCGGAGCCTCAGGCAACGAAGATAAATGCCAGTGTGCATGAGGGCTTTAGGTCCTGTTCACACGAGGCCTACATAAGTGTACCCCATAGAAGGTAAGCACGACCCTCCACAAGTGTACGCTTATGTTTGACCTTTGTGAATGAGGCCTAGGTTGTATTGCCCTAAGAAGCACATCAATGTACACTGAGGGTTTTTTAGTACTTTAATCAAAATGTGCAAGAAATATATAAATATTATATTATTATGAGGAAATAAGAAAAACGTATTCAACAAAAATTTCATGGCGATGATTGAAGATTCACATTATTTTTATTAGCGATGATTGGAGATCACATATTATTATTATTATTATTGTTGTTGTTGTCACTGTTCTTATTATTCCAGGCTGTGCCTCTTATGATCTCTCTATCTCTGACAATACTAATTGGCCTGGAAAGTCTGAGGTAAAGTGATTATCATGTAGTAGCTTCGCAGCGCCCTCTAGCCGCCGCAGCCACCTGTCATTATCCCCGCAGAGCATGCCGGGTATTGTAGTTCCCAGGCTCAGCCCTCCAGAGGCGGAGACTCGAAGCGGCGCCCGTCAGAAGACTACACCTCCCAGCATGCCTCTCGCTCCCAAGCTGCGCTATAGCTGTCCCACTACCATTTATCAGCTGGGTGCTGAAGCTGGGGAGGAGGAGAGCGCAGCACAGGGCGCATCTGCCTTCTATCTTCTCCGCTGTCAGCTCCGCACAGCGCACTGCCTGCATGGAGAAGCCGGGGACCCCTTCATAGCCGGCAAGTGTCACCTCTGCTCTGGAGGCGTAACAGGTAAAGGGGATCTTCAGATTACCTGGATGGAAGCCGGAGCCTAGCTGACTACAGCATGAGTGCGGGTGAGTCTTCTGATCGCTGCCATCGCTGTGCATTCTATAGCATTCTCCTATTTCCTCCATTATAACAGCATTTTATTGTTTTATTTTGCAATGTGCCCCCTCCCCCCTTCCCTCCAATGGTCCTGGAAGGGTTAATGCAGCATGGTGGGGTGGAGGTGTCAGTCATAGAGCTGGAAGGATGGCAGATCCTGGGTGCACCCTCCACACCATGCAGATGGATCCCATCTTCCAGTGTAGAGGCTATTTATATACATGGGGGATTGGGTGGGGGAGCTGTATACACACATGTATATCCTATATATGTGTATATAGGTGACAGGTGGGTGGGGAGGCCTGGGAGGTTACTGGCCATGCTACATGAACTATCATCTATCATCATAACTAGCTCTATCATCCTGAAGATAAGGTGGTACACTGGCACCCTTGGGGCTCATCTTAATCCACAGCTGGCACAAGCTCGTCTTAATCAGGACCACGGACAAGCTCATATTCCTCAGGATCTGACACAAGCTTCCTTAGGACCTAGTACAAGCTTGTCTTTCTCAAGACCCATCACAAGTTTGTCTTCCTCGGGTCCTAGCACAAGCTCATCTTTCTCAGGTTTTGGCACAAGGCCGTCTTAATTTAGAACCTGGTATTAGCTTGTCTTCCTCAGGGGCACAAGCTCACCTTCCTCAGAACCTGGTACAAGCTCATCTCTCCTAGAGCCTGGCACAAGCTTGTCTTCCTCAGGGGCACAAGCTCACCTTTCTCAGAACCTGGTACAAGCTCAACTTCCCTAGAGCCTGGCACAAGCTTGTCTTTCTCAGGGCCACAAGCTCACCTTCATCAGATCCTGGTACAAGCTCATCTTCCCTAGAGCCTGGCACAAGCTTGTCTTTCTCAGGGGCACAAGCTCACCTTCATCAGAACCTGGTACAAGCTCATCTTCCCTAGAGCCTGGCACAAGTTCACCTTCATCAGAACCTGGTACAAGCTCATCTTCCCTAGAGCCTGGCACAAGCTTGTCTTCCTCAGGGGCACAAGCTCACCTTCATCAGAACCTGGTACAAGCTCATCTTCCCTAGAGCCTGGCACAAGCTCACCTTCATCAGAACCTGGTACAAGCTCATCTTCCCTAGAGCCTGGCACAAGCTTGTCTTCCTCAGGGGCACAAGCTCACCTTCCTCAGAACCTGGTACAAGCTCATCTTCCCTAGAGCCTGGCACAAGCTCGTCTTCCTCAGGGGCACAAGCTCACCTTCCTCAGAACCTGGTACAAGCTCATCTTCCCTAGAGCCTGGTGCAAGCTTGTCTTCCCCAGGACTTGGTACAAGCTCACCTTCCTCAGAACGTGGTAAAAGCTCGTCTTCCTCAAGACTTACCCCAAGCTTGTCTTTCTAAGGACCTGGCACAAGATCGTCTTCCCCATGACTTGACACAAGCCTGTCTTCCTCAGAACCTAGCACAAGCTCGTCTTCCATAGGACCTGATACAAGCTTGTCTTCCTCAGGATCTTCCACAAGCTTGTCTTTCTCAGGACCTTACACAAACTAGTCTTCATCAGGTCTTGGCACAAGCTCATCTTAATCAGGACCTGGCATAAGCTTGTCTTTCTTAGGACCTAGGGAAGAAGAGCTTGTGTCTCATTGAAATGTCAGAGCAAACTTTATCAACTTTATCACTGAATGTTCGCCCATCAAGTCCCATGAGTGCCTCCTAATCTTTTGGTTTATTCATATCTTATGCTTTGCTGAGCATCTGGGCCCATTTTCCTCTCTGATATATGTGCAGTGGCAGCCTCTGGAGGAACCCTTGAAATAATGTTCAGGTCTCCTCAATCCAACTCAATTATATTCATGTCCAGTAGGACAAATGTCCCTCTTACAGTGGTGGTCAGATTTCCATCCTTTCAGATAATGCAGATGGCTATGCCAAGTGGCGTTGGTCTCAGAACTGTGCAGATACAATAAAATGGGAGGTCAATCAGCCACAGCTCAAGGAATCCCTAGCAACCTTTGGAGGATCCCTGGTTGAAAATATCTGTATATACTGTATGTACGTGTCTATCTATCTATCTATCTATCTATCTATCTATCTATCTATCTATCTATCTATCTATCTATCTATCTATCTATCTACCTACCTACCTATCTATCTATCTATCTATCTATCTATCTATCTATCTATCTATCTATCTATCTATCTATCTATCTATCTATCTATCTATCTTTCTATCTATCTATCTATCTATCTATCTATCTATCTATCTATCTATCTATCTATCTATCTATCTATCTATCTATCTATCTATCGTACCAGCTCAGTGATGGCTGAAAGTCCAGGTTCCTAGTTTACTTATACCTCCATCTATGCTTTGAGAGGCTGCCAGTTTTATATATAATAAGTATATATATATATATATATATATATATATATATATATATATATATATATATAAGTATTGTATATATATGTGTATTGTTTGTATATGTATTTAGTGCTAACTCAGTGATGGTTGGAAATCCAGATTCTTAGCTTACTGTAGCCCCATCATTGCTTCGAAATGCTGCCAGGAATGCATGGCCCACTTTAATCAGCACCACCCATTGCAGGGGAGAGGAAAATCTAATTATCTGTCTATGGCATGTCTTTTTTTTCCATTGCAAACCTCACGTAGCACATTTGTTTCCCACATATTCAGTAAAGCAATGCAATGATCAGCAATGATGCAGCAACCCACAACAATGGATCAGATGTCAGTAATCAGTGATCCTAAATACTTGCCGATTGGCTGTTGTGAATTGCCGCAATTTGCAAACTTTGCCTTATTTAATGATCCTGCCTGTGTGCTCCAGCAAGCCTTGTTTATATATGTTAGTTTTATGAAGAATCCATGAATAGTCTATGAAAGTGATTCTAAAGAAAAAGTGAAGGTTGTGCCTGTAGCTGGAATCTGATTGGTTGTTGCAGGCACACCTCCGCTTTCCTTTTCCCTGCGTTCATAGAATACAGTCATCAGCTATGATATGATGCCGTAGCCAGTTAGATGGAAATGAAGTGCTATATGTGAAATATTGGACAGTGCGTTCTCTCATGGACGGATGATGTCAGAAAACGCTGTTGTGTTTGTGAATCAGGCTGCAGCCTTCAGATCTTTGAATTTACAGACATATCAGGAAATGAAATTGAGAAAACAGTTCAAAAGCACTGAGCTGAAAAGTTCAACATTTATTGAAGAAGTTGTTGTGGTTTCATGTGCCATTGCATCCCAAAATGTTTTGTCTTGGATGACTAGTCTATCTAACAACAGAGTGTTCATTGCTATTGCAGAGAAGATTGATACAAGTAACAGATAACTTATAGGTTGAGCCTTGTGTCCCTCAACACGTAAAGGTTCATTTATTAAAGGCAAATAATTTGCAATGAGCAGTTGCTCCAGAGCTTAGTAAATGAGCAGAAGCTCTGCTGACTTCCATCATCCAATCATGTGCAAGCAAAAATACTGTTTTTCTTTTTCCTTGCACGTGATTGGATATTCTTTGCAAAGTGAAGCTTTACTTCATTTACTAAGCTCTGGAGCAACTGCACTATGCACTAAGTGCACAATCTATCTGCCTTTAGTAAATCATCCCTTAAGCCTCATACGCACTATTAGATTTTCTGCAGATTTTTGTCTTCAAATTTACCAAAGCCATGTAGTGCAAGGGCCTGCCTGATTGCATAGAAATTGAAACTCTAAGGCTGGGTTCACACCTATGCGAATCCCCGTATCCAATTTGCATAAGCAGGAGAATATGACCGGCTCTCTATGGAGCCGGTTCACATGTCTCCGGGGCGGCTGCGGAGCGCACTGCACAGAAACACTGTGCGTCTTTGGCTCCATTTCAGGGCCGAATTCAGGGAAAGATTCTGCCCTGATTCGTCCCTGAAATGGAGAACATGGAGGACAGCGTTGCTGTGCGATCCGCGGCCAGTTTAGGTGTGAACCGAGACTTAAGGTTTGACCTCATATGATATGGTTTTGGTAAATCTGAAGACAAAAATCTGCAGAAAATCTAATAGTGTGTATGGGGCTTTAGGCTAGCCATGCACTGGGGTTGATTTACTAAAACTGGAGCGTGCAAAATCTGGTGCAGCTGTGCATGGAATCCAATCAGCTTTCAGATTTTATTGTCAAAGCCTAATTCAAGAAGATGAAGTTAGAAGCTGATTGGCTACCATGCACAGCTGCACCAGATTTTGCATGCTCCAGTTTTAGTAAATCTCCCCCAAAATCATCTCTTTACCAACCTAAGCAATCTATTCAATTAGTGTCAATGGCAAACTCTTGCACTACATAGTTGATGGTAAATCTGAAGGATATTGTGTCATATTGTATAGTGTATTATCAGCCTTAGAAAGGAACAGTTTGTCTAAATCTGTTGTACAATGAGGTTCTAAGGGGACAGACCTCTTATGTAATCCATGCGTTTTATAGAAACTTTGGATTCCAAAGAAAAAGTGGTCATATTTACAGGGCTAAACCAATGTGGAGAAAGTCATTTGTTATCAATTACAGGCGTGTTTGGTATTTGTTTTTTTTCATTTAGTATTTGTGTTGGAAACATTTTCTGAATGGTTGCCTGCTATATTATTGGAAAGGGGAAATATGACTTACAGGATCCATTCCATTCATTGTTGCTGGACCCCTCCCAACCACTGTAGCCTGGCTGTTGATGAGGGCTGCACAGTCTGATCTTAGTAGTAGTTAAAAAATGATATAATGTTAAAAAAAAAAAAAATCTAGCTCCTAGCAACTGAACCAGAATTCACGTTGAGGCTGGGTTCACACTAAAAACGGATGCGGCTGACAGCATGGTTCGTGCGTCCCTGTTCTCAATTTCAGGGGCGAATCAGGCCTGAATTTTTGTTTGAATTCGGACCTGAAACGGAGCCAAAGACGCACAGGACCCATGTGCAATTTGCTCCGCAGCCACTACGGAGGTGTGTGAACCGGCTCCATTGAGAGCCAGTCACAATCTCCTGTCATGCGAAGTGGATGCGAGGAAACCCACATCCATTTCACATAAGTGTGAACCCAGCCTTAGGCCCCTTGCACAGGGGACAGGTGCAGCATCTAACCCTCTTGCAGGCAGGCTGTCAAGGTCTATGGTGGGCTGCAGCTGGACGAGGCTGAACGCTGTACTGAGTGGTACCAGCATTATTGGGCCCTGTCCTTTCAGGGACGAGATTCCAGAACACACGTCTTCACACTGCAACTAAACGACCAAATGAACCATGGGCCTTTAAGCTGAACTCTGGGAAAATTAAAAAAAACTTCCCCTATAGTGGGGCTACCCCCCCCCCTCCACTGCAAGACTAAATGGGTATTTAGTTTCAGGGGACAAGATAAAGCACGTTTATTTACCTGAACCTTGTTCCCGCAGTAGGGTTTCCACCTTTTCTTCAAGCCAAACCCGAACACTTTACTGGCGGCAATTTTTTATTTTATTTTTTGTATACATTGTAAAAGACTTTGGACACTTTTCGGTGGCAGCAGGATGGACAGAGGGGCAGTGGGTCGGATAAAGAGACAGCAGGATGGACTGGGGGGGGCAGCGGATTGGACTGGGGGGGCAGCAGGGTGAACTGGGGCGCAGCAGGATGGACTGCGGGGCAGCGGAGTGCACTGAGGGGGGGCATCAGGATGGACTTGGGTGAAGCCGAGTGGACTGGGGGGCATCAGGATGGACTGGGAGGCAGTGGAGTGGACTGGGCGCAGCAGGATGGACTGGGGGGCAGCGGAGTGGACTGGGGGCATCATGATGGACTTGGGGCAGCGGAGTTGACTGGGGGGCATCAGGATGGACTGGGGGGCAGCGGGGTGCACTGGGGGTCAGTGGAGTGGACTGGGGGATAGCGGAGTGGACTGGGGGGCATCAGGATGGAATGGGGGGCAGCAAGGTGGACTGGGGGTCAATGGAGTGGACTGGGGGCAGCAGGGTGCACTGGCTGATGGCGCTCACCACGATTTCGTTTCAGCGAACAAGATAAAGCATGTTTACCTGAACCCTGCTCCCGCAGTAGGGTTGCCACCTTTTCTTCAAGCCAAACCCGAACACTTTACTGGCGGCAATTTTTTATTTCATTTTTTGTATAAATTGTAAAAGACCTTGGACATTTTTTGGTGGCAGCAGGATGGACAGAGGGGCAGTGGGGTGGACAAGGAGACAGCAGGATGGACTGGGAGGGGGTCAGTGGAGTGGACTGGGGGGGCAGCGGGGTGAACTGGGGCGCAGCAGGATGGACTGGGGGGCAGCGGAGTGGACTGGGGGGCATCAGGATGGACCAGGGGGCATCAGGATGGAATGATGGGGGGCAGAGGGGTGGACTGGGGGTCAGTGAAGTGGACTGGGGGGCAGCCGAGTGGACTGGGGGGGCATCAGGATGGAATGGGGGCCAGCGGGGTGAACTGGGGGTCAGTGGAGTGGACTGGGGGCAGCAGGGTGGACTGGGGGGCATCAGGATGGAATGGGGGCCAGCGGGGTGGACTGGGGGTCAGTGGAGTGGACTGGGGGCAGCAGGGTGGACTGGGGGGAATCAGGATGGAATGGGGGCCAGCGGGGTGGACTGGGGGTCAGTGGAGTGGACTGGGGGCAGCAGGGTGGACTGGCTGATGGCGCTCACCATGATCCCAGGGACTGTCCCTCGATGTCCAGAGCAGAGCCAAGGATTCTGCTCTGGTTCTGATGAGGTCAGGATCCTAGATCCTAGAAGCATCGGGGTGCAGATGCTGCTTGGAGCGGTCTAGTTGTGGGGCGGAGTGGAGGATCGGGTAAGTATATCTCCTTTTTTGTTCCCCTAGACATTAATGAGCAATTAACCCTTGCAGCGGGGGCACAGCCATACTGCAAGGGATAGTTTTTTATTAGTTGGGTTTGAAATGTTAGTGGCCTGAATTTTTTTGCGGAATGTACTTTGGGACACTAATCCAGAACAAGGATTTGGCTTGACTTCACTGCTTACTTGTTCCAGGATGGGGATTCAGAATAAAGTGTGACTGCGGGAGTAACATGACAGCCAGGTGAGTAGCATTTTCAGTAGGAGGCCTCCCAACAGCAGGCCAATTACTTATTTCCTGACAGGTTTCCTTGAATCGTTTGCATTCTGTTGATCATTTAATCGCAGTGTAAATTGCCATCCATCCTACTGAACAGGTGGCTGACTTTACTAGTTCTGGTTTTACGTGTGTTCAGAGAACGTCTGTAAGATTAACACGCAGGGCAGCAATGTAAAGCTATATTTAGCATTATGATGTATGGTTTGTATTAGAGAAATGTGATATAGTTTCACACATAGTCACCAAGCGACCACTCCTGCTCACCGCTCACTGTACATTAATTAGACCATTAGAGAGAAATACCCGGCATGGCGTCATCTGCATACAAGGACGAAACAGGCCCGGCACATCGCAGCACGATGGGACCAATAATTAAATGAACATTTTATTCATTATTGCCAAGCCTGGACACATGAAGATTGTTGTCATATCTCCTAATGGAAGGCACACTGCAGCCAATTGTCTGCAAGCAAAGGAAGTTATTCAGACTGCGATCGCAAAGAGAGATTAACTGTTGTAACTCGCCTAGAGATTTGTCCTTATTCCGCTAACTGGATTGCTGTTCATAGGGCCATACACCATGAGGATGGGTTTGGTGCTGTTGGGCAAAATGCTAATGTGACCCAAAGACATTGAGGTGGATTTACTAAAGGCAAATAGACTGTGCAATTTGCAAGCGCAGTTGCTATAGAGCGGGGGCTCCCAAACTTCCTAAACATATGGACAGTTTACTGTCCTTCAGACTTTAGGGGGTCAAACTGTGGCCAGTGGGAGTAGAAAATGTCCTGGTGTCAGTGTGAGCAAACTGCCTCAGGCTTGGTGTGGGAGGAATAGTGCCCCATTATTGGTATCAGTGGGAGGAATAGTGTCCCATCATTGGTGTTAGTGGAATGAATAGTGCCCCGTCATTGGTGTCAGTGGGAGGAATAGTGCCCCATCATTGGTGTCAGTGGGAGGAATAATGCCCCATCATTGGTGTCAGTGGTAGGAATAGTGCCCCATCATTGGTGTCAGTGGGAGGAATAGTGCCCCATCATTGGTGTCAGTAGGAAAAATAATGCCCCATCATTGGTGTCAGTGGAATGAATAGTGCCCCATTATTGGTGTCAGTAGGAAGAATAATACCTCATCACGGGTGTCAGTGGGAGGAATAGTGCCCCATCATTGGTGTCAGTAGGAAGAATAATACCTCATCACGGGTGTCATTGGGAGGAATAGTGCCCCATCATGGGTGTCAGTGGGAGGAATAGTGCCCCATCATTGGTGTCAGTCGAAGGAATAGGGCCCCATCATTGGTGTCAGTGGGAGGAATAGTTCCCCATCATTGGTGTCAGTGGGAGGAATTGTGCCCCATCATTAGTATCAGTGGAATGAATAGTGCCCCGTTATTGGTATCAGTGGGAGGAATAGTGCCCCATCATTGGTGTCAGTGGAAGGAATAGGGCCCCATCATTGGTGTCAGTGGGAGGAATAGTTCCCCATCATTGGTGTCAGTGGGAGGAATAGTGCCCCATCATTGGTGTTAATAGATAGAATAATGCCCCATCATGGGTGTCAGTGGGAGGAATAGTGTCCCATCATTTGTGTGAGTGTAAGAAGTAGTGCTCATATCAGAGGGATGAATAGTGCCCCATTGTTGGTGTCAGTGAAAGGAATAGTGCCCCAAGGGCCAGATAAAGGCAAACAAAGGGCCGGCAGGCCACACTTTTCAGATCACTGCTCCAGAGCTTAGTAAATGAGGAGGAGGATCTCTGCTGACTTCCATCAGCCAATCATGTGCTACCAAAAATGCTGTTTTTTTACATTTTCATTGCATTTGATTGGCAATTTGTAAAGTGAAGCCTTACCTCACTTACTAAGCTTTGGAGCAACTGCTCAGTCTACTTCCCTTTAGTAAATCAACCTCATTGACTTTCCCTTCAAAATTAATAGAAAAAGGGAAAGGCTGGTGCCATGAAAATCGGCTAAAACATAATTCTTTATTGATGCAGGTGAAAAACAGCCATAAAAAGCCAACGTGTTTCGGCCGTCAGGCCTTAATCATGTCCCTGAGCTGGTAAAGGGGGATAGATCCCTTTTTGCTGCAACATTAGTCATTTTGTGCATTAGTGAATTCCTGACATTTTATACACTGATCAGCCATGCCATTTTTACCCCGGACAATAAAGTGAATTAAATTGATTATCTAGTCACAATGGCACCTGAAAGTGGGGGGGGGGGGGGGGGGGATATATTAGGCAGCAAATGAATAGGTGTGATGTGCAATTTATTGCATCACAAAGCTCCCTTTTTTTCTGAACTTTATGTGAAGTGCACAAAATGACACTTCATTTATGTTACTGCACAGCAGCACAGTGCATTGTGCTTGTCATGCAGGGTCATCCAGTGAGGTGCGATATTATGCAGACATGTTGCATAATATTTCACTTTTCTGGAACGCAGAAAAACACCGTGTTCTGCTGTGAACATGACACACAGATAACTGTCGGTTTCCGCGTGTCACAACAGTTACCGCCATTTATCCAGGAGGAAAAGCTCAGGTAACTGCACATAGTGTGAACAGAACATAAAAAGTATGGCTGTGCTGTAATTAAGGAAGGAAGGAAATCATACTGTTGGAGTATCTGAGACATCATAGAAGCCAGAGGCTGTCTCAGTCCACCAGGTTCCGCCTATGACTTAACCGATTGCGGACCGCCCCGCGCACATATACTGCGGCAGGGCAGCCACTCTTTGCCAGATCACGTACCTAGTATGTGATCGTACATGTCCGGGTCTGGGGCACACCGCCGGTGACCCGCTCCTGCTGTGGTTGGGCACAGCAGGAGCCATTCAGCGGGTCCGGCGGACGCGATGTCCGCCAGGACCCACCGATCGTTGGGAAGACAGGCAGAACGGCGGTCTACCTATGTAAACAAGGGAGACCGCCGCTCTGTGAGAGGAGAATGTGCTGATCCTGTGTTTCTGCCAAGCTGGAACACGGATCTTTACCTTCCCCCCCAGTCAAAGCACTTCTTACACCGTTAATAAGCTCAACCTAGGAACACATTTGACATTTTGATTGCCCCTGATGTTAAAGGGGTTGTACAGGTAAAAAAATTGTCACCTTAATGCATTATATGCATTAAGGTGAAAAAACTTTTGACAATTCCGCCGCCCCCAGCCCCCCTGTTTTACTTACCTGACACCTCGAATCTCCGCTGCTTGTTCCCGTCATCTCTATTGCAGCTCAGCCTGGTCGCTGATTGGCTGCAGTGGATGGATTGAAAGCAGCGCAGCCATTGGCTCGCGCTGCCGTCAATCACATCCGATGACGCGGCGCGCCGGGGGGCGGGGCTGAGTGATACAGTGAGCGGCTATAGCCGCCGGCTGTATCACGGGAGCGCGCCCACAAGAACTAACCACCATGCGAGGGAGCTCGCATTAAGGTGGATAGTTCTTGCTGGGAGGAGCTGAAACAGCCGCCGAGGGACCCCAGAAAAGCAGGTTCGGGGCCACTCTGTGCAGAACGAGCTGCACAGTGAAGGTAAGTATAACATGTTTGTTGTTTTTAAACAATAAAAAAATTACCTTTACAACCCCTTTAACCCCTTTCCTTACCAGTGTCATTGTCAGTACAGTGACAGTGTATATTTTTTAGCACTGATCACTGTATTTGTGTCACTGGTCCCTAAAAAGTGTCAAAAGTGTCACTTGGTGTCCGATTTGTCTGCAATCCCGCTATAAGGCGCTGATCGCCTCCATTACTAGTATAAAAAGTAAAGAAAATTATCCCATAGTTTGTAGACATTATAACTTTTGCACAAACCAATCAATATATGCTTATTGTTTTTTTTTTGTTTTTTTTTTACCAAAAAAAGTAGCAGAATTAGAATACATATTGGCCTAAATTGATGAAGAAATTAGATTTTTCATTAGGTATGTTTTATAGCAAAAAGTAAAAAATATTGTTTTCTTTTCAAAATTGTCACTCTTTTTTTGTTTATAGCGCAAAAAATAAACGCAGAGGTGATCAAATACCACCAAAAGGAAGCTCTATTTCTCAGAACAAAAAGGACATTTTATTTGGGTACAACATCGCATGACCACGCAATTGTCGGTTAAAGTAACACAGTGCTGTATCAAAAAAATGGCCTGGTTAAGGAAGAGGGGTAAACCTTCCAGAGCTGAAGTGGTTAAATAGTATGTAAACCCAACACTTCATATTCCTGTTGCTGTACCATGAACTTGTATGAAAAAGTCTCCTATTCTCTTTGCATTGCTTCCTTTATGTGAAAATACCTGGTGTTCCTGCCAGTCCCTCTGCTTTTCAAATAAAAACTGACCACACTAGGCAGGAGAGCACAACAGATCAGTGTTCTGGCTGTGCTGCTCTCCTCCAATGATCAGACATGTTTTGACACGCCCACCACTGCACAGCCGATCACTGGGAAGCTCAGTGTACTGCTGCTTTTCCTCCCCCAGCTCTTATGCAGCTGAGAACAGAGGGAATGTACTGACTTATAAAAAAGGGAAAAAAGTAATTATCGTGTTTTTTTAATACCTATACACAAATATTTTGACTTTCATTTCTATTTTAAACTGAATAGGTTATTTTAGAAGGTGAACATTTACATATACTTTAACGTAGAGCTGCCCGATTAATCGTCAAGAATCGTTATCGCGTTTTTTTTCCCGTTGCGATCTTGAAAAAAGTATTTCACAATTCTTGCTATGCAAAGAATTCTCTCTGCTCTTCTGAAGCCACAGCTGTCAAAAGAAAGGAAGAAAAAAATGGGCAGTCTGCCAAGAATCACAACATTCTTTAGCAGTGAAACTTAAGTAGAAACATTGTAACAATTTGTCAATGTAAGTGAGGAAAGTTTAAACACTAAACCTTTTTCTGACATTTGTTGGTTTCAAGATAAATCATTTTTTTTGCTAGAAAATTACTTAGAGCCCCCAAACATTATACAGGTATACCCCACTTTTAAGTACACAATGGGGTTTATTTACTAAAGCTGGAAAGTGCAAAATCAGGCTCACTTCTGCATAGAAACCAATGAGCTTCTAACCTCAGCTTGTTCAATTAAGCTTTGGTAATAAAACCTGGAAGCTCATTGGTTTCTATGAAGAAGTGAGCCTGATATTGCACTTTCCAACTTTAGTAAATAAACCCCATTGCATACTTAAAAGTGGGGTATACCTGTATATATATTTTTTAGCAGAGACCCTAAAGAATAAAATGGTGGTTGTTGCAATATTTTATGTCACACTGTATTTGCGCAGCGTTCTTTTAAATGCAATTTTTTTGGAAAAAAAAAACTAACAAGTAAAGTTAGCTCAATTTTTTTTTTTGGATGATGTGAATGATTTTACCTCGCAAGAATCGTGATCTTTTTATTGTAAGCAAAAAAATTGTGATTCTCATTTTGACCAGAATCGTGCAGCTCTACTTTAACGTATCAATTTTGGGTGGACTATTCATTTATTGCAACACACTTCACTTTAGGCAATATGTTCAAACTGACATTCACCCTCTTTATCCACTTTCCAATACATTTTCCCACTAGTTTTCTCCCTTTCTCAACCTGAGCTACAGGATTTCTTTGGGGGGGAGAATGTGATATTTATTGGTACCTGCTGCCTCTCCCTCCCTCACTCCCGCAGCCTCCTTGGACATGTCATATGAGACTGCAGGACCATTCACAGAGCACTGCCTGAGCTTGCACATGTGCAGTGGGGATCCGGCTGTGGATTGCCAGGAGGCCACAGCCAGCTCCCATATCCAAGATGGCAGTGCTGGAGACCTGCAGTGCTAAGAAGAACCACCTGCGGGAACACAGCACTGGACTCCAGGCAACAGGGTCATCTTAATAGCATCATGGGCCCCTGGGCAAAGTAATGCTATGGGGCCCCTACGAGCTTGCCCCAATTTACACACCTACTCTCAAGAATGAAAGTAAAATATTTTTACTTTATAGCGTGTCACTTGATACTGTCCCCTGCAACCAGATTCAGCGTGTCACTAGCCACCGCTCCCCTGTCACCAGATTCATTGTGTCACTTGCCACCGTCACCTGCCACCAGATTCAGCATGTCGCTTGCCACCTATCCCCTGCCACCAGATTAAGCGTGTCACTTGCCACCCATCCCCTGCCACCAGATTAAGCGTGTCACTTGCCACCGGTCCCTTGTCACCAGATTCAGCATATCACTTGCCACCGTCACCTGCCACCAGATTAAGCGTGTCACTAGCCACCGCTCCCCTGTCACCAGATTCATTGTGTCACTTGCCACCGTCACCTGCCACCAGATTCAGCATGTCGCTTGCCACCCATCCCCTGCCACCAGATTAAGCGTGTCACTTGCCACCGGTCCCTTGTCACCAGATTCAGCATGTCACTTGCCACTGGTCCCTTGTCACCAGATTCAGCATATCACTTGCCACTGTCACCTGCCTCCAGATTCAGCGTGTCACTTTCCAGATTCAGCGTGTCACTTGCCACCTATATCCTGGCTCTCTCTCCCTCCCCTTCAGCTGGGCATACTGGGGGCTGCGGTTTCCCTTTTAGGATTCCTTGCCAGTCCTCGGGACTACATGTCCCATGATCCTCCTTTGTGCTCCTTTTTTTTTTGGCTAATAGGAAGGAGAGGGCTCCGTTCCCGAGTACAGCAGCCTGAGGAGGACAGGGGGGAGAAAAGCCTGCAGCTGCTCTCTCCAGAGACACAGCCGCTCTCCCCACTGCTGACAGGAGAAGGGGGATAGGCAAGAAATAGAGCCCTCTTCTGACAGCAGCACCGCGGCTTGAGGGGGGAGGGGCAGCACAGTTTCTTCTCCTCAGACCCTCTCGTCGTCGGCACTTGAGCTTCGGCACCCCCCTCTGCCTTAGATCGCTCAGTCATTCAGGGAAGCTCAGGAGAGGTGGTGACAGCCCAGCTGGCAGGCGGAACCAAAGATGCCGCTGCACGCTGTACTGCCTGTACCCATTCAGCCTGAGTCCCTTGCCCCACTGCTAGTGCTATTTGTCTTGGTCTGATGGGGCCCCAGGTGAACGTGGGGCCCCCGGGCAGTGCCCAGTGGTGCCCGCTCAGTAAGACGGCCCTGCCAGACAATAGTAAGTACCTGATTTTGTAACTGCTCAAAAAAAAGAAGTTCCTCTTTATATCCACCCCATTCTTTCACACAATCGTAGAATGCAGCCCCATTGTCCTGCACTTCTGGATTTATTGCCTGGACATGAATGACATATGCCCCACTACCCAGAGCAACCAGGGATGCAAGTAGGGTAGGGCAGTCCACAGCACATGCCTGTATATGCCCTGGCGGCACATAATCAGCACCAGGGACAGTACTTACATGAATGAAGAGTGTCCTGTGTGCTGGGGGCTGCTCTATTCTTCACATTTCTTCTTCCCACTGAATACCCCCTTTAGTGGATGAATGCAAAGTTCATTTCATCAGGATTGATCGATTTTCAGATATATCTTGTATAGGGACTCTAACTTTCCTACAGACTAAATAATATACACTGATTTTGGTTATTTTAACCAAAAAATATAGTAGAACACCTTTTGGCCTAAATTTATGAAGAAAGATTATTTATTTACAACATTTTATATCACAAATGAAGAAAAAGTTTGTGTTTTTTTTTCAAATTTGTTGTTTTTTTTTAGTTTATTTACCAAAAAATAAAAACCCGGTATGGTAAATAAATACCACCAAAAGATAGCTCTATTTGTATGAAAAAAAAGATTGCAATTTTTTATGGGTACAGTGTTGCATGACCGCGCAATTGTCATGCAAAGTGTGACAGCGATGAAAGCTGAAAATTGTCCTGGGCAGGAAGGGGGTGAAAGTGGCCGGTATTGAAGTGGTTACATTTATTTATTATTTAACGCACTAAAAAATGCAGCATGGGGGCTTCTTCCCAACACACTCCAACTCTATGCGTGAGCAGCCTCTATTGGAAGCAATGTACTCTTCTCTTGTCCATGCATTTAAGGCTCGGTTTCCACTAGTGCGACTTTTCATGTGACTTGGGACTGAAGAGTCACATGACAAGTCGTACCCCATGATTTCCACTGAGTACCGTTCATATCTGTGCAACTTCAAGTCGCAGCGACTTCAAAGTAGTCCCTGCACTACTTTGATCTCACTTTGATGCGACTTGAGGTCCATAGACCTCAAGAATACACAGGCATCATCGCAGCAAAAAATTGCGGTAAAATCACGGCCAAAAATAGCAGCAAAATCGTCGTGACTTTGGGGTTGCAATAGTGGAAACCGAGCCTTAGTGTGTTAGAAAATGGTTTGAACAAGTCCTCGGGTGTGATTCCAACATGGGACACAATAATCCACAGACTTTGTTCTTTTTGTGTTTCCCTCAACCCCAGAAAATATCAATACACTGACCAATGTTTATTTGAATCATTTGCTTTATTTGGTATATAACCACTTAAGCCCCGTACCATTTGGCTGGCCAAAGACCAGAGCACTGCGTCGCTTTAACTGACTAACTGACAATTGCGCGGTCGTGCGACGTGGCTCCCAAACAAAACTGATGTCCTTTTTTCCCCCACAAATAGAGCTTTCTTTTGGTGGTATTTGATCACCTCTGCAGTTTTTATTTTTTGTGCTATAATCAAAAAAAGAGCGACAATTTTGAAAAAAAAGCAATATTTTTTACTTTTTGCTATAATAAATATCCCCAAAAAATATATAAAAAAATGTTTTTTTCCCTTAGTTCAGGCCGATACGTATTCTTCTACATATTTTTGGTAAAAAAATCACAATAAGCGTTTATTGATTGGTTTGCGCAAAAGTTATAGCGTCTACAAAATAGGGGATAGTTTTATGGCATTTTTATTAATAATAAATAATAATATAAATAATAAATAATAAATAAATAAATAAATAATATAATAAATAATAATAAAGTTTTTTTGTTACTAGTAATGGCGGCGATCAGCGATTTTTATCGTGCCTGCGACATTATGGCGGACAGATCGAACACTTTTGGCGCTATTTTGGGACCATTCATATTTATACAGTGATCAGTGTGATTAAAAATGCATTGATTACAGGCATATGCCACTTTTGTACTGTGTAAATGTGACTGGCAGTGAGGGGGTTAACCAGGAGGGAGCGCTGCAGGGGTTAAGTGTGTCCTAGGGATGTGTTCTAACTGTGGGGGGGGGATACGTGTGACACGACACTGATCACCGCTCCCGATTACAGGGAGCTGTGATCAGTGTCCTATCACTAGGCAGAACGGGGAAATGCTTGTTTACATCAGCATTTCCCCGTTCTTCAGCTCTGTGAGACGATCGCGGGTATCCCCCGTGGACATCGAGTCCGCGCGACCCGCGATCACACTCATGGAGCTAGCGGCAGGTTTGCGCGCGCTGCCGGTGGTGCTCACGCCACCACACGGCGGCAAATTTAAAGGGTCGTACAGGTACGCCCATTTGCGCAGCCGTGCCATTCTGCCGACGTATATGTGCATACGGCGGTCGGCAAGCGGTTAACAAGGACCATCAAATCAACCATCTCTTGTTTTAACAGTCCGTGATATGCTGGAGCATGACTAGTACTTAATATATATATATGAACATATTCATTAGTATAATAGTATATATAGTATATATGAACATATACAGTATCTCACAAAAGTGAGTACACCCCTCACATTTTTGTGAATATTTTATTCTATCTTTTCATGTGACAACACTGAAGAAATGACACTTTGCTACAATGTACTCAGTACACCATTGGGGGACCTGGGGGAGGATTTACTGTACTTTTTCGCAGCTCGCTTTTGCATTTTCAACACTGGTTTGTGTTTTACTTGTGTTTCTACAGACTTTGAACACATCTGTTTCATGGACATTGAGCACATTTGTATGCATTCAATTATTTTAGTTCTCAACTGCTGTGGTCAATGACCATGTTTGTTTTGCAACATTGACACATTTATTTGATAATATTTATACTTTTGTGTATTTGTATTTTTTGATCACAATAATTCTATGTTTATTCATTATTATCTGTCAGTGACACACGGAGCTATTCACGTTCATTTTACAATATTGAGATTTTATTTTATTTTATTGATATTAGGTTTAGTTATAATAAACGCAGCACCTTTATGTAACCTAGCTCAATACTCTAATGCCGCGTAAACACCGTCGGACTTTCTGAAGGGAAATGTTCGATGTGAGCTTGTTCGGTCAGTGAGTCCGTCCGTGTGTATGCTCCATCGAACATTTGCTGTCGGAATTTCCGGCCACAAATGTTTGAGAGCAGGTTCTCAAATTTTCTGCCAACTTCACTTGTTGTAGGAAAGTCTGATCATGTGTACACAAGTCCGTCGCACAAAAGTCCACGCGTGCTCGGAATCAAGCAGAAGGAGCCGCACTGGCTATTGAACTTCCTTTTTCTCGGCTCGTCGTACGTGTTGTACGTCGCCGCGTTCTTACGTTCGGAATTTCCGACAACATTTGTGTGAACGTGTGTATGCAAGACATGTTTGATCCTTTGGAAAAAAATCCATGGTTTTGTTGTCGGAAATTCGGATCGTGTGTACGCGGCATTAGGGCTGGTTTTGAGGCAATTTTGGTGTAAAAGAGCAGAAAAAAAAATTTGAATGATGATTGCGCGGTCATGCAACACGTTACTCATATGAAATGTTTATATATATTTTTTCAAACAAATAGAGCTTTCTTTTGGTGGTATTTAATCACCATAGGATTTTTTATTTTTTAGTAAATAAATGTAAATGAAGAAAAAAAAAAAAGAAAATGTTGAAAACAAAGTGTTTTTCTTTGTTTCTCTTATAACATTTTGCAAATAAATAATCTTTCTTTATAAATTCAGGCCAAATTGTATTCTGCTACATTTTTTTGATGAAAATAACCCAAGTCAGCATTTACTATTTAGTCTGTAGGAAAGGTATAGGGTCTATAAACTATGATATGGTAATATATCTGAAAATTGATCAATCCTGATGTACTAATGGACTATCTCATTTCTTGAGGCCCGAAAACATCAGGACAGTACAAATACCCCCCAAATGAATCCTTTTTGGAAAGTAGACAGTCCAAAGTATTTAGTAAGAGGCATGGTGAAATTTTTGAAGTTGTAATTTTTTTTCACAATTTTTTGGAAACGGGAGATTAATAATTGTCATGTGATCTGCTGTGATTGGTCACAGCGATCACATGGTACCTGTAACAAGCAGCCAGGTATAGTGATCTGTCATCGGCTGTGTCCGGTGGGCACAGCTGGTGACAGATCGCGCCGCGCAGCCCATTCTGGGAGGACAACATATGACGTCCACCCGAAACGACGAACTGGGGGAACTGGTTAAATCCTAAGGAATTCTTCACACCAGTTTGCTGCAAGTGCGCTGTGTTTGTAAAAGTCCTGCGTGCTGCATCTTTATTGCGCTTTTCAAACACAGAAAAATCGCATCAACAGAGCAGTGTGAAAGGACCCTTACTCCTATGCCAATACTAAGGCATTGAATCAGCAACTCTTCAGCTTCACCACAATTGCCATCGCTGCCTTGGAAATAGTAAGGTGCCCAGGAATCAGCAGATGGGACATCCTTGGGCTTCTTACATGGGTACAATGCTTTGTGGCAAATTCCATTTCAAAGTGCCTTCTGTTTTTTAGACATTACTGAATACTTTCTACCTCTGCTCTCTAACGTCCATAATTCTTTACTACAACAAGATAGCTGAGCTACGAGGAAAGATTAGAGGAACTGATTATATTCTCTCTTGAGAAGAGGAGATTAAGGGAGATATGATCACCATGTATAAATACATAAGTGGTCCATATAGTGAACTTGGTGTTGAGTTATTCACCTTAAAGTGTTACTAAACCCACAACGGTAAAATCAGTCTGTATATGCAGTAAAGCATGCTTGTTATACTCTGTCTTATACTCTATACTTCTGTCTTCTCTGATTCTCCCCTTCTTCCACTGACTTCAAATAATTTCCTGATAACACAGACTCTATAGAGTGAGGCTGCACATGCTCAGTTTGGTGTGTATTGCTAGAGAGGTTTTTTGTTTTCTTGGGAGGGTTCATGTGATCAGCACAGGGCCAATCGGCACTGTCCAGATAGAGCGTCAGGGGTCTTGCAGTCTCATAGGTCAGTCAGAAGCCTCCTCCTACATGCTTTAAACAGTGCTTGGCTGGACACTGATAGAAGCCACAAGACTGCTATATACTGCTGATGGGAAACGGTATTTAGCCGTTTATATTTACCAAAATAATTGCATTTCCATGTTCTGTGTACTGTGGGAGACCAGATATAGTGAATACAGGGTCCTGGGTTTAGTAACACTTTAAGGTCATCACAGAGGACAAGGAGGCACTCTTTACGTCTGGAGGAAAAAAGATTTAATCTCCAAATATGGAAAGGCTTCTTCACAGTAAGAGCTGTGAAAATGTGGAATAGACTCCCTCCAGAGGTGGTTCTGGCCAGCTCAGTAGATTTCTTTAAGAAAGGCCTGGATACTTTCCTAAATGTACATAATATAACTGGGTACTAACATTTATAGGTAAAGTTGATTCAGAGAATACAGTATCCGATTGCCTCCCGGGGGATCAGGAAGGGATTATTCCCCCTGCTGGACCAAATTGGATCATGCTTTGCTGTTTTGTTTTGTTTTTTTTTTTATTTCCTCTGGATCAACTGTGGGTATAAGATTGTGTATATAGGATTGTATATATATATTTTTTTACCTTTTATTGGTTGAACTGGAAGGACTTGTGTCTTTTTTCAACCAGACTAAGACCCCTTTCACACAATAGCGCCTGCAAACCGACCCAAAACAGCCGCTGCTGTTTGTTCAGTGAAGCGGTGCGCTGACAGGAGAAGAAAAAAACTCCTGCCAGCTGCATCTTTGGAGCGGTGAAGGAGCGGTGCATTCACCGCTCCTAAACCGCTCCTGCCCATTGAAATCAATGGGAAAGCGCGGCTATACCGCGGCAATACCGCGGCTATAGCCGCGCTATACGAGCAGTTTTAACCCTTTTTCGGCCGCCAGCGGGGGGTTAAAACCGCACCGCTAGCGGCAGAATACCGCGGTAAAGCAGCGCTATAAATAGCGCTGTTTTACCGCCGACGCCCCCTACCGCCCCAGTGCGAAAGCAGCCTTACTATGTAACTATATAAAAATGTAATCATGCATGGGGTTGGTTGATGTTTGAAACCACCTACTTTTTCTCAGCTCTAGATTTACAGAACACCATGAAAGGATCGTCATGACATAATCATTTGCTCACAATACAACATTTTTCATTGTATGTCTTTATTTCTGTAGAGAGCAGAGAAAGTGATGATTTCATATGGTCTTCAATGGGTTTGGCACCAGGAGCTTCAACTGATTGGGAGTCGTATTAATGATCTGTCTGAGTGCTGCTCTGTATTCTCTGGGAGCTCAGTAATAGAATGATGGAAAGGCTTTTCTCCTTTTATGTTTTTGAAGAAGTTTAGCTTAAAGCAGAATCATTCGATAAAGTACAGTTAATGGAACATGACAGGAGCGTCGATTCTTGATTCACATCTGCTCAAGGAGGGGAAGTACAAATTGATCTGTGCAACAAAAATATGGCTTCACGTACATTTGAGATATTTTTGGTGACTATTGGCTTGTTCATACCAAAATGTATCAGGGTGGATTTAATTTAAATCAAGTTGATTTTAAATCACTAGTAAATAAACTTGATTTAAATCATAATTTTAAAAGAGTACCTGTCATCTCTGTCCCGTAGCGGCTCCTCCTCTGACCCGCTGTTGACTCACCGACACTCCCATTCACTTTAATGGGACGGCTGGTGATGCGGCAGTGACACAACAAGGTGAGGGACGTGGCGGCAGCAGGTGAGTGGATGCCCACTAACAGGCGCTGACATGGTGGATCTGAAATGACAGGTGCTCTTTAAATGTAAGGACTGGTAGTTAGAATCTTTAATATTTGCAAACAAAATGAAGGTTTCCTCTTTAGAAAAAGCTGTCAGGATAGTAAAACAGCGATAACAGAACTGATTCAATCATACAGTTTGTAGTGTACATAGATTTGCAAAACAATGGGATAAAGGAATATGCCTGAATCTGTTTTATCTCATCGTTACTGTGACATTGTGTGAATGCATCAATGCCTTGCATGTTATCTCTGCTTGCAGAGCTTAGATTCATTGAATGAGTTCACCAAACATGTAAATATTGCAGAATATACAGCCTCGTGCTACATAACTAAGCTCCACTTCATGCTGAATAAACTAAATTTTAAATGTATCTTAAATAGAAATCTATCTTTGGATCGATTTTTACTCCAAAAGCATTTTATTAAAATAAATGTGCTAAAAAAAAAAAAAAAAAAAATCGATCTAAATAATAAATAATAAAAAAATCTGTTTAAAAAAAAAAAAAAAAATAATTGATTTATATCCACCCTGAAACGTATGTTAAACCATATGTTATAGCAACCATTGCAATAATGCATGCCAATGTGCTATAGGATTGATTTACTAAAACCGGAGAGTGCAAAATCTGGCGCAGCTCTGTATGGAAACCAATCAGCTTCCAGTTTTTTGTCAAAGCTTAATTGAATGAGATGAAGTTAGAAGCTGATTGGCTACCATGCACAGCTGCACCAGATTTTGCACTCTCCAGTTTTAGTAAATCAACGCTGTTGCGTATTGCAGTGCATTGCTGGTTAATGTTAATTGCATTCCTTTACAAATCTACAGTGCACTGTGATGCACCATGCTAGAGCACATATTGAAATCCTCTGTGTACTGTGGAGCAATGGATTTTGAAAAATTGTGCAGGACATATTTATTCATGTGTTGTAAAAACGAATGGGCTGTCATACCCAATGCAGAAGACGTATGCACTGTAGATCACCATGCTATGGTATGAACAAGCCCTGAGAGCTAGTATACACATGGGACAGACCCTGATTGAAGTCAGTTTGCAATGCTTTTATGGTGCATTTGCATTTATTTATATGGAGGAATAAGGGCAAAGCAAATCATAACAAAAGCCAAAGTAAATGGAAGTGTACACTGCTCTGTAAGGTCCAACTCAGTTCAAACATTGCATTCTACCTGCCAAAGGTGATTTACAATCCAATATTTGAAACATCACATGCATCCATGTACATTCTAAAACAGTAATGATTGATTTGCAGCTTAAAGTATATATGAAGCCATTTTTTCTTTTTTATAGAGTAGGAAATTATAAAACTTAGGTTTTTTTTTTTGTTTTTTTTTTGCTGTGTATGTTACATTATGGAGTCTTCCCTTCAATTCCTGCAGACACAACAGAAATTGCAGAGAAATAAATGCAAAGTTGCCAGAGCTATTCATGTGTATGAGCATCTGTATGCAGCACCTGGGCTACCCTGGCATGGCGCTTCATTCCCTACCCACACATGCGCCTGTCCACTCTCTCCTACAGCATCAGCTGAGCTCAGTGATTTGTGAGAGTTAAAGAGAGCGGACTGCGCATGCGTAAGTAGGCAATACAGCCAAGTGCTTATTCGTGAAGTGCTGAGACTGCGCATTTTAGGCAGGGTGAGGAGGGGAGCCCAATGGGAAAAGAAGGCCAGTAGCTATAGCAGTAGAAAGGTTCACATAGAGACCAGCAGGATAAATACACAAGCAGGTCCCCCAGGTAGGTGGCGAGGGCTCCCCTAAGACATGAAATCTAAGCTTTAACCGGTCTTCACCAGAGCTCCTGATGGTGGAGATGGGTTTCGCAGGTTCCAGTCCTCACGATCTTACCAGGAGGTGAGCAAGCCAGGGTCTATAGGCAGGTGTAGCAGGTAGGGATGAAGCAGAAGCCTATTGGGTAAATAAACCAAAGGTCAGTAACACATGGTTGCAGGTTGGGATCAAGTGGGAGAGTAGTTCAGGAGCAAGTCAAAGGTTGGTAACGAGTGGTAGCAAAGATATGGAGGGCAACAGCAGCACAAGGAGCAAGATATTGGCTGAAGAAGAGCACAACAATCTGGCAAACAGGAAATGCAGAGACATGACTTAAATCGGGAAGTTCATGAGAGGAGTAAGGAGTTCAAAATTCACCAGAAAAAAAAGCTAGAAAGTAAGGTTGTCAAAGGGGTCAAGCAGGGAGCTGTCCAGCATCTCAGGTAGTACAGTAAGAACAGTTCCTGACAGACACAACAGAGGTCCCGGCTTCAGACAAGCTGGAAAAGTGAGCATTATTTTACAAAATGGAAGGCTGAGAACTGTAGTGGGGAAGCTGTAATGCATTGGAGATTTTTTTTTGCAATTGTCAGTAAAGGTGAACTAACATTTTCAGCTGTCAGCAATGGAGCAAGGGATAAGTCACTGGTTACTATGACACCACTGACTGCCAGCTTCATAGCAACCAGAGAGCCCTGAGACAGAAGCTGTCATATTCAGTATTCACTTCCCAGCACAAAATGCCCCACTCTGAGCACTGGCCTCTCTCTGTACACCAACTGGTCTTAATTGCCACCAGTTTGCTTATCTGTGAGCTAGTGGTAATTATTTTAGAATCTATTGCAACCATAGCGTCTATATGCAACGGCAATAAGAAATACCTGAATCAGGCACATGAGTTGGAAAGCTTCACCACCAATAGCTCTTACTGAAATGTTAGACCTCAAAATTCAGGAGGTCAAGCCACATGTGAGTATTGAAATATCGGATCCCATAGGATCCCACACAGGATCAGTGAAACCGCCAGCTGTACTGCAATTTGCAATGAGACACAGCAATTCCTCTCCTGTTTACATGAGAAGACAGGGGGAAGGCCCCGGATAGTGCAGGTAAATCCAAGGATTTTATTAAAAAAAAAACATATAAAACTTGCAAAAGGAAAAAGGAAACAAAAGTTTGCTACCTTGCAGTCCCAATGGGATGACATCAATGTGCTATGCTTCGCAGGGGATTTCTGAGATCCAACATTCCGGTTAAGAGTCTCTGTTGCTTTTGGTGGTGAAGATTGTGTCACAGAGGAGTCTCACTTCTGATGCTAAAAGAAGGCACTTTGGAGAGAATACTTTCTTGCACTTTACTGAGCTATTCTTTGCATTTAAATGGACTTTATTTGGACACTTGTTTCATTTAAAGTTATGGTGGCTTTCATTTTAAAGGATAGTGCTATAACACACAGAGCCAATGGCTCCTGCTGCTGTATCTGAGCCAATGAGGATTGAGAGAGCCTCAGCTCTCGTGCACATCACTGGATCGAGATCGGGCTGAGGTATGTAATTAGGGGGGCTGCGGAAGAAGCTGCATGCAGAAGGTTTTTTACCTTCTGCATTTACAACCACTTTAACTTTTTAGCTCAACTGCAGGTAAGCTTATAGTAAGTCTAGGTATCTTGGAAACCATCTAAACCTGAGCCATTTAGTAGATATGTTGGCTTTGGCTGACAATATCACTTGTGCATGTGCAGTAAAATGTGCATTCACAGCATTAACCACTTCAGCCCGGCTCCAGCTCCAGTGCAGATGAAGTGCCTGCAAAGCAGCTTTGCGGGCAATTTAACCCTTTTTTTCCAGCCGCTAGCGGGGGTTAAAAGCACCCCACTAGTGTCCGAAAAGCACCAAAAAACTACGGTAAAGTGCCGCTAAAACTAGCGGCGCTTTACTGCAGACACCCCCCCGCGCTGGCAGTGTGAAATGGCTCTAAGGGATTTCCTTGGGAAATCCTGGGACCCCCAGGTTACCAGAAGTAGTATCCCCATTGGAAGATTTTTCCTCTGTTACTTTTCTGGGGACAACCCAAAATTTGGGATTTTCTTTTACTTTCACTGTCAATGATTATGGTAAACAGGACAAATAGAGAGGATGAACCTCCTTAAAGTGGTGTTCCGGCCAAAATTATACTTTTTAAATAAAAATACCCATATAATACACAAGCTTAATGTATTCTAGTAGAGTTAGTCTGTAAACTAAGGTCTGTTTTGTTAGTTTATAGCAGTAGTTCGTTATTTTATAAACTTACAGCAGGCCGTGGCCATCTTAAGTGTGGGCTTCTGAAGCCAGACTGTATTTCTTCCTGGATCTCATCCTTGCAGATCTCGCACATGCTCAGTGCAGCACAAGCAGTGTAATAGGTTTCAGGTCAGGTTTCCATAGCAACGGCAGTGTCAGAGGAAGTTGCTGCCCCTTCCCAGAAGGCATTGCAAACAGGAAATGATGCGATGAGCCACGGCTAGGGAGGAGGAAGTGGAAAATGAATACAGCAGATATACAGTAGGTGCTGAGAAAAAAAATTAAAAAATATCCAATTCGTTTGCAGTGCACAGTTTAGTGAGGGATGCTGAAGAGTTGTAAAAGTGGGTGGAACTCCACTTTAACCACTTCAGCCCCGGAAGGATTTACCCCCTTCCTGACCAGAGCACTTTTTACAATTTGGCACTGCGTCGCTTTAACTGCTAATTGCGCGGTCATGCAATGGTGTACCCAAACGAAATTTGCGTCCTTTTCTTCCCACAAATAGAGCTTTCTTTTGATGGTATTTGATCACCTCTGCCATTTTTATTTTTTGCGCTATAAACGGAAAAAGACCGAAAATTTTGAAAAAAAATGATATTTTCTACTTTTTGTTATAAAAAAAATCCAATAAACTCAATTTTAGTCATACATTTAGGCCAAAATGTATTCGGCCACATGTCTTTGGTAAAAAAAAAGTCAATAAGCGTATATTTATTGGTTTGCGCAAAAGTTATAGCGCCTACAAACTAGGGTACATTTTCTGGAATTTACACAGCTTTTAGTTTATGACTGCCTATGTCATTTCTTGAGGTGCTAAAATGGCAGGGCAGTACAAAACCCCCCCAAATGACCCCATTTTGGAAAGTAGACACCCCAAGGAAATTGCTGAGAGGCATGTTGAACCCATTGAATATTTATTTTTTTTGTCCCAGGTGATTGAATAATGACAAAAAAAAAAAAAAATTACAAAAAGTTGTCACTAAATGATATATTGCTCACATAGGCCATGGGCATATGTGGAATTGTACCCCAAAATACATTCAGCTGCTTCTCCTGAGTACGGGGATACCACATGTGTGGGACTTTTTGGGAGCCTAGCCGCGTATGGGGCCCCGAAAACCAAGCACCGCCTTCAGGATTTCTAAGGGCATAGATTTTTGATTACACTCCTCACTACCTATCACAGTTTTGAAGGCCATAAAATGCCAAGATGGCACAAAACACCCCCAAATGACCCCATTTTGGAAAGTAGACACCCCAAGCTATTTGCTGAGAGGTATGTTGAGTCCATGGAATATTTTATTTTTTGACACAAGTTGTGGGAATGTGACAATTTTTTTTTTTTTTTGCACAAAGTTGTCACTAAATGATATATTGCTCACACAGGCCATGGGCATATGTGGAATTGTACCCCAAAATACATTTAGCTGCTTCTCCTGAGTATGGGGATACCACATGTGTGGGACTTTTTGGGAGCCTAGCCGCGTACGGGGCCCCGAAAACCAATCACCGCCTTTAGGATTTCTAAGGGCATAAATTTTTCATTTCACTCCTCACTACCTATCAGAGTTTTGAAGGCCATAAAATGCCAAGATGGCACAAAACCCCCCCAAATGACCCCATTTTGGAAAGTAGACACCCCAAGCTATTTGCTGAGAGGCATGTTGAGTCCATGGAATATTTTATATTTTGACACAAGTTGCTGGAAAGTGACAATTTTTTTTTTTTTTTTTTTGCACAAAGTTGTCACTAAATGATATATTCCTCAAACATGCCATGGGCATATGTGGAATTGCACCCCAAAATATATTCTGCTGCTTCTCCTGAGTACGGGGATACCACATGTGTGGGACTTTTTGGGAGCCTAGCCGCGTACGGGGCCCCGAAAACCAAGCACCGCCTTCAGGATTTCTAAGGGCATAAATTTTTGATTTCACTTCTCACTACCTATCACAGTTTTGAAGGCCATAAAATGCCAAGATGGCACAAAACCCCCCCAAATGACCCCATTTTGGAAAGTAGACACCCCAAGCTATTTGCTGAGAGGCATGTTGAGTCCATGGAATATTTTATTTTTTGACACAAGTTGCGGGAATGTGAGAATTTTTTTTTTTTTTTTGCACAAAGTTGTCACTAAATGATATATTGTTCAAACATGCCATGGGCATATGTGGAATTACACCCCAAAATATATTCTGCTGCTTCTCCTGAGTACGGGGATACCACATGTGTGGGACTTTTTGGGAGCCTAGCCGCGTACGGGGCCCCGAAAACCAAGCACCGCCTTCAGGATTTCTAAGGGCATACATTTTTGATTTTACTCCTCACTACCTATCACACTTTTGAAGGCCATAAAATGCCAAGATGGCACAAACCCCCCCCAAATGACCCCATTTTGGAAAGTAGACACCCCAAGCTATTTGCTGAGAGGCATGGTGAGTATTTTGCAGCTCTCATTTGTTTTTGAAAATGAAGAAAGGCAAGAAAAACGTATTTTTTTTTTCTTTTTTCAATTTTCAAAACTTTGTGAAAAAAAGTGAGGTCTGCAAAATACTCACTATACCTCTCAGCAAATAGCTTTGGGTGTCTATTTTCCAAAATGGGGTCATTTGGGGGGGGGGTTGTGCCATCTGGGCATTCCATGGCCTCCGAAACTGTGATAGGCAGTGAAGAGTGAAATCAAAAATTTACGCCCTTAAAAAGCCTGAAGGCGGGGCTTGGTTTTCGGGGTCCCGTACGCGGCTAGGCTCCCAAAAAGTCCCACACATGTGGTATCCCCGTACTCAGGAGAAGCAACAGAATGTATTTTGGGGTGTAATTTCACATATTCCCATGGCATGTTTGAGCAATATATCATTTAGTGACAACTTTGTGCAAAAAAAAAAAAAAAAATTTGTCTTTTTCCCGCAACTTGTGTCACAATATAAAATATTCAATGGACTCGACATGCCTCTCAGCAAATAGCTTGGGGTGTCTACTTTCCAAAATGGGGTCATTTGGGGGGGTTTTGAACTGTCCTGGCATTTTATGCACAACATCTAGAAGCTTATGTCACACATCACCCACTCTTCTAACCACTTAAAGACAAAGCCCTTTCTGACACTTATTCTTTACATGAAAAAATTATTTTTTTTTGCAAAAAAATTACTTTGAACCCCCAAACATTATATATTTTTTTAAAGCAAATGCCCTACAGATTAAAATGGTGGGTGTTTAATTTTTTTTTTTCACACAGTATTTGCGCAGCGATTTTTCAAACGCATTTTTTGGGGAAAAAACACACTTTTTTACATTTTAATGCACTAAAACACACTATTTTGTCAAAATGTTTGATGAAATAAAAAAGATGATCTTAGGCCGAGTACATGGATACCAAACATGACATGCTTTAAAATTGCGCACAAACGTGCAGTGGCGACAAACTAAATACATTTTTAAAAGCCTTTAAAAGCCTTTACAGGTTACCACTTTAGATTTACAGAGGAGGTCTACTGCTAAAATTACTGCCCTCGATCTGACCTTAGCGGTGATACCTCACATGCATGGTGCAATTGCTGTTTACATTTGACGCCAGACCGACGCTTGCGTTCGCCTTTGTGCGAGAGCAGGGGGGGGGGCAGGGGTGCTTTTTTTTTTTTTTTTTTTTAAATTATTTTTTTTGCTTTTTTATCTTATTTTTAAACTGTTCCTTTCATTTTTATTTTTCTTTTTATCATTTTTATTGTTATCTCAGGGAATGTAAATATCCCCCATGATAGCAATAGGTAGTGACAGGTACTCTTTTTAGAAAAAATTGGGGTCTATTAGACCCTAGATCTCTCCTCTGCCCTCAAAGCATCTGACCACACCAAGATCGGTGTGATAAAATGCTTTCCCAATTTCCCAATGGCGCTGTTTACATCCGGCGAAATCTAAGTCATGAAATGCTTGTAGCTTCCAGTTTCTTAGGCCATAGAGATGTTTGGAGCCATTCTGGTCTCTGATCAGCTATATGGTCAGCTGGCTGAATCACCGGCTGCATTCTCAAGTTCCCTGTTGGGAAAGGAGAGCCAGAGAAAAACATGGACGACGGTGTGGGGGGGGGGGGGCATTCCCTCCCACTGCTTGTAAAAGCAGTCTAGAGGCTAATTAGCCGCTAGGATTGCTTTTACAAGAAAGCCGACCACTGGCTGAAAAGAATGATACCAAGATGATACCTAAACCTGCAGGCATCATTCTGGTATAACCACTCAAAGTCCAGCAACATACCAGTACGTTGCTGGTCCTTGTTGGGCATACATTGTAAACTTTTTTTTCATGCAGCCTGTGGGCTGAACGAAAAAAAGATATTGATCGGTGGGTATGCCCACCATTAGGATACCTCCCTTCATCCACCCACTTCTAATGATGGGCATACATGCACCGTATATATATGCCGAAGCATGGGGGCATCCTCCCGCAAAAGGCAGGAGCAAATCGCTCCTCCACCCACTGCTGCCCCCACGCTTCGGCATATATGCTGAAGTATGTAACTGTGGTGGTGAAATCACCTCCGACAGCGCTGGAGTCACGGCTTTATGTATCGTGGGAGCAAACGCTGTTGCTGTCAAGATAAATAAATCCGTGCTGCAACTGAATGGCGTACCTGCTAAGCAAATGATGGTTAACAAAAAAACAAAGTAACATTACAGTATAACAGTATTACTTACCATACCTGCAAAGCAAAATACAAAAAAAACATAGTAAAAAATAAAACATTTAACGCAACCTGTGCCTACCTAAAAATATATATATGCCGAAGCATGGGGGCATCCTCCCGCAAAAGGCAGGAGCAAATCGCTCCTCCACCCACTGCTGCCCCCACGCTTCGGCATATATGCTGAAGTATGTAACTGTGGTGGTGAAATCACCTCCGACAGCGCTGGAGTCGCGGCTTTATGTATCGTGGGAGCAAACGCTGTTGCTGTCAAGATAAATAAATCCGCTCTGCAGCTGAATGGCGTACCTGAAAACACAAAGGTGGTTAACAATAAAAAAAACAAAGTATAAAAAAATTGCATACCTATAAAGCAAACATGATAAAAACATAACAATAAAACATTGCAGTATAGAATGCAGAACAATAGAGAGAGAATAGAGAGAGAACAATAAAACAACAACTATTTTTGGTTTTTTTATTTTATATATTTTTTGTGTTTTTTTCTTTTTTTTACTTTTTTTTGTTTTTTTTACACTTTTTTTTGTAACTTTAACTTTTTTAACTGGTACCAGGTTTGGGTCTCTCAAAATGCGACAGCATCTTGGGAGACCCTGTGGAAGTGTGCCTAGTCTGTGCAGTGCTGTACCCTACGCTAATACTCCACTAGTGTGTGGTAGCGTTCAAAACATTCACCAATGCAAAGACCAGGATTGCCAGGACAGAGGGGACAATAATATCGGGTGTCACGCCTAAATCCGCGCTTGCTGCAGACACGACATCTTTTTTGGGGGGCTCGTTGGGTAGGGGTACTCGGGAGGGCATAAAGAAAATGCCTCTCATGCAGCCGGCTTACTGCATTTGGTTGGGGATGGTGAGGTGGAGCACCGTCTGGAAACAGAAGGGCTCTGACGATCTCTTCCTAGAATTTAAGGAAGGATCCAGTCCGTCCTGAAGCTCTGTATAGCACATGAGCATTCAGCAAAGCCAATTGGAATAAATAAACAGACACTTTTTTGTACCAGCGTCTGGCCTTACGGGCAATTAGGTACGGCGCCAACAACTGGTCGTTGAGGTCCACCCCTCCCATATTAAGGTTATATTCGTGGACACAGAGGGGTTTCTCCACAACACCAGTCGCCGTAGGAATTTGGACCATCGTGTCTGCATGAAGGGAGGTGAGAACGAAAACATTCTTCTTATCCCTCCACTTCATAGCGAGCAAATTATTATACTTCAAGCAGGCTCTCTCCCCCAGCCTAAGACGGGAATCTACAAGCCGCTGGGGAAAGCCCCGGCGATTAGGTCGCACGGTGCCACATGCTCCAATCTGATGATCAAAAAGGTGGCTAAAAAGTGGCACGCTCGTATAATAATTGTCCACGTACAAGTGGTACCCCTTTCCGAATAAGGGTGACACCAAGTCCCACACTATCTTGCCAGCGCTTCCTATGTAGTCAGGGCAGTTTATCGGCTCTACGTGACTATCTTTTCCCTCGTAAACCATAAATCTGCATGTATAGCCTGTGGCCCTGTCACAGAGCTTATACATCTTGACCCCGTATCTGGCACGCTTGCTGGGAAGGTACTGTTTGAATGACAAGCGGCCAGAAAATTTAACCAGGGACTCATCAACGCAGACAACTTGATGGGGGGTAAACAAGTCTGCAAAACGTTGGTTGAAGTGGTTTATGAGGGGCCGAATTTTGTAGAGCCGATCGTATTCAGGGTCTCCACGAGGACGACAGAGTTCATTGTCGTTGAAGTGCATGAACCGCAAAATCTGCTCGTATCGTGCCCTGGCCATGGAAGCAGAGAACAAGGGTGAATGGTAAATTGGGTCAGTGGACCAATATGACCGCAACTCACTCTTTTTATTCAACCCCATGAGGAGGGAAAGGCCCAGAAAGATCTTAAATTCGGAGACCGTAATTGGTCTCCAATCTCTGGCAAGGGTGGACTGGGGCATAGTGGCGATGTATTGACCAGCGTATAAATTGCTTTGGTCCACAATAGATCTATAGAGATCTTCGGTGAAAAACAGCGAATAAAAATCCAGTGGCATAAAGTCAACTGTTTCCACCTGTATTTCGGGTTGGCCAGTGAAAGGGGGAAGTACGGGTGCTGCAGAAGTGGTGGGTACCCAATTCGGATTGGCCAATGCAGCAGGAAGGGCACTATGGGCACGACGGGCCTGTGTTCGTCTTCTTGGTGGCAGCGGGACACTACTAGTGCTTGCCACCTCGCCAGCTTGAACTGCACTTATGGGACTCGCCACGTCACCACGTGATACTGCAGTGCTGGATGTACGACCAGGGTGTACTAGGCCGCTGGTGCTTGCCAGTTCACCAGAAGGAGTAGCGGCACTAGTACCTCTCTGCTCCCTACGAGAGCCCTGCGGTTCTTGCACGTCAAGGACAGAAGAAGAAGATCGGAGTCTGGTACGCCTGACCCTAGCAGGGACCACAACTCCGTCGTCAGAGCTATCTGTCATGGAGCCGCTGTCCTCTACAGGATCGTATTCTGAGCCTGAACTTGACAGATGAGTGACTTCCTCTTCACTATCTGTCATGCTCAGAATCCTGTAGGCCTCTTCACTAGTGTACCTTCGATTTGCCATTTTGGCCTCTAAATTTAGGGGTACACTAGTGAGACTCACAGGCAAAAAAGCTCCCGACTGTCAGCGACTGATTCAAAACGCTACCAAAAAACTGTTAGCGATCGCAGGGATCAGGCCTGACTCTGCGACCGCTGCAGTTATGTGTGCTTAGTGTTTTGTAAGTGTCAGTAACCGATCGATACTGCACTTGGGTGGGCTGGGCTGGGCTGGGCCGAGGAGCAAAACGCAGGTGCTAGCAGGTATCTGGGCTGATCCCGCTAACACTGCGTTTCAGGGAACCCTAAACTGCTGGGGAGTATAGATCTGATCGGATCAGCTATCGATCCGTTCAGATACTATAGCACTAAGGGAGGTGTATGCTGCGTGCGTGGGTTTTAGCGGTACTGGCGCTAACCTGACGCTGCCTGGGGCGACGCAGACCTTATTTGATCCTAAAAACTTAACTTCTATCACCGCCGGGCAATTAGGGGGTTAAACCTTTATAGGGTAATAAACGGCGGGTGCCCTAAAACTATAATAAACTGTAATAAACTATAATAAACTACAAAAAACAAACTATCTAACCAGCATCACCCGTAACACTTATACGGTGATCGCTGGTGAAAGGGTTAACTAGGGGGCAATCAGGGGGTTAAAACCTTTAGCAGGTAGTATATGGGGGTCCCTGTCGCTATAAAACACTGACAGCGAACCTATATACTTACCTCCCTAAACTAGCGTCACCTGTGTCACTAATACAGAGATCAGAAAAACGATCGCTTAGCGACACTGGTGACGGGGGGTAATCAAGGGGTTAACTTTTATTAGGGGGGGTTAGGGGGTACCCTGGACCTAAGGGGGGGTACCCTAGACCTAAAAGGGGCTAACCTAACTGCCCTAACACTTATAACTGACAAACTGACACCAATGCAAAAAAAAAAAAACACTGCTATTGGTGTCAGAGTGACAGTGGGTACAGGGGGGTGATCGGGGGGTGATCGGGGGGTGACAGGGGGGTGAAAAGTGTGCCTGGCGTGTTCTACTGAACGTGTGGTGTTGGTGCACTTACTTGGATGTCTTCTCTCCTCGGCGTCGGATCAAAAAGACCGGCTCGAGGAGAGATGACATCACTTCCTCTCCCTCTGTTTACATTACAGAGGGAGAGGAAGCATTCGATTCGTGGGAGCGATCGGGAGGGGGTGGCCATCAATGGATGGCCTCCCCCTGACCCCTAATCGCCCGCGAACAAGAGCCGACCGCTCAGGGCACCGGGGGGGGGTCCGATCGGACCCCCCGCCCGCGGGAAGGCATCACGTACCAGGTACGTGATTTTGCCTGCCCGTGCCGACCTGCTCACGTATATAGGCGTGAGGCGGTCGGCAAGTGGTTAACAGGGGCACAGACAGCAAAAAAAAACCTGACAAGTATATTAATCCTCCATTCTATCCAAAAACTATAAATAAATAAAGTTTTGCTTTTAGTTATACTTTAGGGCAAAAAAACACCCCACTATCTGTCCTAGCCACCCACCCCACACTCTGAATACTTTCTTGGCTCCAGCATTGCTCCCCTGACTTCTTACTTTCACAGAATACACTGAGGGCAGGGGACAGTGTTTTTAAACATAGGTTGCTGTTAGTCAAACTTCTGTGAGGAGGGAGTGGGGGTGTGACTTACTGATGCTGTGTGCGTCTATGGACGCACACAGCCTTACTCAGGAATGTGCACTCAATGGTACCTTCTTAGCACCCCGCTTGCAAGAAAGGCACCTGAAGAATGGAGAGCCTTGGCAGTGGACTTCCAGAAGAGGAGGTGAGGGACCTTTATGTACAATATCATTGCACAGAGCAGATATGTAGAACCTCTTAAAAAATAAATAATTAGACTTTAGTATAATTTTACTATTACTCTAAAGTTTTGTTGGGTTTCATTTTGGAGGGAAGCACTGCAAATGTTATTGTAGCTAAAATGTGATTGTTTGAGCAGTAACCCATAATGGGAGGACGGCTCCTTAGTGTGAGTTTCACGTAAGCTGTGCAGAATATGTGAAAAAATGATGTGCTGTTACAATGCATGGCTTTTAGATGATGGCTCACACAGTACTGGTCCTACAGACTTGATATAAGCGGTGATTGTTTTTTTGTGAAGAGTAATGTGTAATTTCACTGAATTATTCACCGCGTGAGTCACAAGTACTTCTCGCTGTGTGTGGATGAGCTCCTACAATAAGGGGGTTCATAGCATATGTTGAAGTTAAAGGCTGTTCTCTCCCTCCCGCCTCTGTCTATGGCACAATAATAGGCAATGTCAGGTTGTTGGAGCGCTCTGTACAGTGACAGCAATTTTACTCTCATCCTTTCACTTGCTGGAGGGGTAAATATTTCAGTAAGCAGATGATCCCTGGGCTAAGAATAGAGGCAGCGACATCTAATTTAGACAGCCTGCAAGTGTGAGACTAACCAAGAGAGTCGTACACTGATTCCACAGCCTGTGAAGTTCATACACAATGAATTTTTTTTATTTTGGTTACTTTATTTCCTTTAAAATACAATCACCAGGAAAATGACAAAAGTCTGCACAGTCCCTCTAAAGTTAGGACTGTTGGAAGCTATGTGAGTTCACTGAAATTTTTATAAATTAAGAAGCGGGTTGCTTTCTATGGTAAACAAATTCCTCCTATCAGATGCACTCCTTTCATTGATCAGGCCCATAATACCTTTACTCCACTTTCACACTGAGGCGCTTTACAGGCGTTTTAGCGCTAAAAATAGAGCCTGTAAAGCGCCTCTCCTGTCACTCCAGTGTGAAGGCCCGAGGGTTTTCACACTGGGGCAGTCCTGCAAGCAGCATCTTTGGGGCGGTGGATGAGCGGTGTATACAGCGCTCCTAAACCCATCCCTGCCCATTGAAATGAATAGGCAGCGCTGCCGTAGCGCCTGCACAGCACTTCAGCAGCGGCACTACACGGGTGGTAATAACGTCTACTTCGGCCGCTAGCCGGGGTTAAAAGCACTCCGCTAGCGGCCGAAAAGTGCTGCTAAAACGACGGTAAAGCGCCGCTAAAACTAGCGGCGCTGTACCACCGATGCTCTCTCTGCCCCAGTATAAAGTAGCCTTAATTCTGTAATTTGTACTACAAAATAATAGGTAGAATATACTGACCTTTTCTCCGGTTTAGTTTGCAGTGTTGGAAGTTTCAGTTGCCAGTCTTTGTATCTTCTCATAGCTTTCATGGTGCCAACCTGTCTGAACTGAATGTCATTCATTGTGAGTCATTGGATTCAACAGGAAGTGTGTAAAACAATGGATTTTCATTAAAGCGGAACTCCAAGAAAATTCTATTTTTAAAAAGCTATATTGGGCCAGTGTAGTTACCTGTATTCATAAATAACATCTGGAGGAATGCAGGAGATGCTCAATTTTCATTTCTAGTTTGTCCCCCATGCAGTGTGTCCTTTGATCTATTAAGCATTGCTACAGCGATTTCCTGAGCACCTCCTAGGAACATAGAAACATAGAAAAGTGACGGCAAAAAAAAGACAGTAGTCCGTCAATTTTATTGTGGGGGGGGGGGGGGTGTTTTTTGTTTTGTTTGCTTTTGTTGTTTATTTGTTTTGTTTTTTGTTTTTTCGTTACATTTTTTTTTTTTTTCTGACTATAGATCTAGGTTTATCCCAAGCAGCATTTTGAAGCCATTTACTGTTGACTGTCTCACTACCTCTGCTGGAAGTCTTTTCTAAGCATCAACTACTCTTTCAGTAAAATATATGTTTTATCCCCTAAACCTTTCACCGTTTTTGTTACCCGTCTCTGGATTCGTTCTGTCTTATCAGTGTCCAGTGAGGTCTCCAGAACTGGACACAGTATTCTAAATGAGGTCTCACTAAAGATCTATGTAGGGGAATCAGAACCTCCTGATGGGGATCCCTCTAATGAAGCATCCTAGAATTCTATTCACTTTTCCCACTGCCTGGTCACACTGTTTGCTCATTTAGCAATCATCTAAAATAGGTACCCCATTCCTCCATTCAGAAAATGTTTTGTAATGCTTTTAATAAATACAAGGTGTTTTCTGATTCAACAAGGTGGAGAGGGGAGCAGATATTGGATATCTCCATTCACTAACGCATATTGCATGCAGTATTTGGCTCACATGACACAATTTACTCAAATATCACATGGGATGCTGAAACTGTCAATTCACTATCCCTTTATGCAGTATTTACCTCAAAAAGCAAAAACACTATTTTATTTCTAAATAAAACAGTGTTACATTCAATTCACTAATGGAAATAAATAAATGCATGTGTTCAAAAATAAGTGGTCCAGGCTTGCGATAGTTAAAGAATGTATTTTATTTCAGCTGGTTGTCAAGGAGATAGCACTCGCTGGCGTTCTTAACAACCAGAGAATAGCTGGTTGTCAAGGAGTTGTCACCCTCCATACCAGGAGCATCCCCACACCCCTCCATGCCAGGCCACATGCCCTCAACATGGGGAAGGCACTACCACCCACCAAGGCACCTTGTCCACATGTTGATGAGGACAAGGCCCTCTTCCCCACAACCGTGGCATGATGGCTGTTGGGGTGTGGGGGGTGACTTATCGAAATCTGGAAGCCCCTTTTAACAAGGTGTCCCTCAGATACTGCCCCCCCCATGCGAATGAGTATGGGGTACATAGTAACCCTACTTAGTCACAAAAAATAGGCAAAGTAAATAGATATATAGTAATGCGTTTGGTCCCGTGTTTTCTTTTCTGCTGAAAATTAGGCTTTGTTTAGACTTGCATTTTGGGGGCGTATTTGCCACCGTTGCTCCTTAAGCTGCAATAGGTAGCTGGTGGGGTTTACAAGGGGTGACCGCAATGCTTCACTTTGACCTGACATGTAGCGATTGGCAAGCCCGCCGGACGCTACACATTCAATTAAATGGGGAAGCACAGCAGCCGTGTGCAATGCACGTGGTTTCCAGCACATTGGTCAGCAAAATGGGGTTAAAATAGGCGGTGAGGAGGCATCACATCACTTCCTTACCGCCTGTCAGTAGCCTCTGGAGCGCGATCCAACTGCAGAATGGGCTTTAGAGGCAAGAGTGATTTGGACACATGTCTAATGCTGCGTACACACGACCGGACTTTCCGACAGAAAAGTTCCAACGTAATCATTCCGTCGGACATTTAGATCCTGTGTGGGCTTCATCGGACCTGTTCTTTCGAAAATTCTGACGGACCTAGAAATAGAACATATTTCAAATATTTCCGACAGACTCAATTCCTATCGAGAAAACCGCTCGTCTGTATGCTAGTCCGGCGGACCAAAAATGACGCAACGGCAGCTATTGGCTACTGGCTATTGAACTTCCTTTTTCTAGTCCCGTCGTAAGTCATCGCATTCTAAACGATCGGACTTTGGTGTGATCGTGTGTAGGCAAGTCCGTTTCGGTATTGGGTCCATGGATGGGTTTTGTGATGAAGACTCCAGTAATGTGATCATAGAGAGGAGCAGAGACAAGACGGTTCAGCAGGGGGCCTGGACTGCTGAGGAGGGTCACATGATGAGTAATTCAGATACATGAAGAAGGCTTAGAAAGTGTTTAAAAAATGGTGAATAATTGGCACTACATTATAATGGTGTAAAATGTGCAAGTGGCGCTCTAGAAGATCATCTTCATATTAGACATTATGCTGTTATGTAAATGAGGACAATCTCTTTATGTAGTGTATGAATAATTTAGCCTTTTTAAGCAAATCCTAATAAATCTTACATTTGGACGATGCACCCGTTTTGTTTAACATATTTATTGGAATCTTTACTGTAAATTAACAATTTTAAATCAACATAAAACATGTTCAGTGGTGCAGGAAATGACTCAATCATATTGTTCTTTTCAAGTTCATGTTCTTTTTTTTTTATATAATTTATACAGACAGACCTCAGATTATAACTCCAGTTTTATTGAGAAAAATGCAGTCCCTGCTAGCTAATCTATATACATTGCAAATGTTTTAGCAAACCTTGTTGAACGGGCTCCAGCCACAAAAAAAGAATTTCAATATATTCCTTAATAGCCACAAACAATATAAATGTATTTTGTATGCATTAAATGCCTTTGCAAACCCAGCTGTTACCTTGTAAAAAGAGCACCATTGTGCACATAACCTGTGCAGAGAACAGATCTGTGGAAGGGAACCATCTGGTAAACCTACTACAGTACAGACTTCTTGCAGAAAACGGTAGGGAGCAGAGATAAGACCAGTCACCCTGCAAAGGGAGTGAGAGCAGCACCTATCTGTCCCTCTGCATGCACCACTGATCTTCCATATCTACTGTTGCCACGGATTCTTCTGCATTCAAAACTTCTGAATGTGTCAGGTAACTGATCTTCCTCTGGTCTCTGTGCTTCCTCCTGCCAACCACAGTTGTGGCATATGGTCTGGTGGAAGGAACCCCTTTACTTAGCCGAGAGACCAGACGTCTGACACATTGGAAGTGTGGTGAATGCAGTAGATGGCAGTGGTAGAAATTAAAGATCAGCGGGGCAGGTAAGTTTTTTTTTATTGTGTTTTTTTTACAGACAATGCTTTGTTTCTTGTTCAAACTCTTTATTAATAGAAGTTTAGAAAATAAGTAATGCATACAAAGGTACAGTACCTTGAAAAAGTCTTTATACCCCTTGATATTTTCCACATTTTGTCATGTTACAACCAAAAACTGGATTTTATTGGGATTTTATGTGATAAACCAACACATGGTGGCACATAATTGTGAAGTGGAAGGAAAATGATACATTTTTTTACAAATAAATATCTGAAAAGTGTGACGTGCATTTGTATTCAGCCCCCTTTACTTTGATACCCCTAACTAAAATCTAGTGGAACCAATTGCCTTCAGAAGTCACCTAATTAGTAAATAGAGTCCACCTGTGTGTAATTTATTCTCAGTATAAATACAGCTGTTCTGTGAAGCCCTTAGAGGTTTGTTAGAGAACCTTGGTGAACAAACAGCATCATGAAGGCCAAGGACCACACCAGACAGGTCAGGGATAAAGTTGTGGAGAAGATTAAAGCAGGGTTAGGTTATAAAAAAATATCCCAAGCTTTGAAAATCTCACGAAGCACTGTTCAATCCATCATCCGAAAATGGAAAGAGTATGGCACAACTACAAACCTACCAAGACATGGCCGTCCACCTAAACTGACAGGCTGGGCAAGGAGAGCATTAATCAGAGAAGCAGGCAAGAGGCCCATGGTAACTCTGGAGGAGCTGCAGAGATCCACAGCTCAGGTGGGAGAATCTGTCCACAGGACAACTATTAGTCGTGCACTCCACAAATCTGGCCTTTATGGAAGAGTGGTAAGAAGAAAGCCATTGTTGAAAGAAAGCCATAAGAAGTCCCGTTTGCAGTTTGTGAGAAGCCATGTGGGGGACACAGCAAACATGTGGAAGAAGGTGCTCTGGTCAGAAGAGACCAAAATTAAACCTTTTGGCCTAAAAGCAAAATGATGTGTGGGGGAAAACTAACACTGCACATCACCCTGAACACACTATCCCCACCGTGAAACATGGTGGTGGCAACATCATGTTGTGGGAATGCTTTTCTTCAGCAGGGTCAGGGAAGCTGGTCAGAGTTGATGGGAAGATGGATGGAGCCAAATACAGGGAAATCTTATAAGAAAACCTGTTAGAGTCTGCAAAAGACTTGAGACTGGGGCGGAGGTTCACCTTCCAACGACCCTAAACTTAGAGCTACAATGGAATGGTTTAGATCAAAGCATATCCATGTGTTATGCCGCGTACACACGGCCGGACTTCCCCACAGAAAAAGTCCGATGGGAGTTTTAGGTCGGACATTCCCGACCGTGTGTATGCCCCATGGGACTTTTTCTGTCGGCATTTCCGACGGACTCAGATATAGAACATGTTCTAAATCTTTCCGTCGGAAATGCCGACGGAGTTTAGCCCGTTGGCAAGTCCGGCCTTGTGTACGCGGCATTAGAATGCCCCACTGAAATGTCAGTCCTAAATCCAATTGAGAATCTGTGGCAAGACTTGAAAATTGGTGTTCACAGACGCTCTCCATCCAATCTGACAGAGCTTGAGCTATTTTGCAAAGAAGAATGGGCAAAAATGTCACTCTCTAGAAAGCTGGTAGAGACATCCCCAAAAAGACTTGCAGCTGTAATTGCAGTGAAAGGTGGTTCTACAAAGTATTGACTCAGGGGGGCTGAATACAAATGCACGCCACACTTTTCACATATTTATTTGTAAAAAAAGTTGAAAACCATTTATCATTTTCCTTCCACTTTACAATTATGTGCCACTTTGTGTTGGTCTATCACATAAAGACCCAATAAAATACATTTTTGGTTGTAACATGAAAAAATGTGTATCCAGGTATCCTGTTCCCACTTCCGGGAGTCTGGGAGCCACGGGGCTCCCTCCTCCTTCCCCTGTCGCCGGGCCAGTAGGAGAGAGGAGCACGGCCTCGCGCACGTGCAGTAGGGTTCTCGGCATGAAGCCATAAGGCTACACTGCCGGGTACCCTTACGGCGACGGCATGGAAACATCAGCTGCGGCGCCGACATCGCTGGACTCCAGGACAGGCAAGTGTCCTATTGCTAAAAGCCAGCAACCGCAGTATGTGTAGCTTCATGCTTTTAAATGATTTTGTTTTTGGGCGGAACACCACTTTAAAGATGTATCGATAAATACAGAGCTGTAATAATTTATGTCTTATTTCTACCTGGAGTTCAGCTTTTAAATACCAAGCTGCATAAGCCTGAGCCCAAGTCAGCGGGGCAATCTTTTTGTGTAAGGTTAGCTGTAATGTTTTCTATAAAACGTCATTGAAGTAAAATGATATGTTTATGAGACATCTGTATTGTCCTTGTGTTCTGCAGGAGGTAGACCGCTCAGAGGATTAATGGTTTACAAGGTCAGATGGTATTCCCTAAGGACATCATTAATATTAGTGTTCATTTTCTGAAGAGCAGAAAGATAAAGTGATTTGTTAAGTTCCTTAATGTGTAGCACTTCCCGCTGCCCCGAGACTAATTGATAAGGCTGAAGGAGATGGGTCTGGGTATAACCGCCTGTGGTGGCCTATAGCTCCAACCTACCTTGATGCTGGCTTCATAGATAAATTGGGCAATTTGTTTGCGGTGAACAAAATTGCTGTTGCTTTCTTCCAATCTGTACATCATCTGGTTTAGCATGTGATAATGCTCTTAATTAATAATACAGTTTTCTTTCTTACACTAGACATGTTCCAAGACCATTCTTGTATGCATCTGCTTGTGCACTATATTATTATTATTATTATTATTATACAGGATTTATATAGCGCCAAAAGTTTACCCAGCGCTTTACAACATGAGGGCAAACAGTACAGTTACAATACAATTTAATACAGGAGGAATCAGAAGGTCCTGCTTGTTGGAGCTTACAATCTAAAAGGAAGGGTCAAGAGATACAATAATAACTGTGGGGGATGGGCTGATGGAGAAAATAAATGTACAGTTTCGTAAGTGGGGGTCGGATAGGCCTCTCTGAAGAGGTGAGTTTTCAGGGTTCGTTTGAAAGTGAACAGAGTAGGAGATAATTGAACAGGCTGGGGTAGGGAGTTCCAGAGGATGGAAGAGGCTCTGGAGAAGTCCTGGAGACAAGCATGGGAGGAGGTGACAAGGGATCTAGAGAGCAGGAGGCCTCGGGAAAAACAAAGAGGTGGTATTTTGAGACTAGGTTAGTGATGTAGCTGTGGGCAGAGTTGTGGATGGCTTTGAAAATTGTTGTTAGTATCTTGAATTTAATTTGTTGGGTGGGAAGAAGCCAGTGGAGGGATTGGCAGAGAGGGGTAGCAGACACTGAACGGATGGTGAGGTGGATGACTCTGACAGCAGCGTTCATGATGGACTGAAGGGGGGATAGCCTATTTAGAGGTAAGCCAATGAGAAGGGAGTTGCAGTAGTCAAGATAAGAGATGACCAGGTTGTGAATTAGAAGCTTTGTGGTGTCATTGGTTAGGAAGGGGCATATTTTGGAGATGTTGCGGAGGTTGAGGTGGAAAGCTTTGGACAGTGATTGGATGTGGGGCTGAAAGGGGAGTTCAAGATTCCAGGATTACACCTAGAACCTTGGCGTGCGGGGACGGGTTGATAGTTGAGACGTTGATTTTGGCAGAGAAATCAGGGGAAGAGGCACGTGGGGGAGAAAATATTATGAGCTCAGTTTTGGATAGATTCGAGTTTGAGGAAGTGGTTTGACATCCAGACTGATATGTCGATTAGAAAATTATTGAGGCGAGAGGTGACTGAAGGAGGGAGCTGAGGGATAGAGTGATAGATTTGTCATCAGCCTAGAAATGGTATTGAAAGCCATGGAAGGCAATCAACTGACTCAGGGAGGAGGTGTAGATTGAGAATAGGGGAGGTCCAAGAACAGAACCTTGTGGAACCCTGACAGTTGCCACTATATGGATGTGGGGCTGAAAGGTAGATCAAGAGGTAGCTCAGATGAGTATTGGGGGGGGGGGGGGGGGGCTGGGGGGATGCTGCACACGTGAAGGTAAAAAATCTTGTGCCTTTACAACCGCTTTAAGGCTACTTTCATACTGAGGCGCCCTAAGTAATAATTTTTCATTAGTCTAAAAAAAACTGTCACATGACACTAAAAATAGGTATCAGTAATTGGTATCGGTGAGTATTTAAGAAAAAGTATGGGGACTCGTACTGGGTCTTAAAAAAACGAATCGGTGCATCCCTAGTTTTTAAAATCTGCACAGGATATCATCATTCTCCAGTTTGACCAAGATACTGTAGCTATGACCATGCATTTTATTTTTGCTGAAACATTGTACTACTTGCAAATTTGAATCCATATGGCTGCCATCTGAACTTCATATGACTTTAGAGTGTATGAAAAGCACACAGCTGTGATAATTTTTCAGCTAGGCTGACTTGCCACTGGCTGTCTTTCTCCTCCAGATGGTGAAGAATTGTGTTTTTGTCAATCTGACTTGTACATCCTCAGGTGTTGGAATAGGAAAATGCAGAAGTCTGATTTCTGTGGTAAAGTGGTTGTCAAGCCTAAACATTTTTTACTTTAATGCATTTTTTGCATTATGGTTAAAATGTTTAGGTGTCAGCATGACCCCTCACCCCCCCCCCCCCTTTTACTTACCTGAGCCCTCATTTGATCCAGCGCTGTGCACATCTGCAGCTCTTCTCTCCCATCACTTCTGGGTCTCGCTGGCTTTGCTGAGGCACCAGTAGCCATTGGCTCCCAGTGCTGTCAATCAAAGCCAGCGACAAGGGGGGCGGAGCTGGGTCTCACTGTCTGTGTCAATAGACACAGCAGCGGGGCTCGGGTGTGAGCACGCACGTGTGCCCCCATGGGAAGTGGCTTCCCATGGGGGCACTAGACAGAGGGGAGGGACCCCAAAGGCGGGGGACCTGAAAAGAGGAGATTTGCATGCCACTCTGTGCAATTCCATTGCACACGTGAGTATAGACATATGTTATTTTTAATTTTTTTTTAATTTACCTTTACAATCACTTTAAGATTGCTGAGATCCAGGCAGACTGAGATTTTTAAGGTACATTTTGGCGATTCTTCCTGTAGACACAGTGGCAGGGTTCACAATTTCTGTCCCCTTAAAGCAGAGTTCCAGATGTTTTTGTGTTTATTAAAGGTCAACAGTTACAGAAAGTGTATAATAAATACACACTAACCTGTCCCATCTCTCCCTCTCCTCTCTGCAGCGCCGGCATCACTACTGTGGGCACCCGGCTGACACAGCTTGTGGCTTCACAGCCGGTTGCACACTGCGCATGTGCGAGTCGCGCTACGTGTCCTGAATGGCCGGTCAATCTTCTGGGACCTGTGACGTGTCCCAGAAGATTGCAGGGAGGGAGGCCCGAGCAGAAGTGAGAGCTGGGTACTTGTCAAAACTAGGTACCCATTCCTCCCCCCCCCCCCAACAAAAAAAGATATGCAAATGTGGCATGTCAGGGGGTCAGGATTCCTTAAAGTGGAAGTTCCACTTTTTGGGTGGCACTCCGCTTTAAGATGTGAAAGGGCAGGTGGAATTTCATCTATATCAATAATGTTATTAGGATTCCTCTCTAAAGAGTTGGTCATCTGTGGTCCTGTTCTAGGATGAAAACAATGTTCCTCCATAGATACAGTACAGTGTGTGAGCATAGTCACCCTAGGACAGGACTGAACTGACCTGCTGGTCACTTACTGATCTGGATGGTGGTGAGGGGTGAGGGCTGAAGTCCAGGAGAAACATGCTGTGCCGTCATGTGTAAATACATTTCGGGCCACAGGAACATCAGGTCTTACCACAAACCTCTTCTAATGCTGACAAGCTGTAAAATTCTGAATAAGAAAAAGTTTGTACAGCTTGTCAGGATTGGGAGAGGTTTGGGGGGAGACCTGGTGCTTATGTGGTCCTGATTTTATGTACACTTCAGCATTTAAAGCGGAACTAAACCCTTTGATTTAACAGTTTAAAAAAAAATTACATTACATTCCCGGCACATGGGAGTAACTGTCCCATTTACTTGTGCTTTCAACCAAACTTCCAAACCATCCAATGTCTGGTGTCATAACTGATCACATGTGCAGCACCATGCCAGTTGAAGATCAGACAGAAGTTAAGATAGCAACTTCCTTGGCTCAAAACGATAGGAGGGTTTAGTTCCACTTTAACCACTTAGCACAAATCGCCGTCATTGTATGTCAGTATTTTGAGGCTAAATACTGTTGTTATGGCAGCAGCTAGATGCTATAACCCTGGTATTTTCAACAATGGCGAGTGGCTGCCTTTCAGGTAAAAGTGGTCTCCGCGCCAGATTCGCCGCAAGATCACTTTTATCGGCTCCATAACATTGAATGGCGGAAGCGACGTCAAACGTCACTTCCACCCAATGGTCCTAAAGTGGAAATTTTTTTCTTTGAAAAACAAAATGACACTTCATTTTTTTATTTTGTTTTATTGCATTTTAGTGTAGATGTTAGATCTGAGGTCTTTTTGACCCCAGATCTCACATTTAAGAGGTCCTGTCATGCCTTTTTTCTATTACAAGGGATGTTTACATTCCTTGTAATAGGAATAAAAGTGACCCACAATTTTTTTAAAAGGACAGTGTAAAAATAAAAAATAAAAAGTTAAATAAATAAGAAAAAAAAAATTAAAAAATGTAAAGCGCCCCATCCCGCCGTGCTCTCGCACAGAAGCGAACGCATACCCAAGTCATGCCCGCATATGAAAACGGTGTTCAAAGGACACATCTGTAACTCTAAACATGTAACCTGTAGAAATTTTTTAACGACACCTGTGGAGATTTTTTAAGAGTAAAAATTTGTCGCCATTCCACGAGCAGGCCAATTTTGAAGCGTGACATGTTGGGTATCAATTTACTCGGCGTAACGTTTTCTTTCACAATATAAAAAACAAAGGGCTAACTTTACTGTTGTCTTATTTTTTAAGTCAAAAAAGTGTATTTTTCCCAAAAAATTGTGCTTGTAAGACCGCTGCGCAAATACGGTGTGACATAAAGTATTGCAACGACTGCCATTTTATTCACTAGGGTGTCTGAAAAAAATATATATAATGTTTGGGGGTTCTAAGTAATCTTCTAGCAAAAAAAAAATGATTTTAACTTGTAAGCAACAAGTGTCAAAAAGAAGCTTATTCCTTAAAGTGGAGTTCCACCCAGAAATGGAACTTCCGCTGATCCAGTCCCCCCCCCACCGATATCACATTTGTCACCTTTCAGGGAGGAAGGGGGAGCAGATACCTGTCTAATACTGGTATTTGCTCCCACTTCCGGTGAAAGAGCGCCTCAGAATCCGCGGCGAACCACGCCATGTCCAGCCCCTCCTCCATCCCCCCGTTTTCTTATGGGAGACACACAGGTCTCAGAAGACAGCGTGAACCATTTAGAACGTGCATCGCGACTCGCGCATGCTCAGTAGGGAACCAGGCTGTGAAGCGGCAAGGTTTTTCTTTCTGATTCCCTTACTAAAGATGCCATCACCTCCACCCGGAGCGGAGGGACGGGTCGGCTTTGGGTGAGGACATCGTGGGCGCCCTGGACAGGTAGGTGTGCTTATTTTAAAAGTCAGCAGCTGCAGTATTTATAGAAAATACTTCATTTATAGAAAATATTTCATTTATTGAAAAAGCCTTCCAAGGGGTACTCAAGTGGAAAAGGTTGGGAAGCTTTGTTCTACAGCATCCATGAATCATTTGTTACGGTTGTGTGGAGGTGGGAGAGAATGTCCCCCATGGCAAAGGCAAGTCTCACTCCATACAGAAATGTATTTTCGTCTGAGTTGGTAAGGTTTGTTTTTCTTTTTTTTTTTTTCTTACCCTTTCCATTTCTACGCTTCTGACAGCTTGTTGCTATCCACTACACATTGTCCGTTGTTTTTTTCCATTTTGTGCTGATGACAGTTCTATATCTTTGCACTTTCTAAAAGTTTCCTCCCTTTTTCTCTGCTCTTGCCAGACTCCACATTCACAGTCTCCATTATTCTGTTATTTTTCTCTATAACAATATTATCTTCTTTTGAAACTCCCTGGTGAGATAGAAAGTTCCTATAGTTTCCAGGCCTCTAATCAGCCCTTCAGACGGTACACACCGAGGTCCTGGAGGCCTTCCTGAGACAGGATATCCTACTCTGGCAACATGTGTCAATCGGAATCTTTTAATAATGGTCCTGAGTTACTACCAAATAAAATCACAGTTTTATAATTCAGGGGCTTTCTTCTGTAATGAGCACATTGTTAGTTCTCATGCATGAAATAATATACAAGGAGCAAAGAAATCTCAGAATTACAATAAGAATAGGATTGAAGGGAAGAATACAAACGTAGTTTTCAGTAAATGATACGGTATGTAAAGGAGATAAAAAGATATTTACATGGGTGTACTTATTGTTTTTGGATGAATTGCTTGAAAGAAAATCATATCTTAAATAATTCCGGGCCCGCAGTAGGAAATGTCTTATTTTAGACAGCATCCTGCTTCAGTCTTCTGCACAGTCATTAGGCACAATGAGACTTTATCCAAAAATGATCACCTTCCTTCGATCAGCCCACTCATCACATCACCTAGAGAATTCTCTCCTCCTAAAAAAAGAAAAGAGAAGTATGGGGTTTCATTTTTTTCCGGAATCATACTCACATAGGTGGATGCAGAATTGGTCCGATGCTGTATCTGTCCACCCGCCAGCTCTAAGACTTAGAACCGAGCGATCGAACACCGCCGATCGCTCGCTTCTCAGGGCTCCCTGAGCAGAGACAGTCACCGGCTCTCTGCACTGCCCCCCCCTCCCCTCGCTCACTGGACCGCTGGGCTGTAGAGGGGGCAGGAGTAAATAAAGAAGGAAAATTGGGACTTTAAATGAGGCTATTGACATTGTGGAGATAAATTGGTAAAAGGACATATTTATTGAACACGGAAAGATGTAAAAAATACATATCAATAATGGAAGACAAATAAAAAGTATAAAAGATATAATTTCATATAAATTCACACACATATGTGCGCATGTAACATGGACATCAAGGATACATAGATATATATTAACTTGGCACCACATGGTGATCTGGAATAATTGATTGGTACATTCGATAAATATATATATTTACATATGTCATCTGTCCAGCACATTGCAAAGGAAATAGAATTGATATAAAAGCAGTACAAAGATGATTCATTTGTAGATGATGATGTAGAGGATGGTGCTAAATACAGGGATATTCTTGAGCAAAACCTGTACCACTCTGTGTGAGATTTGAGGCTAGGACGGAGGTTCACCTTCCAGCAGGACAATGACCCCAAACACACTTCTAAATCAACACTTGAGTGGTTTAAGGGGAAACATGTAAATGTGTTGGAATGGCCTAGTCAAAGCCCAGACCTCAATCCAATAGAAAATCTGTGGTCAAACTTAAAGATTGCTGTTCACAAGCGCAAACCATCCAACTTGAAGGAGCTGGAGCAGTTTTGCAAGGAGGAATGGGCAAAAATCTCAGTGTTAAGATGTGGCAAGCTCATAGAGACTTATCCAAAGCGACTTGGAGCTGTGATAGCCGCAAAAGGTGGCTCTATAAAGTATTGACTTTAGGGGGGTGAATAGTTATGCACATTGACTTTTTCTGTTATTTTGTCCTATTTGTTGTTTGCTTCACAGTAAAAAAAAAACATCTTCAAAGTTGTGGGCAAGTTCTGTAAATTAAATGATGCAAATCCTCAAACAACTCATGTTAATTCCATTTTGTGAGGCAACAAAACACGAAAAATGCCAGGGGGGTGAATACTTTTGCAAGGTACTGTATATATATATATGGCAAGGGGGACATCTTTTGCTATCAAACAAATGGCTAATATTAAAGTATATCTAAGGCCTAGGACTTATTTGTACCATAATGCACAATACTTCAGTGCACAGGAATGCAGTGACATCAGTTGCCACTAAAGATAATGACACCCCAATGCACATCCACAGTGCACTGAAAAAAATTTAGCAGAACCAATTATTTAATGCAATGAGGTGTATTGATAGCCCTTTAAAAATAAATGAGCTGCCTAACACAATACACCTCAAGGCACAAACATGCATGCCTTTCCGCACACTGCGATATGATGTAAATGGGCACCTAAATAGGGTGGGTAAGGTTTAACAAACCTGTAAATTTGTTATTGCTGGCTGTGCCTCTGCTGGGGTCATTCACTGTTTCTTTGTACTACAGCAAGTTTCTACATACAGGTACATACTGGTATCACTGGTGGATGAAATGTGGTAGATTACACTACCCAACTGTCGTAGTGATTGCCTTGTATGGCGTTCTCAGACTGCTTTAAAAAGAAAATGAAAGGTCCACATATCTCCTATCCCCCACCTGCAAAAAAAAAAAAGCTAAAAAGGATAAAACACTCAGAGGAAAAAAAAAACTAAAAAAAAAACAAATCTTACACCTGATTTCCAGTATGCTTACCTAAGCAAAGGTTGATGTCACTGACCTACAGCCTTTAAATAAATCACTCATTTTAGCTCCTGTATCTCTGTACTGACAGATTGCTTTCCCTTTAGCTACCAGTAAGGCTGAGGCCAGATTCATATGAACATTTGCATGGGTTCACACACATTGTAATGCATGTAAATAACGGTACAACAACGCACAATGTACGTGCATTGCAGTGTGTATCTTTATTTTTAAAGGCATGCAGACACTTACATATGAACAAAACAAATGCACCTAACACCTTAAACTGCTTTGCATGCAATAAAAAAGAGATGGCCCTGTGGTGCCCTAGAAAAAATGCTGGTAAGGAAGGCAGGGCCGCTGGAACACCAGCACGGATCCCACCGGGGTTAGAGCGTAAGATTCCCTGGGGCGCGGAGTCTAAGAGCCAGCAGGTGTTCACCAGAGCCTCTAGTGGTGAGGATGAACTGGGCTGCAACTGGCTCCAGGTCGCGACCCCCAGGGTCCCTCAGCTCACACCCACAGTAGGCCACAGGAGGATAGGGATAGTAAGGGAATAAGCCAAGGTTCAGGGTCACAGGCAAACAGGAATAGTCGGGGACACACCAAAGGTCAGGGTCACGAGCAGACAGGAATAGTCTGGGACACACCAAAAGTCAGGGTCACGAGCAGACAGGAATAGTCGAGAACAGGCTAAAGTCGGTAACTGGAATCAGACGTAGGAAACACCACAAGTACACACGAAATCTAACACACAATGGTTGATCAGCACTGCTGGCTTACAGTGCACAGGTTAATATAGGGTTCCCTGATAGGGCCTGGGGTGGGGCCATACTTAGAGGAGAGGTTATAAAACCAGCCATGTGTGAGGGGCTGGCCTCTTAGTCTGAACACACGAGGAGCAGGTAAGCTGACAGAGAAAGATTACTGCATAACCATGACAGCAGGTGTGGGAATTGCACCTCTTCCTGTACCTGTAATCACCCACAGCCAAAACGTAATGGCACCCCCACGCATCTCAACACGCAGCGCATTTCAACCACCATGTGTTTTGCCTGAGGCCGCATATTAAAAACGCGCAAGCACTTTTTTTTTGCAGAAAATGCAGGCACAGGAGGCAATAATAAAATAAATGGGCTGCCACGAATGCTGTACACCGAGCGTTGAACCCAAATTCAAGGATATTGGCAATCCCTTTCCTGCCTTTCCCTCCCACACCCTTTAAAGCGGAGTTCCACCCAAAAATAGAACGTCCCCTTTTTGGATTCCTCCCCCCTCCGGTGTCACATTTGGCACCTTTCAGGGGGGAGCAGATACCTGTCTAATCCAGGTATTTGCTCCCACTTCCGGGCATAGATCACTGCAGGCTCCATGGCGATCTATGCCATGTCTGGCTCCTCCTCCGTCCCCCCCGCTGTCTTCTGGGAGACACACAGGTCCCAGAAGACAGCAGGGACCAGTGAGGACGCGCAGCACGACTCGCGCATGCGCAGTAGGGAACCAGGCTGTGAAGCCGCAAGATGGCGGCGCCTCCACCCAAGAGCCGAGGGACAGATCGGCTTCGGGTGGGGACATCGTGGGCGCCCTGGACAGGTAAGTGTCCATATTTTAAAAGTTAGCAGCTGCACTATTTGTAGCTGCTGACTTTTAACTAATTGCTGGTATGGAAAAAGAACTATCCAAAAGCTCATTTTACTAACCCAGAGCCATGGTCACGAGGCAGTCCTTCTGTTTACTTATTGGGGTCCATTTTTGGGTGTCTACATCACTGCCTGCTTAATGTGCATGCCTCCTATTGGTGAAGGCAACACTTCCAATGACTGGGTCCTCTTCTATAGGCTCCAGAGGGAGCAGAACTAATGGAGGCAGTGAACGATCAGTGCTGAAGAAGATAATGAGCAGGGAAGATGTGTTTGGGATCAAGGCCAAGGAGTATAATAATTGATGCACAATTCACTACTAAAATTTCCTTTTTTTCCTGGCTTTAGTGCTACTTTCAGAACCTGAAATACTGAGCAGTTTTGCTAGAATTAGAACGGTTTCTGAAATGACTGTTCATGTGTATTTTTTTAGGGTAGTCATGGCATACGTTGGGGCTCTATAAACAGCAGTATATGGCTGTCAGCTTCCCTTTTCTTGATTGGAGCTGCCAAATGTACTTTTAGAAAAGGTCTACAAAGATGTAGAGAAGAAAGCGTTTCCTAAATTTTACTTGACAAAGATTTACTCATCTTCCATACAATCCCTAATGGTACTTTCCAAGCGTTCATTGTATTATTCCACTGCACTGCCAGCTGACAAGAAAAATAATCCGATTTTGGGAGATGGGCTTGTTTTGATGGAGCAATTTGCTTGAAATTGTTTGCCCTTTACACGTTTGACATTTCGGCTCATTCCTCTTACTCTGTTTTAATGGACGCCAAGTCTGCACTGAACAAGTTTTCAATCAGCTGGTTTACATTTGCTTTATGAGTGAAATAAATTTTAAAGGGTCTGTTTATCAATGTCATTGGTAAAAAATGGTCAACATTTCCAATAAGTTACCCAGAACATATTAAAGAGGGACCCCATGACAACAAAAAAACATAAGGGGAAATACACACAGTATGTGTTTATGTTTCTTCTTTTACCTGTCAAAGTATTTATAGTTTTAGCCAGTTATTCCTGTGACATTAATTCTTCTGCTAGTTATTAAAATCATTCTGCTTCATGGGCCCAGAAATACAGAACCTTTTGAGGATGAAATTTTTAGGGGTCTGATGTGTGTGTCATAGTGCTGGACCAATAGAAGTGGGAGCTGGAATTAATGGATAAACAGCGGAATTTTTTTTTTTTCAAGACAGCAGATCCGTGGAGAATAGTATAGTGTATGTGGGCCTTGTTCTGGTCCTAAGCTGCTATTTCTCTGATGATGATGAGCAAACCCCTCAACAGATATTCAACTGCTGGATAAGTAGTGAGCAGCGCTGAGTACGAATGACTGTTTTACCTAAATGTATTTGAAATGTTTATTGGTTTAGAGCAGGGGTCCCCAAACTTTCTAAACAAAGGGCCATATTACTGTTCTTCAGACTTTAGGGGGGCTGGACTGTGGCCAGTGGAAGTAGAAAATACTCTGGCATCAGTGGGATTAAATAATGCTTCATAATTGGTTGTCTGTGGAAGTAAGAAAATAACATAGCACCTATGGTCATCAGCAAAAGGAATAGTGCCCCATCATTGGTATTGGTACGAGCAATGCAATAGTGCTAACTTTTGGTAGAGAGGAATAGTGCCCCATTGTTGGTACTAGTGGGAGCAATAGTGCCCCATTGTTGGTTTCAGTGGGAGGCATAGTGCCTTATCCTTGGCTTTAGTTAGAAAAATAGTGTCTCATCATTGATAACAGTGGGAGGAACAGTATCCCATCATTGGAATCAGTGGGAGGAATAGTGTCTCATCATTGGTATCAGTGGGAGGAATATTGCCCCAACATTGGTAACAGTGGGAGGACTAGTGCCCCATCATTGGTATCAGTGGAAGGAACAGTGCCCCATCATTGATATCAGTGAGAGGAATATTGCCCCATCATTGGTATCAGTGGGAGGAATAGTGCCCCATCATTGGTATCAGTGAGAGGAATAGTGGCCCATCATTGGTATCAGTGAGAGGAATAGTGGCCCATCATTGGTATCGGTGGGAGGAATTGTGCCATGTCGTTGGTATCATGGGAGGCATAGTGCCTTATCATTGGCTTTAGTTGGAGAAACTGTGTCTCATCATTGCTGTCAGTGGGAGGAACAGTACTTAAAGTAGGCTTGGTAGAGACTAGCATCTCTGAGACCCAGCCACCCATTCTCAGTGCTATTGGGAGATGCAAGTTTATATCGGGCCTTAAAGTGTTTGTTTACCTTTACAGGAAAAACACTGAACACCCTCCCCACCCCCCGGTCCCCGCTATACTTACCTCTGGAGTTGTTGAGCTCTCAGCACCCCCAAAGCTGCTTTAGCAGTCCGAGGATTTGAAATTCTCACTCTTGTCCTTCTCTGTCAGCTCTTCCAGGCAAGATCGATTCTGATTGGTCAGCACAGGCGACAGTGATGGCGCTGACCAATTAGAATTGATCTGGTCGATCCTGGAAGCACTTAACTAGGTATAAAAAGACATCCCCATGAAATTCAACATTTAACATCACAGTGGTTTTGGAGCAGGGGAAGGCAAATCAAAACCCCCAGTACTAACTGAAATTTCCTTCTGGAAATCTGGAGCAGACGAAGATTTGGGCATAGGAAGCTGAATAACATTACTCGGTGCCAGTCAGATGCTGCTAACAAAATTCTGGCTTATAGCTAAAGAGTAATGGGATGAAGTAGAGATAGAATGGCAATTCTTATTAGGACTGTTTGAAAGACCTGTCCTTCTTTGCATTACCATGCAATTTCCCTGATATAGCCAATAAATGAATGCAGTACATGTGCAATGGCCACCTAGTTTCCCTTTTAAAAATAGATTTAGAATAGAAATAGGAACAGTATGCACTTCCTCACACACAGAGACCTCTATCTAAATACAGAACAGAAGAGCTGAAGAGGGTTTTTGTTCAATCTTAATTTATTGAAGTTTTCAATAGCAAAACAGAGTGTACAGTACAAATACACAAAAGGTACAGAGGTATCTTACAGGGTAAACAAAAACATAAAAATATATTTTAAAAATGTAATATATATATATATATATATATATATATATATATATATATATATATATATATATACACATATACTGTATATGTATACATACATAGTACCATATATGCAGGTAAACATGTGCACCAAAAAACACGAGTGCACGAGACATTCCGACCCCCCAATACAAAACAAAAGATACAAAACGCTGGGGCCAAAGATATTATGGATAGATGTACCCAGATATGAGGATTACAGAGGACATTGATGGGTATCGAACAACACCAGGGGAACGGCCCAGCAGGGGTACCAACAGAATAAGGGTACAAAAGTGCAGTTGTAAGTATAAACCATAAGTTGGGTCTTGTTGCCCCAAGCCCAAGCTAACGTAGGAAGGAGGGGGAAACAAAAAAAATGGGGGAGGAGGAAGATGAAAGAGAGGAGAAGTAATAAACATTGAAATGGAAAAGAGAGGAGAAAAAAGTACAGAAGTAGCCAGACATGTGCAACCAGATAAAAGATCACATATCCATACATTAGGGCCAGGGCTTACCCCTGCCCTGCAAGGAGGTCTCATAGCTCAGAGGATTCACAAAACATCTTCCAAGAGAGCCAAATTTGGTGGCATTATTCATATGTATCCAGGTAATGAGCCAGAAGGGATTCTATCCTCTTGATATGCTGAAGAGGGTTTGGAGGCAACATATTTAGGGATGGCGAGTGCATGCTTTACCAAAAGAATATTCAAGCCTTGTACTTTTTCTCAAAAAATAATACAAAACACCCTCGAGCAGACGTAGCAACTTTTGACCACAAACACATGCGCACACACAATGGTCATAATGTATATTGCTTATGTAAGACCCCTTAGCCTACTTCTCAGCCTCACAGACTGCCACTCTTTTCCCGTTGTAGTTCTGCATGAAAACCTTGTGTGGTGGTGCCTCTTGAATACATCAGCCACTCTTTCACCTGATCAAGAGCTCTGTACTAGTGGCTTCCTCCATTCACCTATGCTATGGTGTATGTGAAACATTTTATACACAAAGTCAAATTGAAAAGTTTAAAACAATTATCTAAATGGTCATTTAAAATCTTGCCATTTGTAAGCATGTTGGGTCCTATAAAAAATTCATCAAGAGATCATTTATGAGTTTCTGATGAAGTCTTCATTGGACAAAATAGGTTGTAATCATAAAAATGAGTTGATGAGTACCCCTGTGTGCGGGTGTTTAATGGTAGTTATTGAATCTAAAGAGTGGCTTTATTTGGATTTTATGTTTATTTGGAAGTTTATTTTTAATTTGCCCGAGTAGCTTCAAGTTTTTTTTAGAACTATCTGGTTGGGTTTACTTATCAGCCTACCTTGAAAATGGTTATCCGCCATAATTGTGGTGAGTAATTTTCTAATGTTGCTATTATCCTGTACTCATAAATCAGCAGCATATCTAAAAATGCTCACCAAAGGAGTTGGTGAAATATGGGCAGGGCACCAAATTATCTTCAGCTATAATTATAACAGTTCATCAATAAAGTGAATGATCTGTGGAATTGGTGTGCCTGTCACCGGAGTCAGAGAGATTTTTAAATTGTCAGCTTCTTTATTAGTGTTTTGCTTTTGCAGTCTTGTGTATTAGCAGTATTAGAACAGATTTAGAATAGGAAGGGTATGAGGACCTTGGCTCTTTTTTTTAGTCCTGCTTACTGTTACCAACCTCTGCGTTTTATCCCAGAACCCCCTTTTATTGTAAACATGCCAATCAGGTCAGATTTCCTGTACAAAAATAGCTATTTCTACATTGCAAGTAGCAATTTGGCAAGAGACGTACACAGACTTGCATAGATCCGCTAACTCCTTTATTCCGAATAATGTTCCTGCTATGCTCCTGATCAACATTTGTTGGATCATCGAAGTATTCATAAGAGAATAAGATGTAAGCTCCAACCATTTGTGTAGATATCAATATGTCTTGGAGGTGGGCTGTCAAATCACTAATAACAGGGCTTTTTTTCAGCAGGAACGCAGGGGCACACAGTTCTGGCACCTCCAGCTGCGAATGTGTGTAATGGAAAGGGGTGCTGTAGTATGCTGGAGAGTCCATTGATTCTGGCTGCTGGGGAATCTATTTTTGCTGGGGGGGGGGGTCTATTGTTGAAAGAGGGGTCTATTTTTGCTGGGGTTGTCTTATGTTGCTGGGGGGGTCAATTGTGGCTGGGAGGGATCTACTGTTGAGGGAGGGGTCTATTGTTGTTGGCTGTTGGAGGGTCAGTTAATGCTGGCTGCTGGAAGATCTACAGTTGGCTGGCTCGTAGGGTTTTGCCAACAACAGGTCTCCCCGCATCCAATGCTGGCTGGTGGGGGTCTATTGTTCCTGGGGAGGAGCTCTTGTTGCTAGGGGGTATTTTGTTGCAGGGAGTCTATTGTTGCCCGGGGTATCTGTTGTTGCTGGGGGGATCTATTGTTACTTGAGGGAAGCAATTGTTACTGGTTGCAGGTGATCTATTTTACAGCATTTCGTATTATCATTACCAAATTCCATATAGATTTCTTAACACCAAAAAATGATACTTGATATTGTTTCCTCTAAAAAGGGGCAGTACTATGAGGTGGGTAGGGGGTGGGACCAAAGGATGGAATTTGGAGATGGGTAGGGGGCGGAGACAAGGGGTGACTTGGAAGAGAGAAGTACCTATACCTATTTTCTGAGAAAAAAAGCCCTGAATAATATTATATAGTTCTTGCTTAGAGGTCCTAAGTGACTCTGTTGCTGAAATGAAAACAAGACACCTTATACTTACAGTGAGGGAAACAAGTATTTGATCCCCTGATGATTTTGTACCTTTGCCCACTGACAAAGAAATGATCAGTCTATAATTTTAATGGTAGGTTTATTTTAACAGTGAGAGATAGAATAACAACAAAAAAGCCAGAGAAACGTATTTTAAAAAAGTTATAAATTGATTTGCATTTTAATGAGTGAAATAAGTATTTAACCCCTATCAATCACCAAGATTTCTGGCTCCCAGGTGTCTTCTATACAGGTAACTAGCTGAGATTAGGAGCACTCTCTTAAAGGGAGTGCTCCTAAGCTCTGCCTGTGACCTGTATAAAAGACACCTGTCCACAGAAGCAATCAATCAATCAGATTCCAATCTCTCCACCATGGCCAAGACCAAAGAGCTGTCCAAGGATGTCAGTGACAAGATTGTAGACCTACACAAGGCTGGAATGGCCTACAAGACCATCTCCAAGCAGCTTGGTGAGAGAGTGACAACAGTTGGTGCGATTCTTCAAAAATAGAAGAAACACAAAATAACTACCAATCTCCCTCGGTCTGGGGCTCCATGCAGGACCTCACCTCCTGGAGTTTCAAGGATCATGAGAACGGTGAGGAATCAGCCCAGAACTACACGGGAGAATCTTGTCAATGATCTCTAGGCAGCTGTGACCATAGTCACCAAGAAAACAATTGGTTACACACTATGCCATAAAGGACTGAAATCCTGCTAAAGAAAACACGTGTACAGGCCTGTCTGAAGTTTGCTAATGAACATCTGAATGATTCAGAGGAGAACTGAGAGAAAGTGTTGTGGTCAGATGAGTCCAAAATTAAGCTCTTTGGCATCAACTCAACTCGCCATGTTTGGAGGAGGAGGAATGCTGCCTATGGCCCCAAGAACACTATCCCCACCATCAAACATGGAGGTGGAAACATTATGCTATGGGGATGTTTTTCTGCTAAGGGGACAGGACAACTTCACTACATCAAACAGACGATGAACGGGGCCATGTACCGTCAAATCTTGGGTGAGAACCTCCTTCCCTCAGCCAGGGCATTGAAAATGAGTCATGGATAAGTATTCAAGCATCACAATAACCCAAAACACACAGCCAAGGCAACAAGAGAGTGGCTCAAGAAGAAGCACATTAAGGTCTTGGCGTGGCCTAGCCAGTCTACAGACCTTAATCCCATAAAAAATATGTGGAGCGAGCTGAAGGTTCGAGTTACAAACGTCAGCCTCGAAACCTTAATGACTTTGAGAGGATCTGCAAAGAAGAGTGGGACAAAATGCCTCCTGAGATGTGTGCAAACCTGGTGGCCAACTACAAGAAACGTCTGACTTCTGTTTGTCACCAAGTACTAAGTCATGTTTTGCGAAGGGGTCAAATACTTATTTCGTTCATTAAAATGCAAATCAATTTATAGCTTTTTTGAAATGCGTTTTTCTGGATATTTTTGTTGTTATTCTGTCTCTCACTGTTAAAATAAACTTACCATTAAAATTATAGACTGATCATTTCTTTGTCAGTGGACAAACGTACAAAATCAGCAGGGGGACATTTTTTCCCACTGTAATTGTCCTGGCATCTGTTTCTAGAATCTCTGTTGCTAACAAAGCCGCCCAAGAATATTCACATCTGACATATTTCCAGTGTGTCGATTGCCTGCATCATCTGCTGTGCACTGTAGTTCCTCTTGCTAGCTTCTATGGTGGGAGGAACTCCAGGGTGGCGGGGAATGTATGCATTTGTATCCTGTGGTTGCTTGTGCATTATGGCAGACTCACCTACGGTAGCTGTTTCTCTTCTTTGGCCATTGAGTGGCCACTGATGATGTAACTCCTGCACATGTGCAGAAATGACATCTTCCCAGTGTCTGACTCCATTCTCAGCATCTTAAATGCGTCACAGGAGGTATAACAATAAAATAAATTTTCTAGGAGACTCCCCTTTTATTGATTCCTCTGTTTATGGAGTTCAAGTTTTTGAATTTTAGGCCTAGGCTGTACATGTGGTAATTATATCTGCCCAAATTAAGATTAAACCCTGCCCTCTCCCGGTGCTAAATGCTGCCCCCTATCATTCAACTGTCAAATGCCAGAACTTCAGAAGGCAATAGAGGCTTGGGTGTTTGGGAGTTCACTGACAGGGGTAAGGCTGAGCACTGGGCAGGGCTTAATTTTGACTTGGTCAGAAGCCATTGCTCCATATATATCTTGGCCCTATAATCCAAAGAGCTCCATAGGGACACAAATATAAACTCCAGATACCAAAAAAATGAAAAAGTTAACAATATAGTATGTTTGTGAAAACTGTTTTGTGTGCATATTTATCTTGCATGTATTGGTGACATTTACTCAAAGTTGAATTTACAGATTAATTTGGGTAACCAATGACTGTATTTAAGTGGAATAAGGTCATGCTTATGATCTCGCTAGGCATGGTGGCATATATTAGTGAAGATAGGATGGGTTAAGGTCTGGTAACATACAGTAAATGATGGTTGGTATGTTAGAAGAGGTTTCCTCTTTTCGATTATTTGCTGTATTGTAAGGCCCCTTTTACATGGGGCAGATTCTGTTCCGACCAGCAAGGGATTTGCTCACAAATCCCCTGCTGATCGGAGTAGAGTGGGCGGATGACACATCCGTGTCAGCTCAGATTCTGCGGAAAGGACACGGACAGAGCCCTTTGTACTTTATGGGTAGCTGGGAGTAAATGGACTCTGCTGTCGATTTACACCCGACTACCTCCGATCCGCCTTCCTTTTTTTTTAACAGACCTGATCTGATCCAGAGTCAGGCGGGTATAAACAGACACATATCCATTTACGACTGCCTGTCCATAGAAATTGACGTTCTGATCAGGTTTGCCTAAAAAACTTAAAGGCAGACCTTATCGGAACGCCCCTGTGAAAGGGGCCTAAGTAGGCTGGAAACTTATTACCACATGACATCTTTGATGAGCTATTACCACTGGTTGTATACTGTCATACGACAGCTTTTATCAGCTTTATACTGCAGTCCGCATTAGATAAATTGATGCCCTGGGCATTAAACTGCCCTGGGCATTAAACTGGGCCCACTTTGTCTGGGAAACTGCAGGCCCTCTGACACGACTCAGTTCATAAGGCTAATATTAATAATGCATCTTTCTACCAATAATTTCAATATTTTTTGTACGTTATCGAGTAGCTCATGCTGAAGAATAGGGTACTGCTTGTTATAATGGTGCAGTTCTTCATATGCAGCAAAGATTGAGGGTAGGGGGAAACGTTTGGGGACAGCGCAAGACGAAGGCATAATGAGCTAGTATGCAAATATTTTGGAACGATGCCCTAAAGTGCCGCCCGCACTCCACTCCCATGGCCATCAATCCCGGAGTTACTTCCGGGTTCATGGGCTCTGATGCTGTGATTGGCCAGAGCCACGATGACGTCACTCCTGCGCATGCGCGGGTGGAGGAACCCCTGGATAACATCATCTGTGATGAAATGCGTAGGTCAGAGCGATGCGCTAACGTCACCATTACTCTTGTGTCCTGGAAGGATGGGTTTGTTTGGTTGTACGCCGGCTGGCAAACCAACCTTTAGGCGTTTACAATTTTACCTTGATGTAAGTGCAGTATTTTTTACTTCAATAAATGTTTAAAATATTTTACACCATGTGGAGCCTTTTATCTTTTGGGTGTACCGTTTATCCAATCCAATAAGTGACGCCATGAGCACAAGGGAGCCGTATAACCAGGAGAAAGCACCGGGCTGGGTTTAAGCCAAAGGCGTTGAATGATCCATTGTAATGAGGGATCATATGGAGCTGGTAAGCCGCTAATTATACTGTTGCTAGCGGCAATGTTTCACGAGGTGGTGGATGGTGGAATCTATTAGCAACATTCAAAGTTCACTATTTAACTACTGGTGGATTGATTTATGGACTTTTGTTTATAACATCGTCTGTTTTTATGTGATTATTTAGTGCAATTCTATTTGATATATTATTGTTGAACTGTAGTTATGTCATACCGGAGAATTGCTGCTTGTTTTTTTTATTTTCCTTCAATTTTTTAAAGTGCAGTTTTTTCTCTTTCTCTCCTTAAGTATTGTGGAGGCAGTTTTGTTCCTACAAGAATTATTTTAAAATTGAGTGTCTTCAGTTGATTTTGTAATCCTCTCAGACACAGTTTAATTGTCTTCACTTACAAATGGAACAACATGTAATGTTTCCTTGGGCTCACAGGAGTTAATGGGATTTAGTTCTACATACTAATGAGGATAATTATAGTCCTATGAACACAGAAAAAGCTGACAACAAACTGGGGGAAGAAACTAAACAACATTAGTTCTGTAACGTTGAATGTGGGTCTTGTCGCCTCATCATTTCCTGGACTGGATTACAAATTTTGGGAAGAATCCTCATCCATTTGCTGAGAATGCTCTGAGAAATCTCATTACGAGTTATGTATTACAATGTGTGGACTTCCAATTAACTTATATTTAATTGACCTACATGCTTCTGATTACAAAACTCTGAGTTCATTTAAGTCTTCCGTTGGTGTCCCAGTGATACAGTTACATATGGGTCTGACCTTTAAAGTGTTTGTTTACAATGTGACCATCAATTATAAAAGGCCAGATTAGACAACTGGCCAATGAACATGAAACTGCAGACATAATTATGCTATGCATGGTGAAAATGTCTTTCTGTGATCTCCAGAATGTCCTGGTTCCTAGTTTGCCAGCTTGTGGATTTTAGTACCAAAATCATTTTAGAAACTAAAAGGCCCCAAGGCTGCAGGCACAGAGGCCTTAGTGCGAACCATTTGGTTGATTGACAGCAATCTGAGTGATGGTTGCCCCGTTTTCCTCTCAGTCTGGTGACTACATCATTGTGCCAAACAGGTATCTCCAAGGAAACGTGGTCTTTCTGGACAATTCATCCTTCTCTCCCGGCCTACTACTGCAACCCGGGGAACAATAAAACCTTTATCGTGATGTCACACCAGTGATCCCTCTTACTGGTGACAACTAGCCCACGACAGATTGCTATCAGACCAATTACCTTTTTGCTATGAGGTTACTCTCTAGCTGGAACAGCAAGATGTCTTTCCATTGCCCCTCTTAACCCTACCCCTGATTTTATTGTATTGTAACTGTACTGTCTCACGTTTTATTTTAAAGGGTTGCGGAAACTGTTGGCACTATATAAATCCTGTATAATATGGCCTCTTTTTCATCAGGAACACATTTCCGGCACCTCAATATATACGTGATTCTGCACTTCCGGGTTTCGGGCGTGAGCGAGCGCTGTGTAAAATCACACTAATGTTTGCCGGGACCCACCCATCGTTCGATACTCTCGCAGAATGACAGCCCGCCTATGTAAACAAGGCAGACTGTCATTCCACGAGTACAGAAGATATGGATCCTGTGTTCCTGTGAAGCAGGAACACTGATCCATGTCTTCAAGCAGTCAACGCACCTCCCTCACAGTTAGAGAGCACTCCCTAGGCACACATTTAACTCTTTGATCTCCCCTAATGTTGTTAACCCCTTCCCGGCCAGTGTCATTAGTACAGTGACAGTGCATAATTTTAGCACTGGCTGATCACTGTAATAATGTCACTGATTCTCAAAAAGTGTCAAAAGTGTCTGATTTGTCTGCTGCAATATCGCAGTCCCACCATAAGGGTCGGTTCACACTAGGACGACTTGTCAGGCGACTTAGCCGCCTGACCAGTAGCGTCCCGTTCTGTACAATGGAACTGTTCTAATCGGAGCGACGCAAGTCACTCCGACTTAGAAAAAGGTTCCTGTACTACTTTGGGGGCGACTTGAGTCGACTTGCATAGACTTCTATATAGAAGTCGTTTTGCAAGTCGCCGCCCCTGTCGTGTCCAGGTCGCCTGAGGCAGCAAGTCGCGCTGCCTCAGTGTGAACCGGGGCTAAGTCTCTGATTGCCACCATTATCAGTAAAAAAATTTTTTTTTAAATATTCCATAGTTTGAAGACGTTGTAACTTTTGTGCAATCCAATCAATATATTCTTATTGGGATTTTTTTACCAAAAATATGTAGCAGAATACATATTAGCCTAAATTTATGAAAAAATTTGATTTATTTTTACATTTTTTTATTGGATATGTTTATATAGCAGATAGTAAACAATATTGTTTGCGTGAAAAAATGATTGGGTGCAGCACAAATGGTTAATTTGCCTGTATTAGCCTGATCAAGAAATTTACAACCCTTCCAATTGTTCCTAATTTTTATTTGTTCACAGAAAATTGGTTGCAAGGGATAAAAAATTTATGAAAAGCAATCCATTACATCCAGTGTAAACTTCCGCCAGAGTTCTCTAAATGCAACCCAGACACAGTATAATATGTATCGGTTCACTGACCTGTTTACCTGCTCCACACAATGGATACAAATGCTGCTTTTGTATGCTTACTTTCTACTTGGACGTTCTTTTCTTTCTGCGGTCACTGAGCTTGTCGGTCTGCCAGTGTCATTGGCCTTGCTGGTATTGCGGTTCTCTTTGAAGTTGTCTCGTATCATTCCTCTTAGGAAATTTAGTATGACTGTGGAGACAAGAATCTGTATTGTCAGAGGTTGGATTTTCTTTAGGAGTAATGCGACTTTCTACGCTAGTGTTCACAAGTAGAATGGACTTCTCAATCAGGGGGGATTCAGAACTCAGCCAACAACAAGTGTAGAATGTGGGATTATGGGTTGGCTTTCATAGGTTTGGACACCCACTAACTTTTTCAAGTCTTTCAAATCTTAGCAGGGGTATCACCTCCCAAGATCCTCATCCTCATCTACTGTGACATTCATTGGTTCTCTTTATACAAAGCACTATTGCAGCTCTTGTCTTTCACCACCTGCTGTACTTTGTAGAAATATACAGGGATTGGACAGAAATATGGAAACACCAGGAAAAAGAAGAACATTGTTACCGAATATGGCGTTGGACCACCTTTGGCATCCTTGAGGGCCTGAATTTTCCTGGGAATTGACACATATAAGTCTTGGATGGTGAATAATGGAATCTGATACCACTCTTCATGCAAAAATTGTTCCAGTTCTCGCAGAGAAGCCAGAGGCTGAAATTGACCATAGTGGCTCAATGATATTGAGGTTTGGCACTGCAGCGCCCAGGGAAGGTGCGAGACTTCATTTACATGCTGGTCAAACCACGATTTGACTTACTGTTCACTGTGGTAAATAGCGATGTCTTCTGGAAACAATGTCGGCACCGTGGGGTGCACATTGACGACCAAAATTTAGACATAGTCCCTGGCAGTGACTCTACCTTTCAAGGCGATGATGTGGCCTGCAGAATACCAAGATATGGCTGCCCAAACCATGATTGCACTGCCACCATGTTTTACTATTGGCACAATACAGTCCTGGTCGTAAGCTTGGGACGGTGTTTGCCACACGTAAACATGTCCAGGGGTTGGGAACAGTGCAAAGTTCAATTCATTGGACCATATTAGAGTCTTCCATTGATTGATAGTCCACGAGTTATGGATGTTGCACCACTCTTTTCTCTTCTGAGCATCTGAGCATTAATACCGGTCACTAATGGTTTGGCAATTGCAGCTTGCCCATTAATTATCTGCTTTGGGAGTTCCCTCTGCATGGTTTTTGTGTACACGGGTTCACATTGGAAGCAAAAGAATGAGAAGAAAGGGGGGGGGGGTAGCCTGTTTTGAGACTCCCCTTTCCCTCATGGGTTGGTGGCAATAGGTTTTGTGATAGGTCAAAAAAGGTCAGCTGATTGGGAATGTTCTGGAAGTTCTGGGGGTCCTCTAGGATAGGTCATTTAGCGTCAGCTGACCCCCCCCCTAGAACATTCCAGAAATCCCCCGGACCTCTACCTAAGCAGGGTTTTCTCTAGTCGCCAGAGTAATTTGCCAGAGCGCCCCCCTGATTATGGCAGATTTTTTTTTTTTTACAGTTTTCAAGTATTTACTGATTTTTGAGTTATGGTGAATTGTTAATTGTTTATATTTGTATAAGCCAATAAACAAGGCCACAGGCCTTATTAATCGAGTTTGATGTGTCTGGTGTTCTTTGTATGCTTGGAGTTTATGCTGCCTACTGTCCCATGTTACATCACTTCCGCTTTCAGTGCAAAACATGTCGTCACTTTCACACCTGCAAATCAAGTAGTGTTTCCATATTTTTGTCCAACCCCTGTATATTTCTGTTACTCCTTGGTATTATTGAAATGGCATGAGAGCATCCAGAGATGAGCCACGTTCTCGGAGGCTGTTTACAAATTGACAGGTGACTGGTCAACCTAGGCTGTTGTCCAATATTTCTTGAATTGCAGCTTGAGGTCACCAGTCTAATCTCTGTGGGTGCTTTATTTTTGCGTGTCTTGCCAAAAATAAATAAATAAATATGGAAAAATAAATGTGTGTGGTTGGTACATTGAACTAATAACGTTAACTGTACAGCTTTGCATAATAGTTGACCTAGTTGTTGCAATAATCTTACATAATTAATTTGCTTTCATCTTTGAAGTGAGATAGATATCCTCCATGTACCCTGTATGGATTATCCTATTAATATTAACATACAGGTCCTTTCTTCACTCCAAAGATAAATGGTATGTCAGCGTAAGCATATGTCTCTGATTTAATATAATCTTTGGATACCTTAGATTAATCTCTCTGTGACTCCCATGACACCTTCGTGTGAGTCTCTTCTGTCTACATGTTGAACCAGTCATCACTTAAAGCAGGGCTTGACAAATTTGCTTTGAATCTAGGAGCCAGCTAAAAAAGTTAGAAACCGTTTTTTTTTTTAAATAACAAAGCTTTATCTGGCGTTATGAAGGAGGTCTAGTGCTAGAATTCCAGCGTGTGCGTCGATATGTAACATGTATCGCAATCATCATTTTCAGGCGTAGGCCCCCCTGGCACGTGCTGTTACGTTCGTGGGGGTGCCTCAATTTTTTTAAGGATTTTATGTGCTTGGGTGCAACTTTAATGCTTTACAATTTAAAAAAAAATTTTTTTATACCTAACTTTTTTTTTTTAATCACAGGGAACACATATGTGATGATTTTTCTTGATGACAGATTCTCTTTAATGAGACATCCTGTCTAAAAGACCCCGCATGTCTCCCCTGTGTGTGCATTACATTCTTTCCCGGCCATCACGTCTGCTGAAAGTTTCATTGGGGACCCGGATTTGAGGTCATACACAGCACTTTCCAGTAAGCAACAAGAAGGGGAGGAGAACGGACGTGTGTCCACTCTCCTCCCTCCCATCTACCTAGCGGCACCCGCTATGCTGGTCCTGGGCCTGCAAATGGGCAAGCTGAGCCCGGAATACATAGCAGGGGGGCGCACATCTGTGTGGGAGCATTTGGGCGCAAGTGCAGTCTCTCAAATGCTTCCGTTTGACAAGTAAACCCTGCTGCTTGCCCACAGCAGGGCTAATATTAAAAAATTCTAACTGCCCAGCGCCTGGAACTACATGTCCCGGGCGATAGGAATTATGCATTGCTGCACCTGGTGCCAACAGTGAATGGACTGACAAAAGCCCAGGCACCAGGATGCAATTTCTAGCCACCATGGCAACCTGACGCCTGGGATTTGTCGAGCCCTGATTTAAAGAGAACTAATCAGGCAGCTGATATTTGTCACAGCATGGGATTTAAAACTCTGGAGACTGGCATTGTACCACTCCTGTAAGCAGTGCTAGTGCAGGAGCTTGGGCATCACTGTGTACAGTGCAGTACATGTGTGTTCTGGGCCAGACCATAACATTATGTGAGAGCCTAAGCTGTGACAGCAAACACTATCTTACACTTTAAAGAGGAACTCCAAGCCAGTTCATACCCTCCATTTAGTTTATATGTTTTCACCTATTTTAGCTGTATGTTTATTTGTAATGAGCTTAACCACTTCAATACAGTGCACTTACACCCCCTTCCTGCCCAGATTAATTTTCAGCTTTCAGCGCTCTAACACTTTGAATGACAATTACTCAGTCATGCAATACTGTACCCATATGAAATGTGCGTCCTTTTTTTTTCACACAAATAGAGCTTTCTTCTGGTGGTATTTAATCACTAGTGGGTTTTTTATTTTTTGTGCTATAAATAAAAAAGACTGTAAATTTTGTGAAAAATGCCTTTTTCTTTATTATTATTATTATACGAGATTTATTTAGCGCCAACAGTTTACTCAGCGCTTTACAATGTATAAGGAGGACAACACAATTACAGTACAGTTCAATACAAAAGGTACAGGAGGGCCCTGCTCGTAGAGCTTACATTCTAAAGTTTTTTTCTTTGTTTCTGTCATAAAATTTTGCAATTTTTCTTCATAAATTTTGGCCAAAATTTATACTGCTACATCTCTTTAGTAAAAATAAAACCAATGTAAATTATTTGGTCTTTGTGAAAGTTATAAAGTCTACAAACTATGGTGCCAATCACTGAAAATTGATCACATCTGATCACACCTAATGTACTGACTGTCTCATTTCTTGGGTCAGGAAAGTACAAATACCCCCTAAATGACCCCTTTTTAGAAAGTAGACATTCCAAGGTATTAAGTAAGTAGCATGGTGATTTTTTTTAAGTTGTAATTTTTCCCCACAATTCTTTGCAAAATGAAGATTTTTTTTTTTTTTTTTTACAAAATTGTCATATTAACAGGTTATTTCTCTCTCAGAGCATATGCATAAAACAAATTACACCCCAGAATACATTCTGCTACTCTTCCCGAGTATGGTAATACCACATGTGTGGGACATTTACACAGCCTGGCCACATACAAAGGCCCAACATTGAAGTAGCATCTTCAGGCGTTCTACGAGCATAAATGACACATCTCATTGCTCAACCACTTATTACACTTTTGAAGGCCCTGGAGCACCAGGACAATGGAATTTCCCCCAAAATGACCCCATTTTGGAAAGCAAACACCCCAATGTATAATCTATGAGGCATAATGAGTCTTTTGAACTGTTCATTTTTTTCCAGAAGTTTTTGGAAAATGTGGAAAAGAATGAAAACGCATTTTTTTTTTTTTACACAAAGTTGTCCATTTATCAGATATTTCCAACACATAGCATGTACATAGCAAAGATGACACCCCAAAATACATTCTGCTACTCCTCCTGAGTATGGCAATACCACATGTGTGAGACTTTTACACAGCGGCCCAACATCCAAATAGCACCATCAGGCATTCTAGGAGCAATAAATGACATGTATAATTTCCTGGCAACCTATCATTTTTGAAAGCCCTTCATATTTCACATAGCATGTACATACCAAGAATTACAATCCAAAATAAATTCAATTGCGAAAAAAAAAAAAAAAAAAAAGCATTACCTGTGCTTTTAGTAGTGTCCACAGAGGAGAGCACTGGTCCAGGCAGCAGGCAGGGATGTGCTTAGCGACAGCAATAGTAATCATCCAGGCAGCAGACAGGAATATTGTCTATAGTCAGCACAAGGATTTTGTCAGCACAGCACAGTCCATAGAAATTGTCCAGGCAGAGACAGCCAGCACAGCCATAATATTGGTCCTGGTACACTGTTACCTGCAGACACTTATTATTGTACCGCTCTCCAGCCCTTCATAAACATACTGCCTCTTGCTACAGCTAATTATTTGCATAGTCCAGGTAGCAGTGTGTTCCGTTCATGCGGCAGGCAGAGGCATGGTGGCAGTAAGTCAGCAGCAGGCTGAGGGCCGCAATCAGGTAAGACCTGTGCACAGGGGCACAGGTGTAGAGGCTTCGACCCACCCAAAACTCTATGAAGCCTCCGGACTCCAGACCCTAATCCAGAAATTATGAAACCCAGAGAAAACAAAACAAAATTGTTTTCTCCATCTGGAAAAACAATTCTGGAGCCCTTCACATATGTGAGACCCCTGTGTACTACAGTAGCAGGGCAACAGATCAGTCCAAGCGGTAGGCAAAAGCATAGTCCATAAAACAGGCCAGGGCCAGTTCACGTGCAAGCAGTCCAAGCGGTAGGCTGTAGCGTAGTTAATAAAACAGGCCAGCGTCAGTTCACTTGGAAGCAGTCCAAACGGTAGGCAGAGGCATAGTCACAAAACAGGCCAGGGTCAGTTCACGTGGAAGCAGTCCAAACGGTAGGCAGAGGCATAGTCAAAAAACAGGCCAGGGTCAGTTCACGTGTAAGGCAGTGGCATGGTTATTTGGGGAAGAATGGAAAATGGTCAGCACACATGATGAAAATGGGGAAACAGTTAAAAATATGGGCTAATATTTTAGGGATGTATGATAAAGTTGGACGCATTCACCAATGCAAAGGCCAGGTTGGGAGGGACACTAGAGACAATGGTAGCTGGTATCTTTTCGAAATCCTCCTTTGGTGCACACGCAACATTTTTTTTGCTGTCTTCGGCCAGCTTCAGTTGGTGGAATGCTGAAGGGGAAGTGGCGCTCATGAAGTCGGCAAACAGCATCAGAGCGAAGGTCTTCTGGGGGGGTCTTTGATGATGAGGGACGTGACAACTTCTTCTATGAATTTTAGGAAGGGGGCGGGGCTTTCGATGGATTTGGTGCAGACTACGTAGGAATTATAAATGGCCAAATGGATGAGATAAATTGCTACCTTCTTGTACCAGAATCGGGACCTCCTTATTGACAAATAGGGCTGAATCATTTAATCATTGAAATCCACCCCCCCCCCCCCCTGAAGAGATTATAATCTTGGACACATGCTTTTCAATTGGAACTCGTCTTCTTTGTACCTCAATTGTAGTGTTGTCATGGATGGTGGACATCATGTGCACGTCCCTTTTATCCTTCCACCTCAAGGCCAGCACTTTGTTGCATCTCAATTATGCTCTTTCCCCCCTTCGCATCTTTTTGTTCGCTAGAAATTGTGGGAAGCCCATCCTATTTTTTCTGGTTCCACAGGCCAGGGTTTTTGCAATGTATAAGTGTTTGAAAAGGAGCAAGCTGGTGTAGAAGTTGCCAAGGTATATGTGATATCCTTTGTTCAGAAGTGGGTATGCCAGGTCCCATACAATCTTTCCAGTTGTGCCCATGTAGGCCGGGCATTCAGGGGGCTGGAGCTGGGAATCTCTTCCTTCATATATGCGGAATGCATATAGATATCCCGTGGCTCTCTCACCGAGCTAGTATAATTTTACTCCGTATCTGGCCCTTTTACTAGGAATATATTGCTTTATTCCTAGCCGGCCTGAAAAGGGTACCAGTGACTCATCGACACATATATTCTAATCGGGGACATAGAGTTCTGCAAATTGTTGGGAAAAGAAATTTATCAGTGGGCAAATCTTATATAACTTGTCGTAATTTGGATGATTGTGGGGAGGGCACTGGGTGTTGTCGCTGAAGTGAAGAAAGCGCATTATCATCTTGTATCGGGACCTGGACATTACGGCAGAATAAATGGGCATGTTATGGATATGGTTGGTGGACCAATAGGCATGTCCTTCATTTTTTTTGTAATCCCCATGTTTAGGGTGAGGCCCATAAACAATTTGAACTCCTCCAAATTCAGATCTCTCCACTCAAACGGACGGGCATAGGATGATTGGGGGTTGTTGGCAATATACTGCTGGGCATATAAATTTGTCTGGTCCACAATAAATTGCAGCATAGTGTCGGGCAAAAACATATGAAAGAAATCAATCGCTGAGAAATTTTGGGTGTTGGTCTGCACACCTGGCTGTGCTGTGAAAGGGGGAATAATTGGTGATGCCGAGTTGGAAGGCAGCCATGTTGGGTTGGCAAGACCATCTGGCATTTATGAAGAGGTCCTGGCTCTTGGGGGACGTGACACTCCAGTAGTTGGATTGGAATTTCTTGTACTCAGGCGTGATGTGGCAGCATGATCAGCCCTGTATAAGCTTCAGCTAGGGTGACTTACCTTACACAGGGCTTTTTTTCACCCACAGGTATCTCCCTGTGCACCTGAGTGCCTAATTCCTATGTTCAGAATGAAGTTGTATTGTAATGCACAGCCTGATGCCTAGTTCAGGAACTACAGTTGGAAAGTGTTTCTTCTGGGTCTCATGGCCCCATCTTTTTTTTTTCCTACAAAAAGAGACCTGCCCTGTTGGTATAAGTGAAGGAAGCCCCTCCCAATAGTTTTCTGGATGCAACATTTTATAGCTAGGGTCTCAAGTTCAGACAAAGGAAAGACTTGCTTTCCTGGAGGAAGGGTACCTGGCAAGTTGATAGGGCAGTCGTATGAGTGGTGAAGTGGAAATTCTGAGACGGCCTTTTCAGAAAAGACATTACTGAAATCTGTGTAACAAGGCAAGAGGGCAAAGCAAAATGGTTGGCCAGGAACCTAAGATGACTCATTCAACTTTGAAGGCATGTGGGAGATCAAGATGTGATTTTGCCTATGGACCAGTTAATATGTGGATTGTGTAGCCGTAATCATAGGTGAGAGGATATGCAGGGAATACTATCAGAAAGAAGCTCATGGATTCTCAATGAAGCAACCCAATGTTCATAGTGAGAGGTACAATGGGTTACCAGGCCCAAGAACAGAGTGGAAATGTCCATAGTGATAATGAAAAAGGGACTCTTCAGGGTAGCAATAGGAAAATGGAGGTGCTTTGTAAGACCTTTATCGATAAAGTTACTGGGCAGAAGTGAATAATTAGTTCAGGTTTGTGCCTGATACTGAGTTGCCAAAGGTAGCTGACCTGAGCTTCTCTAGACTTCAGCGTTTCCCGCTTGTTGGGGCATCTAGCCCTAGCTGCCACCGTATATACAGAGTCCATGCATCCCTCTTTTGGCTTTCTATTCCAGGGATATATTTGGTTACTCCCAGGTTTTAGAATACAATGATTTAGTTCCTAGCTAGATGGCACTGAGACAAAACAATTGTGGCAAGGAAGGCTACCCACAGCTCTACAACCTACAATCATATGTCAGAAGCTCTTCTATTGAATTTGCCTGGTCTCAGTGGTAACAAGTACCATCTAAGCAGCAATTTATAATTAGCCTTGGTAAATAAGTTGAGTTCAGCGATTCATGTGCTGTTGTGTTCCAGATCTGGGTCCATTGATGCTGCTCAAGGGAATTACCTAAATCTTTTTTTTCGATTGAGAAACATATCGTGGGGTGTGTTGGGAGTGACCCTCTTGGAGAGAGCCATAGATCAAAGAAACTATTCCCTTAGATAAGAGATTGTGAAGCAAAATTTATTCGAAGGAGGTGAAAGTTAAGGGGTGGTGGTTCAAATTTTAAATTAGATTGGGGGTCCAAATATTAGATTGTACCTAATTTCAGATCTGAAGAAACTGGAACAGCTCTGATGGGGGGGGGGGCATGGTGAGTTGGTTCACAGTGAAGGGAGACTGAGCCGGATGTTGTTATATATAGATAGAGATCTACCATAAATATCTGTGTGAGTCTTTGTATCCTGGGAGGAACGAGAGGTTGTCAGTGAGCACCACAAGACACATGGGAAGTGGGAGAGGGTGGGAATGATTCTCCTTAAATATTTTTAATGGTTGTAAAAGTATTTTTTTTTTAAATCTTAATGCATTCTCTGCGTTAAGATAAAACACCTTATAGGTGCAGCTCCCCTCCTGCCCCTCCTGAATACCTACCTGAGCCTGATCTTGATCTAGTGCTGGGCCCAAGAGCACCTCTCCTCTCAGTCCCTCCTCACTGATCTCAGTGAAAGCAGCAAGGAGCAGGGCTGAGCCACACTGTGCGTGTCAGTAGACACACATAGTGCGGCTCGGGAGTGTGCGATCATGGGTACGTGGCATTAGGGTGAAACAAATCTTAATGTCTAAGTCCAATTTTGCAACTTTGACATGTCTTAGTAAAACCGTACATATCATCACAACTACTTTGTGCATCCAGGTGGATTATATCTTGTTTTTTTCAGGACAAATTGGGATTTCATTTGGTGGTAAATGGTAATAGATATCAAAGGAAAACTGGCCCAAAATAGTAAAAAATATAATTTAAAAAAAAAATATATTTCATGCTACTACCATAACCTACTACCAAAGAGCAACCCAAAATAAATTCTGCTCCTGACGATTGCAGCGATACGCCATATGTATATGTTCGTTGTTGTTTGTACCCACAGTAAACCCCAGAAACAATAGTGCACATTTTGCGGTTTTTTTTCATCCTCCCTAAAACACGCTGACACTGATACTAATTTTATTTTTAAAAATCGTGTCCAAAAAAATACAGACCTTGACCTTTGACCCTGACCTTGACCTTTGACCCTGACCTTGACCCAAACACTAACCCTGGCACTGACCTAGATCAAATCTTGATCTAGGTGTTTTTGGATTTATTTTTTTTTATTACATTTTTTAAATTATTATTACTATTTTTCTTTTTTTTTCTACACATGCTTTTTTTTTCCTTTCTCTGCAAGGACAGAGAAAGATACAATTAATCTCTCTCCTCCATTCACAGAGACAGAAGACACGGGGACAGGCTTCACAGTGACTGATTACTTTAATAGCCAATCAGAAGCTATCGCAGCGATCAGGTGACCCGAAATCGGATGTTCTGAGTCCCGATCATTAGAATGGGGCCTGGGTCTCTCGGTGAGACCCCGGTCTCTGTGCTGGGAACACGCCTCGAATTGTACTCCCAGCACAAAGGGAGATACGCAAATATGCGACTCTACGGGAAAAAAGGCCAATCTAGTGCAGCCGCATATTTGTGTGACGTCGGCGCCAAGGGGTTGACTGAATTATGGAGTGCTTGAATTTGGGGTGGCTCTGCTGACACATCTGTGCATAGCTCCCAACTGTACCTGATTTTGAGGGACTGTCCCTCATTCGAAACAATGTCCCTCTTTCCTCCTCATTAGTCCCTCATTTTGGTCTGATCTCTATAAATGTATATAAAATGCACTACTTATCTCTATCAAAAAGTGTGTTGCAGAGCTAAAACTTTCATCCAATTTTTAAATTTCTGAATGTGTAAATTTCAAAAGCCAATATAAAGGAATAGTAGTGGTAAAAAATGCATTTGTGAGTTTTAACCAATAATTTTTTTGTGCAATTCTCCTTTAAGGGGGCGTGGCAGGGGGAGTGTCCTATGTCTACATGTGTTTGCTAATAGGTGTCCCTCATTCCTGTCTCAGCAAGTGGGGAGGTATGATCTGTGTCATCTGATCCACCACTGTAGAGAGACTCACAAATCACAATGGAACTCAAGTGCGGTGATATCACTGCATTTACTATCCATTGTTCTTTTCCTCCAGCCCGATAACAGTAAGTTCATACCTTCACATGGACCTAGGGCTGGGGCAGTGACAGCCCATCGATAAGGGGCGCAGGGGCCCCCCAATCCATACGCTCGGCCCTTAATCTACATGCAGGGTGCTGGACGCATGGATTCCAGTGTTTATTTTTTCTTTAGAAGCACATGATTAGAGCCAGAGGCTTCAAAAAAGGGTTGTGTGACAATAGCGAATTAATATTCGCTATTGTCTTCCTGATTCTCCTCCCGGCCAATCAGGAAGCTGGTCCTGAGACCCAAAGGAGGAGAAGCAATCGTATTGGCCGCCGGGGAGGAGGAGACGCAGGGGAAGCCGCCGTGAAGCCAAGGAGGAGGAGACGCAGGGTGAAGCAGACGAGAAGAAAGCGCTGCCCGAGACCTAGATGGGGTAAGTGCAGGGTTGGTGGGCTGACGATCGAGCGACACCGGGGAGTGGATGTGACCAACCTACAGGACTGGGTGGGGGGGGGGTGGTTTTGCCCCCCCCCCACCCAAAAAAAATGGAGCCGCCACTGGGGAGGGGGTACACAATGCAGGAGCCTGTGCATTGCACCCCTAATGCACTGATTGCACTTGCAATGCTCTGCAGGCTTTAAAGCAAAAATGTAATAATTGCACATTTTACACGGGTGCATTTGAGTCATTTTTTAATTTTTGCAACAGACACACTGCCTTTCATACAGTGTTAAACACTAATGCCCTGTACACACGATCCGAAAATTGGACAACAGATCGTCCAACTTTTTTCGCTTACTAGTCGCAAGTAGAAATTTAATAGGTTACTAAAGTCACAAAAATTCTCGTATGACAGAAAAAAAAATCGGAAGTGATGTCATGTGTTGTGTATTTGTATTGTATTTTCGGACGACAACTGTACTGACTAAACGAAAATCGCACGATCTGGTATCGTACGAGGAAAATTTTTGTGCATGTCCGATCGAATAATATCGGATGAACTGTCAAGATCGGCTCTCGAAAACTCTGTACTAACGATCCGATTATCCTACGATCGCGTCAAAAGCGGTATTTTTCGTCCGATTTTCAGATCGTGCGTACCATTAGACCCCATACACACTACACAACTTTTGTCTGATTTCCTGTAGATTTACCAAAACCATGTATGTAATGCAAGGGCCTGCCTGATTGCATACAAATTGAAACTCTAATGCCGCGTACACACGAGCGGACTTCACGGCAGACTTTGCCCGGCGGACGGGATTTCTTCGGACAATTCGATCGTGTGTGGGCTCCAGCGGACTTTGTTTTCTCGAAAGTTGGACGGACTTAGATTTGAAACATGTTTTAAATCAATCCGTCGAAATCGAGTCCGGTCGAAAAGTCCGCTCGTCTGTATGCTAGTTCGACGGACAAAAAGCCACGTTAGGGCAGCTATTGGCTACTGGCTATAAACTTCCTTGTTTTAGTCCGGTCGTATGTCATCACGTAGGAATTTGACGGACTTTGGTGGATTGTGTGTAGGCAAGTCCGTTCATTCAGAAAGTCCGTCGTAAAGTCTGTCGAAAAGTCCGCCGGGCAAAGTCTGCCGTAAAGTCCGACCGTGTGTACGCGGCATTAAAGTGTTAAGAGTTCCGCTTAAAAAAAATTATTAAAAGTCAGCAGCTACAAATACTGCAGCTGCTGACTTTTAATATTCGGACACTCACCTGTCCAGGGTCCCGCGATGCGTGGGAACGAAGCCCCGTTCGTCTCCCCCTCCTCTCTGCGGCCTTGGCATTGCAACTGTGGGCGCCCGGCTGCCGCTACACAGCCGGGCACCCACTGCGCACGCGTAAGCCGCGCTGCGCGCCGTGACTGGCCGGGCAGTCATCTGGGACCTATGAACGTGTCCCAGATGATTGCCGAGAGGGAGGGGGGAGAGGTGATCTCCCTTCCGGTGCCGCGGTGCAACGGAAGGAAGTGGGAGCTGGGTTCTGCCCCCCCCCCCAAAAAAAAAATTACATGCCAATTGTGGCATGTCAGGGGGTCACATCCCTTAAAGCAAAAGTTCCATTTTTGGGTGGAACTCCGCTTTAAGGTTTGACCTCATATTATATGCTTTTGGTAAATCTGAAAGAAAAAAACCTACAGAAAATTGTATAGTGTGTATCATTATACTTATGCCCGGTATACACGATGAGATTATCGGATGAAAGGGCATCCGTTTTTTTTTTTTGCATGCTAATCGCAGACCAAATCTGATGAGTTTACTAAAGTCACGAAAATTCGCGTACAACCAAAAAACAATTCGGAAGTGATGTCATGTGTAGTAATGCATTTGTATTGCATTTTTGAATGACAGCTGTACTGATTAAACGAAAATCGTACGATTTGGCATCGCACGGCAAAAAAAATTGCGCATGTCCGATAGAATGTCCGATTATTGTACTATCGTGTCGAAAGCGGTATTTTCCGTACAATTTTCTGATCGTGTGTAAGGGGCATTAGGCCCATTAGTGGCGACAGGTATTTCCTAAATGTTAGTGTGGGAGCTTTTTATAATATTCAAAGGCTTGGAGCTCTAATTTTAGAGACGGGGACCGGGAACTTGGCTATGTCTGTCCCTGTGTGTGGGAGATGATGGAGTCAAATAACCATCTGCTCTGAGGCAACAACCAGCAGCTCAGCTTGTGTCACATTCATAGCCGGCTTGACAGTGACCTTCCCAGTGACTCGCCGTGTTCCCCGTAGTAGTCTCTGGGTGCTGAAGTTTGGCAGCAGCATAGAGGAGCCGTTTGCCAGCACTGTGATTACAACTCCCTGGGCTTGTCTGGATGCCGGAAGATATAGGTACTGTGCTGCTAAGAGATTTCTTCATTAATATTTACGAGTCTTGGCTAGATATGAACTGTCCATAATGTGTTCCTGCATGCAGCATGTATTGCATAAGACCTCAGGTCCATTATCAGTGAGCATGTTACACAGCGGATTTTGCACCGTATGCAGAGGGCACTCAGGGGAATGAAAACATTTACACTGTAAAACTGCTGACTTACAGAATATTCAATATAACTTCACCAAGCTTTGTACCAGAAACTTCATTTTAGTATCTTTGGAAAAAAGGACAGGCCACAAAAAGTGTTCTTTATATCCTCAATAACACAGGTTGTTTTAAAACTTACATTGGTCAGGCGCTAGAAAGAATTTTTTTTTTTTTTTTTTAGTTTTGTCATATTTTGCTGTCCTTTAGTGCCGGTTCACATCAACTGGACTTCCGCAGCCGACATCCTGCGTGACTTCATTGCGGCTTGCTTGCGACTTCATTAACAGAAGTCAATGATGAAGTCGCCCCAAAAGTAGTGCAGAAACCTTTTTTTCTTATGCCCTGTACACACGACCGGTTTTGCCGTTGGAATAAACTCCGAAGGTTTCTCCGACGGAACTCCGATGGAATTCCATTCAAGCGGTCTTGCATACACACGGTCAAACCAAAGTCCGACCGTCCAGAATGCGTTGACGTACAACATGTACGACGGGACTAGAAAAAGGAAGTTCAATAGCCAGTAGCTAATAGCTTCCGTCTCGTACTTGCTTCAGAGCATGCGTCGTTTTTGGTCCGTTGGAACAGGACCCAGACGAGCGGTTTTCCCGATAGGAATTGGTTCCCTTGAAAATATTTAGAACATGTTCTATTTCTAGGTCCGTCAGAATTTTCTAAAACAAAAAAATCTGATGAGGCACACACACACGATCGGAATAGACGATGAAAAGCTTCCGTCTGACTTTTTCTGTCGGACATTCTGCTCGTGTGTACGCGGTATAAGTTGCTGCGACTTGAGTATGATTCCATTGCTGTTAATGGGGTGCGACTAAAAATTCTCGAGTTGCATGACATGTTTTGGAAGTGTGAACCGAGCCTTGGATTGCACAAAAAAATTAAAAAAAAAGACAACATTGCCAAAAGAAAACCTTATTTGTCTTGTAAAACAATATATAGTAAAACCTTGGCTTGCGAGCAGAATTCCTTCCAGAAACATGCTTGTAATCCAAAGCACTTGTATATCAAAGCGAATTTCCCCATAAGAAATAATGGAAACCCGGAATTCGTTCCACAACCATTTATTCATAGGTCCTTCAGTTTGTAGTCCATATAAAAAGATTATAGCAATGCAATAGGTTGTGTAACCATAAAATGTCCATCCACAAATGGAAGCCTCCACAAGGGATTAGAAGCAAAATCCAGCAGGAGCTACAGAGTATAAAAGAGAAGAGAGCCACCTCTAAGTGTAGCAATATGGTTACATTTAATGAAGGTACAACATTTAGCAACTTGCATGGTTGATGATTAAAAGAGGCACATCTAAGTATACAGGCATCCGGGGTAAAGCTGTCCACATAGACCATCCCCCGCACCGCCGGCTGTCACCGCTGTCAGTCTGCAATCGTGACTGGGAAGAATACCCTGCAGTAGAGCGATTGGAAAGCGAGGCTTGAATCGATCGTAGAGCGCAGTGTGGAAGGGATGACGTTGATGGCGGTGCGGAGGACGGTCTATGTGGACAGCTTTACCCCGGATGCCTGCATACTTAGATGTGCCTCTTTTAATCATCAACCATGTGAGTTGCTAAATGTTGTACCTTCATTAAATGTAACCATATTGCTACACTTAGAGGCGCCTCTCTTCTCTTTTATACTCTGTTGTGACATGACGCTACTTGTATATCAAGACATCGCTCATTTATCAAGTCAAAATGTATATTAAAAAATTTTGCTTGTCTTACAAAACGCTCTCAAACCAAGGTTTTACTTTACTGCTTCGATATCATAGGCTATAAAGTTATTGACACATCGGTGGTCCCATAACTAAAATGTAAATATCCATTAAAAGTGGCTGTAAACCCTTTACAATCCACTTTTTACTACAGGTAAGCCTATAAGAAGGCTTACCTGTAGCTACCCCGGATATCTCCTGAACCGTGCAGGTTTAGGAAATATCCCTTGTATCAGCATGTGCCAACATCATCGGCACATGCGCACTTGCGCACGTACGTGCCGTTGCTTCAGTTAGTGTGCCGTTACCGGCAGCTCACGTGCGCATGCACGGGAGTGACGTCATTGCGGCTCCGGCCAATTACAGTGTCGGAGCCCGAGATACCCAGAAGTAACTCCGAGATCGATGTCGCCGGCCGGAACAGTGTACGAGGACCACTGCGGGGGCTTCGATCTAAGGTAAGTAATTCATAATGAGCTAGTATGCTATGCATACTAGCTCATTATGCCTTTGTCTTGCAGGCTTTTTTTTTTTTTTGGTAGTGGGTTTACAACCACTTTAAGTAAAAAAAAAAAAAGTTAATATCTTATAAAGTGCTAATGCGCTATCAATTTATATAGTATTTTATATACTGTACATTTACATCAGTCCCTATCCTTGAGAAACAGCAGCCAGTTAACCTAGCATGTCTTTGGAGTGTGGGAGTTAAAGTGGTTGTAAAGGCACAAGGTTATTTTTACCTTCATGCATTCTAATAAATCACCTTTATTTAGAAAATCGTCAAGGAGGGTAAGAACACCAAGGAAATAGCAGCGGAGGAGCAGGGTGCTAACCACTGAGTCACTCTGCTCTTGTGGTTCATAGAGGTATACAACTTCAATATCAATTAAATCATTTCCATTTTCAAGTTCCAGACAATGTAAACAAAGAGTAATATAATTGGAACATAGTACTAAAGAACTAAATGAGCATCCAAAAATCATTTCTAGGAACAAGATACTCTCTACATTTTGGAATTGTTCCTGGAATTTAAATGCACTTGGCAATAACAGAAATATTATAGAAAATGTGTAATTACAATTTAAAAAAGCCATTTTGTAAACTTTGTGTATTTTTTTATGGAATTTTACAAAAACAAACAAAAAGGAAATATATATATATATATATATATTTCCTTTTTGTTTGTTTTTGTAAAATTCCATAAAAAAAATACATATATATATATATATATATATATATATATATATATATATATATATATATATATATATATATATATATATATATAATACATATAATACATATATATGATAAAAAAACCCAGAAACATAATCTGAGAAGAAGTGGAGGTGGAACTTTACCCATAGCAACTTGATAAAAAATAATGTTCTTTAGCAAGGAACATATATTCCAAATTATTAATTATGCCACCAAAATTGATGTGTGCTGTAAATTGCCTCCAGCATTGCTCCCGCTTTTTCTTACTGGAGGCTGCCATTTTGCTGAAGCCCAGAGCCCCTGAACATCAATAAATCTTTAGGCTGTCAGCAGATCGGCCTCTAGTGGCTCTGATTTTAGGCACAATGCCAAAAATGGAGATCAACTGAGCATGTGCAGAGCAGAGTGAGACAGTGTATTACTGGATTTTAAACAGTATAGACACTTATTTTTAATGTTTTAAATAACTATACCTTTAAAAGGGGCCAGTATGAAGTGACCTAGCAGGAATTATTTTTCTGACTGAAGTTCCACTTTGATTACAATATAGAGGAACGATTAGTATTTAAAAAATTGTCAGGTTGCTGGAACTGAGATTAAGTGCAAATCAAATGACAATCTTCTAATATGAATGTAAAAGAACTAGTACAAATTAAAGTATAACTAAAGGCAAAGCTTTTTTTTTTACTTTTGGTTATTGTGAAGAAGGATTAGAACACTTATTAACTTTTTTTTTGCTGTCTTTGCCCCCATGAAGGATATGCAACCTCCCTATTTGTTCTGATTACCATTATCATTGAAAGTGAAAGTAAAATAAAATCCTAAATTTTGGGTTGTCCCCAGAAAAGTAATAGAAGAGAAATATTCCAATGGGGACACTAGTTCTGATGAGCTGGGGGTTCCCAAGGGATTCTGTTAATTTGCAGGGATTTCCTCTCACTTCCTGTTTGGCTATGGGACAGGAAGTGAAGGTAAATGCCAGCAATGGGACACAGATGGCGAAAACAAATCTGACAGGGGTTATAACCCTCTCTTACGCTATCCAAAATAAAAAAAAAGTTTTACCTTTAGTTCTACTTTAATTCTAACAATAATACGGCTCGATTCACAAATATATGCAAATTGGAATGCGGTTTGAACCGCATCAGATTTGCATGACATGTGAAATAACATTTATTTCTATTGAAACTTTTTACATATAGTGTATGTGGTGCATCTCCAGTGCGAATTTAACCACTTGTCGACTGGCTCACGGCGATATACGTTGGCAAAGTGGTTCGTTCCCGCGAATTGCCGTATGCGTACGTCTGTACCCTTAAGGACGATAGTGGGCGCGATTGCCGCCGGCCACCCGCGATTGCGTGTGCGAGAGCTGGAACAGAGATTTGTAAACACACAAATCCCTGTTCTGTCAGGGGAGAGGAGAGATATTGTTTGTTCCTACTAAGTAGGAACAACGATATCGCTCCTCCCCCAGTCAGTCCTATCCCCATACAGTTAGAAAAATGATTTAGGGAACACATTTAACCCCTTGATCGCCCCCTAGTGTTAACCCCTTCCCTGCCAGTGACATTTATACAGTAATCAGTGCATTTTTATAGCACTGATCGCTGTACAAATGTCAGTGGTCCCAAAAATGTGACAAAAGTGTCTGATCTGTCAATGTCCTAGCACCACTAAAAATCGCAGATCACCACCATTGCTAGTAAACAAAAAAAAAATTTATAAAAATGCCATATCTCTTTCCCATAGTTTGTAGACGCTATAACTTTTGCACAAACCAATCAATGTATGCTTATTGCAATTTTTTATCAAAAATATGTAGAAGAATATATATTGGCCTAAACTGAGGAAGAATTAAAAAAAAAACATTTTGGAGCTATTATAGCAAAAGTAAAAAATGTTTTTATTTTTTTTCAAAATTGTCGGATTTTTTTTGTTTATAGCGCAAAAAATAACAACTGCAGAAGTGATCAAATACCAACAAAAGAAAGCTCTATTTGTGGGGAAAAAGGACGTTTTTGTTTATGTACAGCATCGTACAGCCGCGCAATTGTCATTTAAAGTAACTAAGTGCCATATTGCAAAAAATGGCCTGGTCAGGAAGGGGGGGGGGTAAATCTTCCGGAGGGCAAGTGGATAACTGAAGCTTACCCTGTTTGTCCAAGATCTGCAATTTGTTATAGTAATGCCCCGTACACACGGTCGGATTTTCCGACGGAAAATGTGTGATAGGACCTTGTTGTCGGAAATTCCGACCGTGTGTAGGCTCCATCACACATTTTCCATCGGATTTTCCGACACACAAAGTTTGAGAGCAGGATATAAAATTTTCCGACAACAAAATCCGTTGTCGGAAATTCCGATCGTGTGTACACAAATCCGACGGACAAAGTGCCACGCATGCTCAGAATAAATAAAGAGATGAAAGCTATTGGCTACTGCCCCGTTTATAGTCCCGACGTATGTGTTTTACGTCACCGCGTTCAGAATGATCGGATTTTCCGACAACTTTGTGTGACTGTGTGTATGCAAGACAAGTTTGAGCCAACATCCGTCGGAAAAAATCCTAGGATTTTGTTGTCGGAATGTCCGAACAAAGTCCGACCGTGTGTACGGGGCATAACTGTGGTGATCTGAGTGTTGCCAGTTTCAAATGTTTTAGACTTCATGCACACGAGACGCCGGTGCAAACTCTGCTGAACACATGTTTTTAAAAGCTGAAACCGGCATTCAGAAACGCCCGTTTTGCCGCATTTGCATGCCGCGTTTGTGTCTAGAAGCGTCTGCAGAGCAGAGAATGAAATTTTGCGACCCAACTTTGGGGCCCAGTTGGAACACTTGAAGCTAGGAACCCCAAATTTTGTATGCAAACACAGTAGCACTATAACATATCCAAATTTGGGGTTCCTAGCACTAAGTAGCCCCGAGATATGGGGCCCCAAATTTGGGTCACAAAATGTCATTCTCTGAATTTTGGGCCCCGTATCTCAGGGTACCCTGGTGCTAGGAACCCCAAATTTGGTGTACTAACACAGTGGAACTAACACTACAACATATCTAAAGTTGGGGTTCCTAGCACCAAGTGGCCCCTAGATACGGGGCCCCAAACTCGGGTCGCAAAATGTCATTCTCTGCTGCAGAAAAGTGCTTGACATTTTGCGACCCGAATTTGGGTCCCCATATCTCGGGGCCACTTGGTGCTAGGAATTTGAATATGTTGTAGGGCTAGTTCCACTGTGTTTGCACACCAAATGTGGGGTTCCTAGCACCAAGTGACCCCGAGATACGGGGCCCCAAAATCAGAGAATGACATTTTGCGACCCAAATTTGGGGCCCCATATCTTGGGGCCACTTGGTGCTAGGAACCCCAAATTTGGATATATGTTATAGTGCTAGTCCCACTGTGTTTTCATATCAAATTTGGGGTTCCTAGCACTAAGTGGACCTGAGATATGGGGCCCCAAATTTAGGTCGCAAAATGTCATTCTCTACTGCAGTTTACCATCATATGTCTGTGTTTTCTGCTTCAAAAAATAGGGTTCCTTATAAACGCAAACACGGCTAAACGCGGTACCGGCACTTAGCCGCGTTTGGCATTTGAAACGTGGAAAACTTTTGCGTCTGAACCCATTTTTTTGCTTCTACTGCCTAGAAACACCAAAAAACGAGACTGTGTACATGGACACATAGGATAACATTGAATGAGTTCAGGGACAGTTGAAAAAAGTGGCCAAAAAAGTGCCTCTGAACACGCGTTTAACAGCGTTTCGTGTGCATGAGGCCTTATCATCGTTTTTTTAGTGCTTGGGGGGCTGAATATTAACCTTCATCACCTAGGTGAAACTTATATTATTGTGATTAACAATAGTCATTTATTAATTCGGTAATTCATTCATTCAATCCAGTGTTATTAAACCTTCATATATAAAAGCACCTCAACTTACCATGTTTGGACTTTCTTTGTGGAGCCCAGTATATTCCTCTCCACTTCCAGCAATGTGCCAGTTACATCCCTCGCCGGCCGCTGTCATCTTCTGATTGCTGGATTCTTAGCTTCTTGATTGTCAGGCAAGGGATAAAGTCGTCCCATGCATTCGCACGGGAGTCAGTCATTCCGGCACAACTGAAGTGTGCTGGGATTGTGCATGTGCACAGTAAGTATACATATGATAGAAAACAGCAAGCAGGCAGGTAACTTTGTGTTATTGTAGAAGAGACATAGTATATTTCCACTCTAATGCCGCGTACACACAATCTATAAATATGTATCTATGTAAATTCCGAACGTGTGTAGGCCCCTTCGGACATTTTTTGTCGGAATTTCCGACAACAAAAATTTGAGAGCTGGTTCTCAAATTTTCCGACAACAAAATCCGTTGTCGGAAATTTCGATCGTGTGTACACAATTCCGTCGCACAAAATTCCACACATGCTCGGAATCAAGCAGAAGAGCCGCACTGGCTGTTGAACTTCATTTTTCTCGGCTCGTCGGACGTGTTGTACGTCACCGCGTTCTTGATGAACGGAATTTCTGACAACATTTGTGTGACAGTGTGTATGCAAGTCAAGTTTGAGCCAACATCTGTCGGAAAAGAATCCAGGATTTCGTTGTCGGAATGTCCGATTGTGTGTACGCGTCATGATTGTCCTTTATTCCACTTCCTAATATTTTCTCACTTTTGTTTCCTGTTTTAAAGTGGCTCTATTACCTTTCAGGGGCCCATGGAACCCCCCTTGTGTGTACTCTCCTGGTCGGGACTACAACCATACGCCCATACACTGCCTGTGCACACACTCCTACAGGCAACCCTGAAACTGAAGCAATGCGGTTACCACCCCTGTGCACTGGCTATTAAGCCCTCGTTCACAGGTCAAATCGCATGACAAGTCGCAGCCTACTGTTAGCAATGGCACTGCTTAAATCGGTGCAACGCCAACTTTGCGGTGCCGCATTGATTTCAAAAAGTAGTTCCTGCACTTCTTTTGCCGATTTCGGGGGCAACTTGCATAGACATCTGTGCATGAAGCCGCACAGATATCTTCAAAGTCGCGCTGACATGCATTTTTGAAATTATGCGATTTGAGATGAAGTCGCACAATTTCAAAGCCACATTCAATGTGGACAGGGGCTTAGGGGTTGATTTACTAAAGACAAATAGGCTGTGCACTTTGCAAAGTGCACTTGCTCTAGAGCAGTGGTTCTCAACCTTTCTAGTGCCATGACCCCTTGATAAAATTTCCCAAGTTGTGGGGACCCCTTTAAGTACAATTATTTTCATAGTGTGGGGTGTCAGCACCCAAGGCAAGACAAGTAATTTGTGCCCCTAACCCATGGACATTTCGTGCTCCCTGAGTCCGTTCCACTCATAGAATATTAAAACCCCTTATGGTACATTTTGGGATTTACCACTCTCTCTCTTTGTTCTCCTTTCTTTCCCTTTTATCTCTCTCTATCCTAATTTCTTGTTTCTTCCCCCCCCCCATCCCTCTCTCTAGCCGTCTTTCTTGTTCTTTCTCTCTCTTTTTCTTTGTTCCTCTCCCTCTTTTCCTCTCCCTTCCATGTATTCTTTATTTTTATTCCTTCTCCTACTCCTTGGTGGGGGGTGGGGGATGGGATGAGTGGCAGTGCTGGGGGGAGTTCTGATCAGCCAACTTAGGTGCTCTTGATCAAGGTCATCTGCTGATCTGAGAACTGTAGTGGGGACTTTAAATGGCAAGTATAATCACAGGTAGTGTTACTCACTGTGTCTCAGACTTTGTGGTGTCTTGTATCAGTGACACCTATACCGAAATCAGGAGATAGGGTCTCCTCCAGCCCCTCCCACTTCACATTCCTCACCAGTCAGCTGACCTCTAGTTTCTGCCCCCCAGCCATGCCGTGAACTGAATGGGCGGCTGTAAAGAGGCTTAGTGGGCAGCCGAGGGCTCCAGGAACAGCCCTGCTGGGCGGCCACAAAAAGGCTGGGAGAGCGGTGCAGGCTTCAGGAACAGCTCAGAATTTGGTGACCCCTGGCAAATCATCGTTCGACCCCCAGGTTGAGGTAAATCTTCACCTTGCAAGGAGCACCCAATCACATGCAAGAAAAATTTAAAAAAAACAGCATTTCTGCTTGCATATGATTGGCTGATGGAAGTCCCAAAGAGGGTGATCATGTGACCTGTTGAGTGCACACTTCCCAGATGGAAATTTGGGGAAGTGCTGTTTAGCAATCCAGAGCTAGAGATGGTGAAACATACCATGTGTGGGTGCTTTAACTAGTTCACTACCCCCCATAGCAGTTTTACTGCAACAAGATGGCCGCTGTGTGCAGGATCACGTATATATATATATACACGTGATTCCGCATTTCTGGGTTGCGGGTGCAAAATCACAGATCAGCGGCTACCGCAGACTCGATATCCGCCGGCGTCCACCAATCATTTGTTACAGAGTCTAAATGGCAGCCTGTCAATGTAAACAAGGCAGATTGTCATTCTGTGAGAAGGGAAGGCATGGATCCTGTGTTCCTGCAAAGCAGGGACATAGATCCATGCCTTCCCCTAGTAAAAGCACTTCCCACACAGTACATAAACACTGGTCAGGCACACAGTTAACCCTTTGATCGCCCCTGATGTTAACCCCTTCCCAGTCCGTGTCAGTACAGTGACTGTGCATATTTTTAGCACTAATCACTGTATTAGTGTCACTGGTCCCCAAAAAGTGTTAGTGTCTGATTTGTCCACCACAATATCGCAGTCCCACTATAAGTCACTGATTGCTGCCATTACTAGTAAAGAAAATTAATAAAGATTCCATAAAATATCCCATAGTTTATAGATGCTATGACTTTTGCGCAGACCAATCAATATACGCTTTTTTTTTTTACACATTGGCCTAAATTTATGAAGAAATTAGATTTTTATATATTTTTTGGATATGTTTTATAGCAGAAAGTAAACAATATTTTTTTTTCCCCAGAATTGTCAGTCTTTTTTATTTATAGTGCAAAAAATAAAAAACGTAGAGGTGATCAAATACCACCAAAAGAAAGCTCTATTTGTTGTAAAAAAAAATGCCATAAATTTTATTTGGGTACAGCGTCCCATGACCGCGCAATTGTCGGTTATAGTAACACAGTGCTGTATCGCACAAAACAGCCAGGTCATGAAGGGGGGGAAATCCTCCGGAGCTGAAGTGGTTAATCTATGGTTAAAGAAAATGCAATATAGATGATTTTTTTATTAGTTGTTAGCAGAATATTAAATAAAAAAACAGACTTCAGTACAGATTTCATTCATTCACAGCTCCTGGTTACATAGACTTACTACAGCCCAGAGGCTCTGGGGTTGGACATTTTCCATGGACATTTTTCTCAGTGGTGATGTCCAGAGATTTTGCTCAATGAATGTTATAATAGATTCTCTGTCCTTCACAATGTCACTTTCAGTTCTGTTTCTGTAAATAAGCCTCTCCAGAAAGAGAAAGGAAATCTGGGCAACTGCCATTTTTACATGATAGACCGTTGTGTGAATGTTCCACAAAAAGGTTTTTTTCCGTACTATACAGTCTCTGTTTAGAACAGGGCTGTTGGTTCATATCAGAAGAGGCTTTTATGCTTGTGCACTACTGAAATCAATCCTGTTGCTTAGAATGTCTGGAAGATGAAGATTTTCCTTGTAGAAGTGGAATGCATGGATTTGCAACATCTACAACCAGCCCTCTGAAAAAGATGAGAGTGAAGGGTCACTCCCTCCAACAAGCATCCGAGACGTTATTAAATGCAGCAAAAAAAATCTGCTGGATTAGAAGGAAAGCTAACCACTGACCTGCAAGATGGAATAGAGGGGTATCAAAGATAGAGGCTAGTGTACCCGGGACACCAGTAACAGTGCATCCGGAAACTATGTTACAGCCTTATTCAAAATGGATTCAATTCACTATTTTCCCCAAAATACAAACATTACCCCATAATGACAACGTGAAAGAACTTTGTTTGAAATCTAAAAAAAGTAACAAAATCCCATGTACATAAGTATTCACAGCCTTTGCTCAATACTTTGTTGAAGCATCTTTGGCCTCAAGTCTTTTGAGTATGGTGCTACAAGCTTGGCACACCAATTTTTGTGCAGTTTCTCTCATTCTTCTTTGCATGACCTCTCAAGCTCCATCAGGTTGGATGGGGAGCGTCGGTGCACAGCCATTTGCAGATCTCTCCAGAGATATTCAATCGGGTTCAAGTCTTGGCTCTGTCTGGGCCACTCAAGGACATTCACAGAGTTGTCCCATAGCCACTCCTTTGTTAGCTTGACTGTGTGCTTAGGGTAGTTGGAAGATGAACCTTCCCCCAGTCTGAGGTCCGGAGCGCTCTGGAGCAGGTTTTCATGAAGGATGTCTCTGTACATTGCTGCATTCATCTTTCCCTCGATCCAGACTAGTCTCCCAGTTCCTGTCGCTAAAAAACATCCCCATAGCATGATGCTGCCACCACCATGCTTCACTGTAGGGATGGTATTGGCTAGGCGATGAGCGGTGCCTGGTTTCCTCCAGACATGATGCTTGCCATTTAGGCCAAAGAGTTAAATCTTTGTTTCATCAGACCAGAGAATTTTGATTCTCATGGTCTGAGAGTCCGAAAGGTGCTTTTGGCAAACTCCAGGCAGGCTATTATGGGCCTTTTACTGAGGAACGGCTTCCGTCTGGCAACTCTACCATACAGGCCTGATTGGTGGAATGCTGCAGAGATGGTTGTTCTTTTGGAATGTTATCCTCTCTCCTCAGAGAAACACTGGAGGTCTGTCAGAGTGACCATCGGGTTCTTGATCACCTCCCTGACTAAGGCCCTTCTCTCCCGATCACTCAGTTTGGCCGGGAAGTTTCTAGGAAGAGTCCTGGTGGTTCTAAACTCCTTTCATTTACGGATGATGGAGGCCACTGTGCTCATTGGGACCTTCAATTCTGTAGAAAATTTTCTGTACCCTTCCCCAGATCTGTGCCTTGATGCAATCCTGTCTCTGAGGTCTACAGACAATTCCTTGGACTTCATGGCTTTGTTTGTGCTCTGATATGCACTGTTAACTGCCCTTATATAGACAGTGTGTGCCTTTCCCAATCAATACATACTTATTTGGCATTTGGGATACCTAACATTCAACATCTTGTTTTATCAAAAGTCAGTATGCAAGACCAATGGTGGTGACACATAAATCCAAATGAAAGAAATAGGAATACCTATCTTTCCACATTCCAGTATTTACTGTGTTCTGATACAGGGTGCCATTCACTGATGTAAGCCCATTCCACACTGATGTGCTTTTGCTGCGCTTTTCCAGAGCAACAAAAGCGCATGAAAACTATTCCCCATTAAATCCTTTGTACCTGTTCACACTGCGTGTCCTGCTGCGTATTGAAAAGTCCTGAATGCTCCATTGATTTAAAATGGTAGGAGCCTATTTGGTGTTTTTCAAAAAAGCACCAAAAAGGCACTTTTCACTCAGTTTGGCCGGGAAGTTTCTAGGAAGAGGCCTGGTGGTTCTAAACTTCTTTCATTTACGGATGATGGAGGCCACTGTGCTCATTGGGACCTTCAATTCTGTAGAAATTTTTCTGTACCCTTCCCCATCTGTGCCTTGATACAATCCTGTCTCTGAGGTCTACAGACAATTACTTGGACTTCATAGCTTGGTTTGTGCTCTGATATGCACTGTTAACTGTGAGCCCTTATATAGACGGTGTGTGCCTTTCCCAATCATAACAAAATGTGGAAAAAGTGAAGCGCTGTGAAAACTTTTCGGATGCACTGTATCACTGTTGAGTGCTCTATAGATGTAGTGGGTTCCTCAACGAAGCGTCACGAAAGGAGAGTGCTCAATTGATGTCCCCGATGAGATACCTGGTAGGAGCCTATGTGGTGTTTTTCAAAAAAGCACCAAAAAGGCACTTTCCATTGTAAGTCAATGGCAATGCATCAAAAGGGCATCAATGTAAAAGGGCCCTAAGCTGCACAAAAGAGCATCAAAAGCACATCAATGTGAAAGGGCCCTTATATTATAATCAAATCAGGGTCACTTTTAATGTACAAGGAGGATTTAATAACCTCTGCTTTAAACCTTTAAAATCTGTAATAAGGAATGAGTAACTGCTGTGGTGGCTCATTCAGTTCTGTAAACCAAAGGCTTGTTACCAATAAAGCTGAACACTGAAATACTGTATCTGAATATGTGAAATGGAAAAAAGAGCACTATCTGCTGGCTGGATAGAGGACTGCACAATATGACTGATTACACCAGTTTCCTATTTGTTCCGGGTCAGTGCCTTAAAGTCCCTTCACACTGGGGCGGTAGCGGTAAAGCGATGCTAGTTTTAGCGGCGCTTTAATACTGTTATAGCGGTGCATTTCGGCCACTGGCCAGGCGCTTTTAACCCCCGCTAGCGGCCGAGGAAAGGGTTAAAAGCTCCCATGTTGCTGCGCTGCCGAAGCACTTTGCAGCGCTGCCCATTCTTTCAATGGGCAGGGGTGGTGTATACACCGCTCCCACACCGCCCCAAAGATGCTGCTCGCAGGACTTTTTTTTCGTCCTGCAAGCTCACTGTGAAAGCACTCAGACTTTCTCACTGGGGTGGCTTGAGAGGCGCTTTTCAGGCGATTTACAGGCTCTGTTTTTAGCACTAAAATGCCTGAAAAGCACCCCAGTCTGAAAGGGGTCTTTAACCTCCCTGGCAGTATGATTATTTCAGATTTTTGATGCTAAAAGTAGTACATCGTTTTGCATAGAAATTTGGCATTTTATATTGTAGGCCTGAAATTCTTAGTAATAACACACTTAAATCTGTCCAAACAAGAGTCTAGTAGACATCCCGGGTATGATAAAGTTTGAAACACAAAATCCTAAATTATAATATAATAAATAACTATGAATAATTATAACAAATAATAATATAATAATACATTTTATTCAATAATGTAATCAAACCAAAAACACTGAAATTTGCTCAGTTGCAGAATTGTCGCTGTCGTCACTTTCAGTGTTTGATGACAAATTTCCCCACGAATCACTATCGCTCAATTCTGCAAGTGATTCTTATTTACTATCGCTGACCTCTAGCTGGTCTAAAACCGCTTTTGACGTAAAGGTTGCCATGGACAATCTCAAGTTTTCAGACAGAAAGAACAGTATAAATAATATAAAACTGCATGCAGGGCACTGGACAAAGCACTAGGGACAAAAGGAAGGTGAAATGATTTGATACAGTAATGTAATCTTACAGATTACAGTGTACTGCAAGTGTTCTGTATTTTTCACTTTTTGAATTTCCCGCCGGCCCCACCCCTGTGCGCTGTGACGCTCGCAGGGAATGGAGCCCGGAACAGTAATACATTGGGCGGATGATCGGGCAGAGTACACAGCGTGGGGACATTGCAGGATCCTAGGGACAAGGTAAATACGCTGTACATGGATCCTGCGATGCGATCCCGAATGTGGTTTGGGGTTACCGCTTTTGGTAGTGAAAATTCACCCCGAGCCACACTTGGGAATATCGCCAGGGAGGTTAAGTGCTAAAGCCAGGGACAGCCAAGTAAGTAACATTTTCAAACTAAGGTCAGAAACGGCATCTCACATGTTTCTCTCATGACAGACGTACAGGTTACATGGTCAACAAGTCCATCTATTTCAACCAATAGAAAAAAAACCCCTATCAAGCATGGTCCAATTTGCTCCAGGGAAAAGTCAGGGTGATCAAGGAGCAGGGGCAAGGGTGAAGGGGCTATCCTGTAGGAGTCAAAAGCTACATGGCATGCATTCCAAGTGGCCCCTACGGTGGGATGTGCATGTAGAGCCTACATGGGTAGTTTGGGGGACCAGAGGAGTACCTCTAAGAGTGTAAAGAATGTAAAGGATTCTGCCTGTTCTAGTGATATCCAGGGTTTCAGGGTTCGGTGTTTGAAGCTGTTCTTCTTACATACAGCCTTCATGTAGAGCAGTGGTCTCCAAACTGCTGCCCTTAGTTTGCTTTTATCCTGCCCTTGTGACACTATTTTATCCACTGATACCAACAGTTGGGCATAATTACCCTCACTGACACCAATGAAGGAGGGTACATTACCTCCCAGTGACACCAAAAATGGGGCACAATTCCTCCCACTGATGCCAACAATGGGGCACAATTCCTCCCAATGACACCAGCAATGGGGTCCAGTGACATTAGTGATGGGGCACAATTCCTCTCAATGACACCAATGATAGGGCCCAATGACATCAAAGATGGGGCACAATTCGTCCCACTTACACCAATAATGGGGCACAATTACTCTCACTGAAATAAACAATGGGGCATTTTTTCTCCCCACTGACGTCTGGACTTTTTCTACTCTCGCTGGCCACAGTCCGGCCCTCCTAAAGTCTGAAGGACAGTACACTGGTCCTTTGTTTAGAAAGTTTGGAGACCCCTGATATAGAGAGTACCTACTTGCTTGATCCATGTTTCAGTTACTGTCTTATGATATCTGACAAAGAAATCCATGATGTGCCAGGACAGGGGAGGAGGGAGATTTCATGAATCACATGATCAGCATACCAGGAACTCAGTCAGCAATAGAGTGTTTTATCGGTTTGGCATCTTCTCAATGACTTAACGAAATGGAATGAGGGGGCCAAGACCTTTGCAGCAGAACATAACAGATAATACTTTTAGACATTTCACATTACAAAGCTAAGTGGGCAGTGTAAATGATACTGTTGCAACGTCACTTTTTTTTACTCAAGGTCAACTTTACGGTGCCATGCGTAGATGTTCTGCTATTACTGGTTCAAGTTCTCTTGTCTCTTATGTGCACTTAGCTTCCAATATGGAGTGTGTTGTCTGTACAGTATGCTGTAAGTTGCCTATTTCATTAGCAGAGAGCAGTGCTCCCATTTATCAGCAGATCTCCTACGGGCCCTCCTAGAAGAGAGCTGTTTGCTGCAATATCAGGAAGTAAACATAATGTGCTGTGATGCTATTGCTGCACAAGCTTGCCTGAATTATTAATTTAGTCACACTTTCATGGTTTCTTGCGTTTTGCTAGCATAGCATAAGACATCATTGATGTTTTTTGAAAGATGACTTAATAAGCAGATTCTCCACTGGCTGAAACACCATCTGCATCTATAATTGCAAGTCAACAAGGCTATCAAAATGTATCATCATAGAAAATTAAAGAACTTCAATAAAAATCTCTAAACATAAATCTTCACCTATTTACCTCTCAGCACTACCCTATCCATCCAACAATACACGTCCACCCAATCACTATGGTTTCCCCCAGCAATATGTCTTTCCAGACATTGCCAACCACTTTCACAAAGCGTCTTTCTTGTTTTCTCCAAGGAATAGAAAACAAAATAACTCCAAGTAGTAGAGTATTGTACCATGTTAGCCATCATTTAATGTAGAAAGTTTGGAGTTATACCTGACCGTTATTGGCAAACCTAAATTATTAAAAATGAAAGCTTTTGGGACAACTTAGATCCCACTGTTAGCTTTATACATAAATCCTGAAGAAGGGATCTACTGTATATACTTGAGTATAAGTCGAGTTTTTCAGCACATTTTTTTGTGCTGAAAGTGCCCCCCTCGACTTATACTTGAGTCAAGCACTTTTCTGCAGCAAAAAATTTCATTTTCCAAACCGAATTTGGAGCCCCGTATCTCAGGGCCACTTGGTGCTAGGAACCCCAAATTTGGTGTGCAAACCCAGTGGACCTGGTACCACAACATATCCAAAGCTGGAGTTCCTAGCTCTAAGTGGCCTCGAGATATGGGGCCCCAAAATCGGTTCGGAAAATGTCATTCTCTGCTGCAGAATAGTGCTTGACATTTTCTGAACCGATTTTGGGGCCCCGTATCTCAGGGCCACTTGGTGCTAGGAACCCCAAATTTGGTGTGCAAACCTAGTGGACCTGGTACCACAACATATCCAAAGCTGGAGTTCTTAGCACTAAGTGGCCTCGAGATACGGGGCCCCAAAATCGGTTCGGAAAATGTCATTCTCTGCTGCAGAAAAGTGCTTGACATTTTCTGAACCGATTTTTGGGGCCCTGTATCTCGGGGCCACTTGGTGCTAGGAACCCCAGCTTTGGATATTTTATGGTGCTAGTTCCGCTGGGTTTGCACACCAAATTTGGGGTTCCTACCACTAAGGGGCCCCAAATTTGGTCAACTGTGTCCATCTGCAGCAATGTCATTTTGGGACCCTTTGGGTTCAGAGACCCCAAATTTAGGCTGCAGCTAGGGGGCATCTAGGAACTCTTAACTACCGAGTTTGAAGTTCGGGGAATTATGGCTGCAAATGGGCACAGTGAGGCATGCAAATGGGCACAGTGAGGCTTCACATGGGCATGGTTGACTCTCTTTTCCACTTACAGTAGCTGTGCATTTCTCACCCTCGTCTAATACTCGGGTCAATAAGTTTTCCCATTTTTTTGAGGTAAATTAGGGCCTCGACTTATACTCGGATCGACTTATACTCAAGTATATATGGTAAGATATCCTGACAACTTGTATCTTTAACAACTTAAAGGGGTTGTAAACCCTGGTGTTTTTTCACCTTAATGCATCCTATGCATTAAGGTGAGAAAACACCTGTCAGTGACGGACCCCCAGGCCCCCGTTTTACTTACCTGAGCCCTCGAACTTGACCCGGCTGGGACGCGCTGTCTCTCTGCCCGGGGTTCTCGGCTCTTAATTGGATAGATTGATAGCAGCGCAGCCATTGGTTCCCGCTTCTGTCCTGCATTCGCCCTCTATGGACGCCGAATGCTGGACTCGGGAGCGCGCCCGCAAGGTAACCATTTTGGGGAAGCGCTTCTCCGAGGGGGTTAACAGATGTGGAGAGGAGCCACGAGAGCTGCCAGTGGACCCCAGAAGAGCAGGTTCAGGGCCACTCTGTGCAAAATGAGCTGCACAGTGAAGGTAAGTATGATATGTTTGTTATTTAAAAAAAAAAAAATTACATTTACAATCACTTTAAGTTAGCCAATAAAGTGTATCACTTAAACTACAAATCTTCTGCATTTCTCTAGTAGGGAAAATACATTGTAGGCCCTGCCTTTTGATTGACAGCTGCATCAGCCTATAATATAGTAAAATCCACATTACGGCTCTACTGGTGACTTGGAGAATGCAGCCAGTACAATATGGAAAGTCTGAAATGTTGTCCTTGAGGCTTTTTCCAGGTCAGTGACTTAGTACATAATGAAACCATGATGAAGATGTCACTCCAGTAGCCTATACTAATACCTGTAAAGGAAACCTGCCATGAGAAAAACATTATGGTTACCATTACAGAATTTCCCTTCTGAAAATGCTAGGATAGGGAAAAGACAGGCAGGTAACAGAGTGGGAGAAATAGGGGTAGGAAGATGGGGTGGGAAAAGAGAAGAAAAGGCCCAAGGATATAACTACCCACTGCCTCTGTAAAACAGGGGTTGTTCGAACCCATCAACACCTGGCTAAAAGATCCCAAAGATTTGGGGATTCTGTGTACACTTTCCAAGAGAGCCATGTTTGGTGGCATTGTTCATTAGTGTCTAACTCTTTTGCCATAAGGGACTCCATGTGTTCAGTATGGTCCTTCTCCATATCCCATTTAGGGAGAGAAGGAATATGTGTCAACTGCCAGTGGCGTGAAATAACTGCTCTGGCCAAATATAATTTTTAAAGGAGGACAGCAATGGGAGCTCCTGTGTACCTCTCATGATGGCTTTGCCGTAGCCTCCCTGGCAGTATGATTATGTCAGATTTCTGAATCTCAAAGCGGTACATTGTTTTGCATGGAGATTTGGCGTTTTATATTGTAGGCCTGTAATTCTTAGGAATAACTCACTTAAATCTGTCCAAACAAATCTAGTAGACATTGTGCACAATGGAAAATTTTGTTTAGTTTTGGTTCGTTGTCATTCATAAAATACATAATTTCGTTCTGTTATATTCATTATGTTACGTTAATTTGTTTTCGGATAATTCGTTATTTCTGTAGAGTGTTGATTTTCGTTATACTGAATCTCGAATCACGTCGAATTAATTTGTTATATCCGCTATAATTTCTTTCGTATTAGTTGAAATTCGATATTTTATGTATGTAGATATATTCGTGATAATGATTCGTAGTTTAGAAAGTCATTTGTTTATTGAATCTATTAACACACACAATGACAATATCTCTTCTCCTCTGCTCAAATACAACACCCTTCTCACTCAGTTGTCAGAAATGCATTTTGCCAGTAATCCAACCTTCAGCACATAATTAATCAGCTGATTGGACTGTAAGATTTACTTTGAGTTGACCTTTTGTTTCATTAGATCTTTAATGAATTACTGAACCATGTCAAATAATTTGTTATATTCGCTATAATTTCTTTCGTATTAGTTGAAATTCGTTATTTTTTTATTTTGAAATTCGGATGCATCCGAATGTCCGAAAGATGCAAAATTTGGCCGAATTTCGATCCGTTACGAAACGAATTGCACATGTCTACTCTCCCTTCCACTTCCTTCAAACACCAGAAGTGAGGAAAATACTTCAAGGTATGAAGGAACATGTAACTCGCTCCATGTTACTGTGCTTGTGTAGTGTGGTTGGCTGAGTGCTCTCCTATGGGAGTAAGGGCAGCCCTCAGCCCTGTGTAAGATTCAGCTTGAGTGAACTACTCTTTGGGGTTGATTTACTAAAGGCAAATAGACTGTGCACTTTGCAAGTACAGTCACACACTTAAAGTGCAGTTGCTCCAGAGCTTAGTACAGTAAATGAGGTAAAGCTTCACTTTACCAAGAATACCCAATCAAATGCAAGGAAGAAAAAAAAAGAGCATTTTTGCTTGCACTTGATTGGATGAATAAAGTCAGCAGAGCTCCCAATCATTTACTAAGCCCTGGAGCAACTGCACTACACAGTCTATTTGCCTTTAGTAAATCAACCCTCTGTTGTCTAACTTTACTCCTGGAAACTAAATAAAGCAGCCAAGGGAATAAAGGAATGGAAAGTATGTGCAGCTGAAGTTGCTTACTCTGCATGGGCAAAGCATAGGTTTACTTTAGCGATTCATGAATACTAGCCAAAGAGAAGTAAATCCAGTTCTTTAGAGAAACATGTTGCTACACAAGGTCCATAATCTATTTTTTATGGAATATTTATCTGTTGTACCAATGCATGAGCCGTTACACATTCTGTAGCCTTTTATTCCGCAAGCCTGCATACATTGTTATTGAGTACAGACATGTACAGAGTTCGTTCTTCTGTGCAATTATGTTAATGCTTGTATTTCATGGTGACTCTATGCATGCCTGAAGTCTAAATGAACTCAATAAGCTTTAAAAGATTTGTTGATAACTGCTGATGTGGCAACTCCTGTTTATGAGAATGCACAAATAAGATTCTTTGTGTTTGATTATTTATGGTAATGCATTTTACTAAGAATTTATAAAAAGTACAGTAAAAGAATCCATAATGTATGTATGAAATTCTCTTCAATCCAATGTCATACTGGCCAACTTTCTGAGAGACGAGATTGGGGGACGGCTTTACTTGGCAGAAGTTTGAAGGACAACTGTAGTTTATTTAAATATTTTTAACTGAGTACACCCTGAGTGCAGCTTACCTGGTTTTATACTTATCTTCCGTATCAATCAAATGATCTTCACTTTGCGGCCCTGCTTTGAGCTGCATAGGCTTTCCTCTGGAAATGCCTACTTTGTACTGAGCATGCACACCACAGCTCAGTTTATTCCTATGGGTATGCCACTCTCCGAGTGGCTGCCTGAGGCCACCATCAGTACAGCTTTCTCGCAGAAATGAATAGGGCTGCTGTGTGCATGCGTTGTACAAAAAAGCTGTGCAGCCCAAAGCACTGCAGGTAAAGTGGTATTAAAGGTTTGGCTTTTAACAAACATTTTATGTTTAACTGCTTTGTGTGGTTTTGTACAGAGCAGCCCCAGTCCTCTTCTTCTCAGATCTCCCGCCAACATTCCTGGTTCCTCCCCCTTGACTAATGCCCCCAGTATCAAGCTGCTTACTATGGGGGCACCGGTGCGTGCTCGCTCTTGAGCCCTGCTCTATGCGTCCATAGGACCTTGCCCAACCCTATGCTCTCTCCTCATTGGCTCACTGGCTGTGATTGACAGCAGTGGGATCCAGTGGCTCCCGCTGCTGCGCTAGCCAATGAGTCCCAGGACAGCTGAGGCTCTCATTCACATCGCTGGATCCAGAGGGAGCTCAGGTGAGTATTAGAGGGGGCTGAGGGGGGAGCAGTACACAGAAGTTTTTTTTTACCTTGATGCATAGAATGCATCAAGGTAAAAAACCTTCAGCCTTTACAACCACTTTAAGCAAAAATCCGCAAATGAAATGAAAACCCCAAAATACCAACCCTGAGGCAATGAAACCAAAGCCTACTTTTTTTGTAAGTCTTGCAGCCAAAAAAAGCCCCCAAAAAAAACAACCCCCCCCCCAGTTAAACCTAAAATAATAATATAATCAGAGGCATAACTAGAACCTTCAGGGCCCCGGTGCAAGAAACCATGATGGGCCCCCTGCCCCCCCCCCCCTTCCATTCGAGCCCCAGGCTTCCAATTTTGGGACGGTGTCCATGGACATCCTCCCAGAACCCGGCTTCCCGTGTGTGCCCTGGGACATGCATCCAGCACAATCACAGCGGTCCTTTACCATGTGATCAAATGATCACACGTAAACAGATTTGCCAGTTATCCACAGCCCTTTCCTCTCACGCTGTGTCTGTGTGAGGAAAGGACTGCCGTTAACTGTCAAGAATGTCAGTAAATAGTTTCCACTTATAATCAGTGCCCCAATCATCAGTGCCACCTATTAGTGCTCATCATTGCCACCTATTAATGCCCATCAATGCTGACTATCAGTGCTCATCAATGCCGCCTATCATTGCTGCCTATCAGTGCCCATCAATTCTGCCTACAAGTGTTACCTATCAGTGCCCATCAATTCTGCCTACAAGTGTTACCTATCAGTGCAAATCAATGCGGCCTATTAGTTCCCATCAATTCTGCCTATCAGCACCACCTATCAGCACCACCTATCAGCTCATCAATGCCGCCTAACTGCATCCATCAGTGCCACCTACCAGTGCTCTTCAAAGCTGCCTATCAGCGTCTATCAGTGCTTATCAATGCTGCCTATCAGTGCTCATCAGTGCCGCCTATCAGTGCTCAATGCCTATCAGTGCTGCCTATCAGTGCTCATCAATGCTGCCTATCAGTGCTCATTAATGCTGCCTATCAGTGCCACCTATCAGTGCTCACCAATGCTGCCTGGGAGTTCTGCCTATCAGTGCTCATCAATGCCACCTATCAGAGCTCATCAATGCTGCCTGAGTTCTGCCTATCAGTGTTCATCAGTGCAGCCTATGAGTTCTGCCTATCAATGCTCATCAATGCCCCACTGTGCCACCTATCAGTGCCTATCAATGCCACCTATCAGTGCACATTAGTGCCTCCTGTCAGTGCTGCCAATCAGTGCTCATCAATGCAGCCTATCTTTTCCCATTTGTGCCTCCTATCAGTGCTCATCAATGCTACCTATCAGCGTCTATCGGTGCTTATTAGTGCTGCCTATCAGTGCTCATCAATGCTACCTATCAGCGTCTATCGGTGCTTATCAGTGCTGCCTATCAGTGCTCATCAATGCTGCCTATCAGTGATCTTCAATGCTGCCTATCAGTGCCACCTATCAGTGCTCACCAATTCTGCCTACGAGTTCTGCCTATCAGTGCTCATCAATGTCACCTATCAGAGCTCATCAATGCTGCCTGAGTTCTGCCTATCAGTGTTCATCAGCGCCCATCAGTGCAGCCTATGAGTTCTGCCTATAAGTGCTCATCAATGCCCCACAGTGCCACCTATCAGTGCAAATTAGTGCCTCCTATCAGTGCTGCCAATCAGTGCTCATCAATGCAGCCAATCTTTTCCCATTGGTGCCTCCTATCAGTGCTCATCAATGCCTCCTATCAGTACTCATCAGTGCCATCTCCCTTTTCAGCATGGCTCTGAGCTGACAGCCTCTATGTCATGGAACAGCACAAAGCCGGCATTGACAGTTCTGTCCCCCCCCCCCCCGTCCACTTCTCTGTCGCACAGGATGAGACAGGACACAGCCGATCTGCTCCCCCTTCTCCCCCCTCCCCTCTCCTTTGTGTGGTCGGCAGGCAGTCAAGTGTGAAGCTAACGAGCTCATATTTCCCCTGCGGAGCACGCACAGAGGGGAGGGGGGAGAAGGTGGAGCAGATCGGTTGTGTCCTGTCTCATCTCGTGCGAGAGAGGAGTTGACGGAGGGGGAGATAGAACTGTCAATGCTGGCTCTGTGCTGTTCCATGAGCTGTCGGCTCAGAGCCGTGCGACTAGCAACCTGCTGGGCCCCCCGGCAGTGGCGGAATGCCAGGGTCCCGTCGCAAGTGCGACTGTTGCGACCCTGATAATTCCACCACTGAATATAATGTCAACATAAAATAAAAAAACATACCTATAAAATAAATTAAAATTCCAAAAATTCCACCCCCTAAAATATTAACCCTTTTGTTTTGTTTTTTTGTTTTTTAATAAGAAGCATTGCAGCAAAAAAAAGCTGTTCAAAATTAAACAAAGGCCTTATCAACATTAACATAAAATAAAACAGTATAACGTCCCAAAAAATAAAAACCCCAAAACATCACACCCTAATATAAAAAAAACATTTTTTTAAAGGGAAACTTTTCAGCTAAAGCAGACCTCAAATCAAAAATAAAATAAAATGAAAGACGAAAAAAAACAAAACAATAATAGGATGAAAAAAGGCAGCAAAGTGGTTTATTGCCAATAGAGCTAGCAATTAGAATTACAATGACAGTTTCCCATCTCTTCCTATGTAGTTTGTCAGCTTTCTTAATGTTTTCCCTACCACAACTTCCAATTCACGGACACTATGGTCATTCTGTGTCCTCCCATTTATAGTGACTCTTAAGCCTGTTGACCATGGTTCAGTGGTCTTGCAGTACATGGTTTACAACAATTCTCCTGGGCAAATCTTGGCATCAGGGAGGCGAGGGAGCATGGATTGTTGATTATACCTTGCATGAGGATAGACAATCTGATGGCACTGTCACTCTGACCTGAATGGGCTGGGGACGTCTCTTTATCTCTGAAGAATCTAACAAAACTAAGAAATGTGTTTTGGTGGACTGACCCTTTAATAGAATGGGCAGTTTAGCCCTGGCTCTTTTCTCTTTCGTTTTTTCTCACCTTGTTCCTGTTAAAGCCTCACATGACAATGTGTAGTATATGCTTAACAATATGTTACTGAGGAATCATCAGCAGAATGTTACTGTAACGTGTTTTGACAGCTTTGCAGTGATGGACCTGTTATGCCATGAAAAATGTCTTCAGTATTTATACTTATTAACATCCTAAGCTATAAAGTATTTTTTTTTTTTTTTTACACTGAATCACTAATTTTAGTGTTGCATAATGTCTATTGAATTGACGCTGATCTCTTGTCAAACTGCGTTGGGAAGATTGCAAAACACATTTGTATCTTAAACACATCAGGTATTCGTGTACAGAGACACATCGCACTAAAACATACAAATGGGAATGCTATAACCATGACGACTTATCTCATGTTTAGTTATATCTTCTCTACATACTATAGTAACAAATTATAACTGGAATGTCATTGGAAGCTTTGGATTTCCATTTTTAAAGTTTACAAAATATTTCATTGTATCTGGTTAAATGCATTTATTCCATATGGTCCTAGAACAGCAAATTGCCTTTATTCATGTTTACCAAGACAGTAAGGGGTTGATTTACTAAAACTGGAGAGTGCAAAATCTGGTGCAGCTGTGAATGGTAGCCAATCAGCTTCTAACTTCAGCTTGTTCAATTAAGAGTTCGGGGTTGGGGTTTTTTCCTGAATTATACTTACCTAGGTGGATGCAGCATCGGTCCGATGCTGCATTTGTCCCCCAGCGCCTCTGAGAACCGAGCGATTGAACACCGCCAATCACTCAGTTCTGACAGCTTTGTGAGCAGAGAGCTGCTGACTGTCAGACACAGCTCTCTACTCTGCCCCCTCCTTGCTCATTGCAGCGCTGGGCTGTGTAGGGGGCGGAGCGGCCGGCTCAGGCTCTCAGCAGCTCACTTAGAGGCTGAGCCGAGAGTCAGTCCAGGGACATGGCGGATTCCGACTTCCATTGTCGTGATGTCACGGACCCTGAACCGACTTCTGTGACGTCAGCAGAGAGTGAAATTCAGCCCGCTCTCTGCAGAAAACAGGTCACAGGAGTGCACAACGAATTGCAATCCTGTGATCCACAGGGGAAGTCCAGCCAAACGAGCTTTGGCTGTACTTCTCCTTTAAGCTTTTGCCAATAAAACCTGGAAGTTAATTGGTTTCTATGCAGAGCTGCACCAGATTTTGCACTCCCCAGTTTTAGTAAATCAACCTCTAACTGTCTTGGTAAACATGAGAAACCAATCAGCTTCCAAGTAGGACACCCACCGTTAGAGCTGATTTATTTTACCAAAGCAAAACACACCTTTTGCACACTGGCACTGACTAGTATTCCAATGTTTCTCTTCCTTGCTCAGCTAATGACCTCAGTGCTGACAGAGAGCGCCAGGGGATGGGGAAACAAGGATGCTGTGCAGGCGCCTGACTTCCTCCTTATCAAGCGACAATGTCATTGGTTGTTAGGAGATAATATATAAAATAAAATTGCGCACAGAAACTGAGTGAGCTGGCAACACTTCACTAGACACACGGGGTTATTTACTAAAGGCAAATCCACTTTGTAGTACAAGTGCAAAGTGCACTTGAAATCGCACTGAAAGATCCGAGGGGGACATGCAAGGAAAATAAAAAACAGCATTTTAGCTTGCACATGATTGGATGATAAAAATCAGCAGAGCTTCCACTCATTTCAGATCTACCCCTTAGATTTAGCGAATGTACTTCCAAGGGTACTTTCAGTGCAATTTCAAGTGTACTCTGCACTTGTTGTTTGCACTTGTAGTGCAAAGTGGATTTGCCTTTCGTAAATAACCCCTATATCGTATACAAAATCAAATCAAATAGTGTAACGCTCAAAAATAAGTGAATGTGAACATTAATTGTATAGTGGAAAAACATAATAAATCAAATATAACATATCAGATATAACATATTAGTCCATCTTGAATAGATCATATAAAATAATAATATAAAAGGAAGTCCATAGGTGATGACTCCGTGGTCTACAGCAAGTATATCTCAAATGTGAAGTTATCCCATGACATCAACCATGTAAGATAAATAAAATCCGCATAGTGTAACACTGTATGGTATTTTTATTTAAAAAAAGAGGGGTTCACACTTACAAGAAAACGATTTATTTGATTTCTTGTAAGTGTGAACCCCTCTTTTTTTTAAAATTCATTACCTATGGACTTCCTTTTATATTATTATTCTATACGGTCTATTCAAGATGGACTAATATGTTATGTCTTATATGTTATATTTGATTTATTATGTTTTTCCACTACGAAATTAATGTTCACATTCACTTATTTTTGAGCGCTACACTATTTGTTTTTGTTTTTATTTTTTGTTGGTTGTTAGGAGGCCAGCGAATAGAAGGTTGTAATGGTGCACAATGAAAACATGTGGCTTTCTGTAACTAAAAGGCAGGCTTGATCCACCCTTTGGTTTGTTACTATTTTTGTAAATTTTTTAGGAATTTTGCCAAGGCATCCCTGAAGAAACCCGAAGGCACCACAGGTGCCAGCCTTTTTCAACCGGGGTGCCTGATCCTTCTCTTCCTGGGTCCCCTGTCGGCGCTCCTGGCTTCTCCCTCCTGCTGAGTGCCCCCACAGCAAGCAGCTTGCAATGGGGGCACCCAAGAAGGCGCGCTTCCGAGCCTTGGCTCTGTGTGTCCATTCACACACAGGGAGTCGCGGCTCGCCCCCCTCAGTTTCCTGATTGGCTCACCTGCTCCCGCTGCTGCCAAAAGCCAATCAGGACTGCGAGTCCCCGGAGAGCAAAGACTCTCGTGGACGTCGCTGGATTAAGAGGGGGCTCAGGTAAGTATTAGGAGGGCTGCTGCACACATAGAATGCATGAAAGTAAAAAACCTTGTGCCTTTACAACCACTTTAATACCACTTTAAGCTATTCAGTTGTGTTTTTAATTTATTTCTATCCAGGGAAGTAGAATTCTACTTTAAGAGCATGCAACATGTTATGCAGAAAAAAGGATTTGCATGCACGCATTTTTGGAATCCTTTGCAGGAAAACATAGAGGGTATAGTTGTCGGCCGTGAAAGGCAATAGTGATGTGATGAGATGTGCGTGGGTGACTCAGGGAGGATCTCAGTAAGTACCGTGTAGAACAAGTCACGCTGTGTTAGTCACTTAAATGGAGCAAAGCTATAATTGTCACGACACACCTGTGCAGTGCCGAAATACTGAGACCAGTCATCTGACTGAGATGTAATAAATGGAACTGCCGTAAGAGGTGAGACCCCCAAGCTTCTGAGTGATGGCTCTGAAACTGACTCTTTTTTTAAAAAGACTCTGTTGAAATGCAGTGAAAACACAGCAAGAACGCATCTTTAACACACCTGTGTTACGTTTTTAGAGCGTTTTTGAGTCACATGACCTTAGTAAAAAAACACACCATAAGCACAGTAAAATCGTGGTAAAATCGTTGCAAAATCGCGTGCGCTTTCACTCCATTATCAGCTCCTTTTTCTTTATCGACAAAATGGCAAAAACACCATTTTGATATGTTTCGGCCGCCAAAATTTCGGTGGATCTCTACTTAGCAGTGGATCACCAAGGTTGCTAATTGCTTTGGACCCAATGGCACATGTCCATATCACCAGGCAGCAACATGAGCTCTTTCTGAATTCCAGAGGAACTTTGACGTGTCATGTGACCTCAAATTCTGGTTGGCGTTGAATTTTACAAACTCCTTGAAATTAGAATGTGGCTCTATAACCAGGTAATGGCTGCTTCCATCCGAGCTTTATGTCACATATACTGCAGCACAGAATTGAGACCTGAACCAAAGAGCTCCAACAGCAGCTGTGAATTAATCAGACAACGCTTTCGCTGGTTTAATTCAACGCACATTCATTTCTAAATTGCTCACCTTGATCACGCTGAGGCTAAATGATTCACTATTGTACTCCATCTAAAGGATTTATTTTAGATCTGCAGTAAATGGTTTCTCTGCGTTCAACAGGGGAATTAATGAAATGTTTTCAATCTGTTTCCTGGAGCTTGTCTGCCATGGACTGACATGTATTATTTATGGGGCTTTCCTTTCTCAATGAAGTTAAAATGTAATGCTATAATACTTAGGACTCCCTGCAGTGCTTCCCCTATACTGTGTGATGTTTGTTGTTTCATAAGCACATAATTTAATGTAGTAATCATAGTAATAATAAATGTAATGGTAATGATTAACATTAAAGGGAAACTAATCCTGTTATGTATATGTTTATTATGGGAGTTATGCAATGATTTGACCCAAACCTGATTTTCATCCCTGGTCCCTATTGGCTTCAGAATTCTATCTAACATCTATCAAATGGTGAAGGTGGAGGTTGCAGGCAATATCTAATCTGTTGTGTTACAGCTCTGTCCAGCTCTGTTCAGACATTGCTTGTTTCCAGCTCTGTTCAGACATTGCTTGTTTCCAGCTATGTTCAGATATTGCTTGTTTCCAGCTCTGTTCAGACATTGCTTGTTTCCAGCTCTGTTCAGACATTGCTTGTTTCCAGCTCTGTTCAGACATTGCTTGTTTCCAGCTCTGTTCAGAGATTGCTCGTTTCCAGCTCTGTTCAGCGATTGCTTGTTTCCAGCTCTGTTCAGACATTGCTTGTTTGCAGCTCTGTCGGGCATTGCTCATTTCCAGCTCTTTTATTCATTGCATGTTTCCAGCTCTGATCAGGAATTGCTCATTACAGCTGTGTTCAGGATTTGCTGGTTCCCAGCTATTTTCAGGCATTGCTCATTACAGCTCTGTCATTAGGCCTCTTTCAAAGGACCGTTCCGAACAGGTCCCCCTGCCAGTTTTTCAGGTGGACCTGATCGGAAGGTCCATTCACCCCTAGGTATCAGCGGGCCTTAACAGAATTGTGTCCTTTTATACCCGCATAAGTCCAAACTGATCTGGTCCCCAAAAAAGGATCCGTCATCCTCCATCTAGGCAGATTAGATCGGAGGATAGTCGGTTGTAAACAGACAGCAGAGTCATGTAATGTAACAGAATTGATAAAGTATTGCAGCTCTCTCTTGGAACATATCATGTTTTCTCCTCTGTGACATAACTGTTCTGATAAAGCATGGCAGCTGTCTCGTGTAACTTGACAGTGTTGAGAAATGTGACACATACAGTTGTGCTCATAAGTTTACATACCCTGACAGAATTTATGATTTCTTGGCCATGTTTCAGAGAATATGAATGAATGGCTGAAATTTTAGTTGGTCTACCTGACCGTGGTTTGATTTCAACAGAACCCCTCATTTTCCACTTCTTGATTAAAGTTTGAACACAGCTGATTGGCATTCTCAATTCCTTGGATATCTTTTTATGTTCCTTTCCTGTTTTATACAGTTCAACTACCTTTTCCCGCAAATCCTTTGACAATTCTTTTGCTTTCCGCATGACTCAGAATCCAGAAACGTCAGTGCAGCACTGGATGAAAGATGCAAGGGTTTGTCAGGAGTCCAGAAACTGATTGACCTTTTATACACACACACTAATTACAAACAGATCACAGGTGAGGATGGTTAACTTTAAAAGCCATTCAAACCCTTTTGTGTCAACTTGTGTGCATGTTATCAGGCCAAAATCACCAGGGTATGTAAACTTTTGATTTTGGGTAGTTTCTGTTGCCATTATGATTTAAAAAGAGTAAACACAGTTGATTGATAATAAATGGCTTCAGCCAAACACTAACCATGAGTGAAAGAAAAGTTTTTGTGTTATCATTCATATTCTCTGAAAAATGGGCAAGAAATCATAAATTCCGCCAGGGTATGTAAACTTATGAGCACAACTGTATGTAAAAACATGTGAACAGCTCCGTCCGGCTGTTATTTTATAGTTCAGGTTGGCAGCCTGGAGGCAGTAAAACCCCAGCTCAACTGTCTGTTTTTACCATCCCCGATAGGCCATCTGATAGAAACCTATTTCATAAGCCGTTGTTCCTATTATTCCTAGTGCCAGGTGTTTGTTTTCTATGTTTACATACATATGGATTTTCCAGATCCAAAATTAATATTGAGCAGAATTATGTATGCCCCCCCAGTTTCTCACGTGGCCCTTGGTCTATGGTGCTATATCCCAAAAAATAGAAGTTTTGCGTAAACTTCTGTTTTAATATTTAGAAGCATGCATGCAGTCATGTGTTTCTAATGAATATACATCTTTTTTTTATGTACATTTTTAAAGTACTTTGAAGGCATTTAATTAAAATGTCATGTTTTTAAATTTCCTAGTCACATTGTATAATCTTATATTTGAAGAATTTAGTCATGTGCTTAAAACGTTGTGTAACTGTAAAATGATATGTCTTATTCTCTTCAGCAGTATCTCAGCATCAGGCTGTGCCGAGCCTCCTTGAGAAGCCTGCCGGAAATGCCATCCTCTGCAGCAACTGCGAAATCGCCTGTAAAGGGGAAGTTCTGAGAGTGCAGAATAAGTATTTCCATATCAAATGCTTCAAATGTAAAGGTACGGCCATTCATTTAATATCTATTCATATTCATTTATTCATTTGTCACAGCATAACCACTCTTACCCTAAAGAATCCTTCCTATACTGTTAAGAAAACGTATTTACTCCATCTACAGTTAGTAGAACTCAAGGGACATTTTTTTTTCCATTTTGGATACAATAAGGGAGGGCAGGGACTGAACCAGACAATTTTGGATCCATCTATGGGCAGCTTAAGAATAATGACCCCCCTCTTCCAGTCTGAGTGTATCTGTGCAAGGATCAGTAAAAGCCAACATCAAGACAAATTTAGGGACTTAGGCTAGATTTAGATTTAATTATTAATACATAACTGATTTTTTTTTAAATGTGTGCATTAAGGTAAAGTGTTTGTTACCCTAACAAAAAAAATAAAAATCCTGTTCCTTTAAAGCATGTTATACAGCACAGTACTTGTTCTGTGTAATTTGGCCCCTTATATCACCTGAAATACCTGGCTGATACTGCCTGGTTCTGCTCTCTCCCTGTAAACTGACCACAGCTTATCATGGCTGCTGAGCCCTGACACTATGGTCAGTTTACGTCATCCGCAGTTCTCTTGTACTCCTCTGTCCTGTCCTCCATCCTCTCCCCCATCCCCTCTCTGACTGTCTGCTCTGTGTCAAGTCCTCGTCCCCTCCCCTCCTGCTGCTGAAATTACTTTTAATATCTTATATAATCCTGTGTGTTAACTAATGATAGTTTTATAAAAAAAATTCCGGCTATACCTGATTTCAGAGTGCCACTCAGCGCTCACATGACTGGGCGGCTTTCTCCTCCTCTTGTCCCTACTGACATCAGCAGGGGAATCTCGGACCTGCCCGCTGCAGCTGGCAGACGGGAAGAGGAGAGAGGAGAGAGACGTCCGGTCACATGAGCGCCCAGCTCTGAAATCAGGTATAGCAGGCATTTTTTTTATAAAACATTGAGACAGGAGCACTTATCATTAGGAAACAAAGAAGATTATATAAAGTTATGAGGGTGGGTTAACAACCACTTTAATCTGAGAAGTGGCATGGATTCTGCCACCTCTGGACTCACCACAGGACTCAGGTCCTTGTGAAGGATGTGCTAATATGTTAATGTATCGAGCTAAACTGTAGGTGGATCCTGCATTTTGTATCAATGCCAGTCTTCACCCCCAAACTCTCTTGATAAACAACCTTACCCCTGTCAATAAGGCCAGAAAAGACCAATGCTGATCAAGTTGGAAGGGCTTACATGCTTGCTGCTCATCCACATCCCTACCTTATTTGCTATTTATTTTAAAGGTTTGCAGGAAAGCATAATCTGTATGCCACCCCCCCCCCCCCTCCCCATTGGTTGGTCGGTTGGTTGGGAGCACTTACCCCATCACCGGCGACTTCCCCCTGCTCTGCGGCGGCGTCCTCCCGTTCTACTGCTCGGCTGTGGCAGCTTCCCCCTCTCGGCAGCCTCCTGTCCTCCTGCTCTCCGCGGCGGCAGCTTCCATTTCCTCCCTTCTCTTTGGCAACCAATCGGTCTCACACCCGCTTCTGATTGGCCGGTGTGAGGATCAGTATTTTTTTAACAGTGAATATTCATTCGCTGTTGTAACACACCTGGGTGGGCTCCAGGTCACATGCTCTACGACCCAAGCCCACCCTAATTTGAAGCCTATTAGAGCCTCTGGCTCTAATCAGCTGCTTCAAAAAGGGAACCCGCTGACAGCTGATGACCCATCCGTTATTAAGGACTCGGGGACTGGCTTCCTGGCTCGCTCCTTAGCAACCAGCTAATAGAGGGGGATCCCCAGGCTGTTTCTGACAAATACCGCATGTGATACTGCCAGTTAAACCCTGGTGATAAATATGGCATGATTTTTTACTCTCTGTTCTATTTGTGAAGAGCTTACCGTATGTTTTTTTTGAGGATCAGGATTGATCGATTTTCAAATATATATACCATAGTTTGTAGACTATAACTTTCCTAAACACTAAATAATACACACTGATTTGGTTTTATTTTTCCCAAAGAAATGTAGTGGAATACATTTTGGCTTATATTTATATAGAAAGATTATTCATTTGCAAGCATTTTTAACAGAACCTTTTCCCTTTTTTTTAGCAAAAAAATAAAAATTAATTTGGGTACAGTGTTGCATGACTGAGTAATTGTCATTCAAAGTATGACAGCGTTGAAATTTGAAAATTGGCCTGTGCAGGAAGAGGGTGAAAGTGTTCTGTATTGAGGTTGTTAACCGCTTTCACCCCGCCCACTGTACATGAACAGCAGGGGTTGGAACTTTGCCGTCCTGAGCCAACGTACCCTTCCTTTGCTCAGAAGGAGTGCCCGTGTGTGGCCGTGAGTGATCACTGGACAGAGCTAAGCACAGATCTGGATACGGGCGCTGTGATTGGCCCTCCTGATCATGTGAGCAGGGTAAGCTGCAGCCTGTGTGACAGCTCTGTGTGTAAGAGATGATTTTATACACAGAGCTGTCACAGATCACACAGACTGCATCCACCCCTACACATAGTACACCATGCACCACTGTCCCTGGCCCATCAACATCTGTCACAGTGTCCCCATGAACATATGCCACAGTGCACAAAACATCTGTCACAGTGTCCCCATGAACATATGCCACAGTGCACAAAACATCTGTCACAGTGTCCCCATAAACATATGCCACAGTGCACAAAACATCTGTCACAGTGTCCCCATAAACATATGCCACAGTGCACAAAACATCTGTCACAGTGTCCCCATAAACATATGCCACAGTGCACAAAACATCTGTCACAGTGTCCCCATAAACATATGCCACAGTGCACAAAACATCTGTCACAGTGTCCCCATAAACATATGCCACAGTGCACAAAACATCTGTCACAGTGTCCCCATGAACATATGCCACAGTGCACAAAACATCTGTCACAGTGTCCCCATAAACATATGCCACAGTGCACAAAACATCTGTCACAGTGTCCCCATAAACATATGCCACAGTGCACAAAACATCTGTCACAGTGTCCCCATAAACATATGCCACAGTGCACAAAACATCTGTCACAGTGTCCCCATAAACATATGCCACAGTGCACAAAACATCTGTCACAGTGTCCCCATAAACATATGCCACAGTGCACAAAACATCTGTCACAGTGTCCCCATAAACATATGCCACAGTGCACAAAACATCTGTCACAGTGTCCCCATAAACATATGCCACAGTGCACAAAACATCTGTCACAGTGTCCCCATGAACATCTGTCACAGTGCACAAAACATCTGTCACAGTGTCCCCATGAACATCTGTCACAGTACACAAAACATCTGTCACACTGTCCCATCAGATCTGTTGCAGTGCACAAAACATCTGCAATAGTGTTCAATTGTGACATCAACATCTGTCCGTGTCCGCCGGTGGGCGATCAACATCTGTCAGTGTCCACCGGTGGACGATCAACAACCTCCAGTGGACGATCAACATAGTGTGCAAGTGCACAAAAACATCTGTCAGTGTACCAGTGTCCCACCAATTAATAAATAAAAATTTTAAAGCGAATTGAAGAATTGTGGGAAAAAATTACAGCTTCAAAAAACTTGCTATGCCTCTTACTAAATACCTTGGACTGTCTACTTTCCAAAAAAGGGTCATTTAGGGAATTTTTATGAAAAAATTATTTGCAAAATTTTATAACAAAAACTAAGTAAAACTCATTTTTTTGAGTAACTCTCATTCAAAGCGCGACAGCACTGAAAGCGGAAAATTGGCCTGGGCAGGAAAGGGGTGAAAGTGCCCGGTACTGAAGTGGTTAAAGAGGCAAAGGTGTTGATTTACTAAAGGCTGTGCACTTTGCAAAGTGCAGTTGCACTCTGCAAGAGCAGCTGCTCTAGAGCTTAGTAAAAAAGGTAAATGTTCACTTTGCGAAGAATACCCAATCATGTGTAAGGGAAAAAAAATGCATTTTCGCTTGCACATGATTGGATGATGGAAGTCAGCAGAGCTTCCCCTGTTTTACTATGCTCTGGGGCAACTGCTCATGCAGAGTGCAACTACACTTGCATTTTTGCCTTTAGTAAATAAACCCTTCTCTCTCTGTGGCCCTGTGTTTTCCCTGGAGCTAGAAAATAATTACTGCTGTACCTGGTTGAGCAAATTTGGTCTAACAAACAAACAAAAACCCATGAACATTATGGTACAGGCATTTTAATCTGCATTCCTAAGAGTCCAAATAATTCGGCTAAGGGTAACTTTGCTGGACATGTTTATGGCAGTTGGCCAAATCTGTTTTCTTATTCACAGACACTGCCTTTTTTACGTAAAGGGAGTCTTTGCAGACTAGGTAGTTATGACTGATCCATTCCACATACTGAGAGCCAAGGGAACTGGATGTACAGAAACAAGTTACTTATTTGCTCCAAAACAGGATCCATCTGTTAGGAACCAGAACGATCCACCTGAGTCCTGACCTTTCCAAAACATCTGATGATGCAGCTAGGAATTTATAGAAGCTTTCTAACCAGAGTTAAAAAGCTGCAATTTATGTGTTAATGACTTGAAAAGACTAAATCCTGATCTCTTTTGTGTTCATAGCTGCTCATATTGCAATAGCTAGGTAATGGAAGTCCTCCACCATTTCATTAGACATGGTTAAGACCAAGCTCTCCTGGATAATGGTCAATAAGAAACTCTTGGCCTTCCTAAATAATAAACTACCCCTGTTTGAAAAGACCTGAGAGCCCTGGATAAAATATCTTTCAGGAAATACTTAAGCCTCGTACACACGATCGGATTGTTGGCCAACAAAACCGTGGAATTTTGTCCGAAGGGCGTTGGCCCAAACTTGTCCTGCAGACACACGGCCACACAATTGTTGCCCAACAATTACGAACGCAGTGACGTACTACGTCATTTTTCAGCTCTTTAGCGCCACCCTTTGGGCTCCTTCTGCTAATTTCGTGTTAGTAGAAGTTTGGTGAGTGTTGATTCGCGCTTTTCATTTCGCGCTTTTCATTTCACGCTTTTCAGTTCCTTTCTGAACGGCCGTTTGTCAACCAGCCATGTTGCGGAATTGGAGGAGATAACGTGTTATTTTTTATTGACCTTGGAGTTATTGCTTTTACATAATTTTTTTGGTTGAATAATACTTGGCTATGTGTTTTACTTCAAATGACAGTTTGTGAGTAGGCAGTTAAATTTAAAAAAAAACAATGTAAAATTGACAAGGGACACCAACATAGTTTTATTTTGATCTTAAAAACTAGGGGATAATGGTGTTGTGGTAACTTGCCCAAATAAAAAAAAATAAAGCATAATAATATTATTCTTGATATCACTAGAAAAAAAAGCCTTTGAAAATGTGTTTGCAATAACTCCATCAGTATCACCAGCAAAGCAGCTTCATTATTATCCCATTAGGCTGGGTTCACACTGGTCCGACAAACGCTCCGACATTGGGAGCTCATGTCGCATGACGTGTGAAATGTAATGTTTCCCTATGGGAGCCGTCCTAACTGGTCCGACACAAGTCGTTCCGACTTTAGAAATGCTCCCTGTACTACTTTGGTCCGACTTTGATCCTACTTCAGCCTATTGACTATCATTGAAGTCGGATCAAAGTCGGATTGCCGTCTTGCATGATCCGACTTCGGCATGCGACTTGTGCTCAGATGTTCTTGAGGGGGAACTCCGCACCAAATTTTAAATAAAAATCCGGCATGGGTTCCCCCTCCAAGAGCATACCAGGCCCTTGGGTCTGGTATGGACCTTGAGGGGAACCCCCTACGCCGAAAAAACGGCGTGGGGGGTCCCCCCCAATCCATACCAGACCCTTATCCGAGCACGCAGCCCGGCCGGACAGGAATGGGGGTGGGGACGAGCGAGCGCCCCCCCCCTCCTGAACCGTACCAGGCCGCATGCCCTCAACATGGGGGGTTGTTGCCTTGGGGGAGGGGGCGCGCTGCGGCCCCCCCACCCCAAAGCACCTTGTCCTCATGTTGATGAGGACAAGGGCCTCTTCCCGACAACCCTGGCCGTTGGTTGTCGGGGTCTGCGGGCGGGGACTTATCGGAATCCGGGAGCCCCCTTTAATAAGGGGGCCCTCAGATCCCGGCCCCCCACCCTATGTGAATGAGTATGGGGTACAGCGTACCCCTACCCATTCACCTAGGAAAAAAGTGTTATTTAAAAAAAAACACTACACAGATTTTTAAAGCATTTTATTAGACAGCTCCGGGGGTCTTCTTCCGACTTCGGGGGTCTCTCCGGTTCTTCTCCGCGCTCTCCGGGTCTTCTGCCGGGCTCCTCCTCTCTCTTCTGCTCTTTTGCCGCTCTTTTGCTAAAGAGGAGCCCGGTCTGCTGCCTTCTTCTCTTCGGGGGTCTCTCCGGTTCTTCTCCACGCTCTCCGGATCTTCTGCCGGGCTCCTCCGCTCTCTTCTGCCGCTCTTTTGCTAAAGCGGAGGAGCCTGGTCTTCAATCTTCTGCCTTCTGCCCTCTTCTCCTGATGTTGACACGACGCTCTCTGGGGCTAGAATGCTCTCTGTGCGCTCTGCTCTGACTTATATAGGCGGTGACCCCGCCCCCTTAAGCCGTCACAGTCCCTGGGCATGCTGGGACTGTGACGTTTTAGGGGGCGTGGTCATCACCCGATGACCACGCCCCCTTATGCCGTCATAGTCCCAGCATGCCCAGGGACTGTGACGGCTTAAGGGGGCGGGGTCACCGCCTATATAAGTCAGAGCAGAGCGCACAGAGAGCATTCTAGCCCCAGAGAGCGTCGTGTCAACATCAGGAGGAGAGGGCAGAAGGCAGAAGATTGAAGACCAGGCTCCTCCGCTTTAGCAAAAGAGCGGCAGAAGAGAGCGGAGGAGCCCGGCAGAAGATCCGGAGAGCGTGGAGAAGAACCGGAGAGACCCCCGAAGAGAAGAAGGCAGCAGACCGGGCTCCTCCTCTTTAGCAAAAGAGCGGCAAAAAAGCAGAAGAGAGAGGAGGAGCCCGGCAGAAGACCCGGAGAGCGCGGAGAAGAACCGGAGAGACCCCCGAAGTCGGAAGAAGACCCCCGGAGCTGTCTAATAAAATGCTTTAAAAATCTGTGTAGTGTTTTTTTTTAAATAACACTTTTTTCCTAGGTGAATGGGTAGGGGTACGCTGTACCCCATACTCATTCACATAGGGTGGGGGGCCGGGATCTGGGGGCCCCCTTATTAAAGGGGGCTCCCGGATTCCGATAAGTCCCCGCCCGCAGACCCCGACAACCAACGGCCAGGGTTGTCGGGAAGAGGCCCTTGTCCTCATCAACATGGGGACAAGGTGCTTTGGGGTGGGGGGGCCGCAGCGCGCCCCCTCCCCCAAGGCACCACCCCCCATGTTGAGGGCATGCGGCCTGGTACGGTTCAGGAGGGAGGGGGGCGCTCGCTCGTCCCCACCCCCATTCCTGTCCGGCCGGGCTGCGTGCTCGGATAAGGGTCTGGTATGGATTGGGGGCGACCCCCCACGCCGTTTTTTCGGCGTAGGGGGTTCCCTTCAAGGTCCATACCAGACCCAAGGGCCTGGTATGCTCTTGGAGGGGGAACCCATGCCGGATTTTTATTTAACATTTGGCGCGGAGTTCCCCCTAAAGATTCATACCAAACAATGCCGGGCATTGGCGGGGATCCAAGTCGGATCCCCGTTCATTGAAAGTCGGACACATGCCGGCTTCATGTCGCAGGGCAAAGTCGGATCCAAAGTAGGACGGCTGTCGTGTCGCACCAGTGTGAACCCAGCCTTAGCCACCTCAATACAGTACACTTACACCCCCTTCCTGCCCAGACCAATTTTCAGCTTTCAGCGCTCTCATACTTTGAATGACAATTACTCAGTCATGCAACACTGTACCCATTTGAAATATGCGTCTTTTTTTTCACACAAATAGAGCTTTCTTTTGGTGGTGTTTAATCACTAGTGGGTTTTTTAGTTTTTGTGCTATAAATAAAAAAATTAAATTTTGTGAAAAAAATGCCTTTTTCTTTGTTTCTGTCATAAAATTGTGCAAATTAGTCATTTTCCTTCATACATTTTGGCCAAAATTTATACTGCTACATATCTGTGGTAAAAAATAACCCAAATTAGTGTCAATTATTTGGTCTTTGTGAAAGTTATAGAGTCTACAAACTATGGTGCCAATCACTGAAAATTTATCACATCTGATCACACCTCATGTACTGAAGGCCTATCTCATTTCTTGAGTCACTAACAAGTCAGGAAAGTACAAATACCCCCCAAATGACCCCTTTTTAGAAAGTAGACATACCAAGGTATTAAGTAAGTAGCATGATATGTTTTTTTAAGTTGCAATTTTTTCACACAATTCTTTTAAAAATAAAGATTTTATTTTTTTTACAAAATTATCATATTAACAGGTTATTTCTCTCACAGAGCATATGCATACAACAAATTACACCCCAAAATACATTCTGCTACTCTTCCAGAGTATGGCGATACCACATGTGTGAGACTTTTACACAGCCTGGCCACATACAAAGGCCGAACATTGAGGTAGCACCTTCAGGCGTTCTGCAAGCATAAATGACACATCTCATTTCTCAACCACCTATTACACTTTTGAAGGCCCTGGAGCACCAGGACAATGGAATTGCCCCCAAAATGACCTAATTTTGGAACACAAACACCCCAACATATAATCTAGGAGGCATGATGAGTCTTTTGAACGGTTCATTTTTTTCCAGAAGTTTTTGGAAAATGTGGAAAAAAAATGAAAACGCATTTTTTTTTTACACAAAGTTGTCCATTTATCAGATATTTCCAACACATAGCATGTACATAGCAAAGGTGACACCCCAAAATACATTATGCTACTCCTCCTTAGTATGGTGATACCACATATGTGAGACTTTTAAACATACAAAGGCCCAACATTGAAGTAGCACCTTCAGGTGTTCTACGAGCATAAACTGCACATCTCATTTCCCAACCACCTATTACACTTTTGAAGGCCCTGGAGCACCAGGACAATGGAAATGCCCACAAAATGACCCCATTTTGGAAAGCAAATACCCCAATGTATAATCTATGAGGCATAATGAGTCTTTTGAACGGTTCATTTTTTTCCAGAAGTTTTTGGAAAATGTGGAAAAAAAATGAAAACGCATTTTTTTTTACACAAAGTTGTCCATTTATAAGATATTTCCAACACATAGCAAATACATAGCAAAAATGACACCCCAAAATACATTTTCTTACTCCTCCTAAATATGGCGATGACACCCCAAAATACATTCTCCTACTTCTCCTGAGTATGGCGATACCACATGTGTTAGCCTTTTACACAGCCTGGGCACATACAGAGGCACAACATCCAAGTAGCACCATCAGGCGATCTAGGAGCATAAATTACATATATCATTTCCTGGCAACCTATCATTTTATCATACCAAGAATTACAATCCAAAATAAATTCTATTGCGGAAAGGGTAAAAAAAAAAAAAAAAAAAAGCATTACCTGTGCTTTTAGTAGTGTCCACAGAGGAGAGCAGGGGTCCAGGCAGCAGGCAGGGATGTGCTTAGCGACAGCAATAGTAATTATCCAGGCAGCGAGCAGGAATGTTGTTTATAGTCAGCACAAAGATATTGTCAGCACAGGACAGTCCATAAAAATTGTTCAGGCAGATACAGTCAGCACAGCCATAATATTGGTCCTGGTACACTGTTACCTGCAGACACTCATTATTGTACTGCTCTCCAGCCCTTCATAAACATGCTGCCTCTTGCTACAGCTAATTATTTGCATAGTCCAGGTAGAAGTGTGGTCCGTTAATGCGGCGGGCAGAGGCATGATGGCAGTAAGTCAGCAGGAGGCTAAGGGCCGAAATCAGGTAAGACCTGGGCACAGGGGTAGAGGCTTCGACCCACCCAAATCTCTATGAAGCCTCCGGACTCCAGACCCTAATCCGGAAACTCCGAAACCCAGAGAAAAAAAAAATAGTTTTCTCCATCTGGAAAAACAATTCTGGAGCCCCTCACATATGTGAGACCCCTGTGTACTACAGTAGCAGGGCAACAGATCAGTCCAAGCGGTAGGCAAAAGCATAGTCCATAAAACAGGCGAGGGTCAGTTCACGTGCAAGCAGTCCAAGCGGTAGGCAGAAGTGTAGTTGATAAAACAGGCCAGGGTCAGTTCACGTGGAAGCAGTCCAAACAGTAGGCAGAGGCATAGTCACAAAACAGGCCAGGGTCAGTTCACGTGGAAGCAGTCCAAACGGTAGGCAGAGGCATAGTCAAAAAACAGGCCAAGGTCAGTTCACGTGTAAGGCAGTGGCATGGTTATTTGGGGAAGCATGGAAAATGGTCAGCACAGATGATGAAAATGGGGAAATGGTTAAAAATATGGGCTTATATTTTAGGGATGTATTATGAAGTTGGAAGCATTCACCAATGCAAAGGCCAGGTTGGGAGGGACACTGGGGACAATGGTAGCGGGTATCTTTTCGAAAACCGCTTTTATTGCACACGAGACATTTTTTTCGCTGTCTTCGGCCTGCTTTAGATGGTGGAATGTTGTACGGGAAGTGGTGCTCATGAAGTCGGCTAACAGCATCAGAGCAAAGGTCTTCTGGGGGGGTCTTTGTTGATAGATGAGGGACATGACAACTTCTTATATGAATTTTAGGAAGGGGACGGGGCTTCCCGTGGAATTTGGAGTAGACTACATAGGAATTATAAATGGCAAAATGGATGAAATAAATTGCTACCTTCTTGTACCAGAATCGGGACCTCCTTATTGACAAATAGGGCTGAATCATGTGATCATTGAAATCCACCCCCACCATGTGCCCATGTAGGCCGGGCACTCAGGGGGCTGGAGCTGGGAATCTATTCCTTCATATATGTGGAACGCATACAGATATCCCGTGACTCTCTCACAGAGCTTGTAAAATTTTACTCCGTATCTGGCCCATTTGCTAGGAATGTATTGCTTTATTCCTAGCCAGCCTGAAAAGGGTACCAGGGACTCATCCACACATATATGCTGATCGGGGACATAGAGTTCTGCAAATTGTTGGGAAAAGAAATTTATCAGTGGGCGAATTTTATATAACTTGTCGTAATTTGGATGATTGCGGGGATGGCACTGGGTGTTGTCGCTGAAATGAGAGCGCATTATCATCTCGTATTGAGACCTGGACATTACGGCAGAATAAATGGGCATGTGGTGGATGGGGTTGGTGGACCAATAGGCATGTCTTTCATTTTTTTTTTGTAAGTCCCATGTTTATGGTGAGGCCCATAAGCAATTTGAACTCCTCCAAATTCAGATCTCTCCACTCAAACGCATGGGCATATGATGATTGGGGGTTGTTGGCAATATACTGCTGGGCATATAAATTAGTCTGGTCCACAATGAATTGCAGCAAAGTGTCGGGCAAAAACAGATAAAAACAATCAATCGCTGTGAAATTTTGGGTGTTGGCCTGCACACCTGGCTGCGCTGTGAAAGGAGGAATAATTGGTGATCCCAAGTCTTAAGGCTGTAATGTTGGGTTGGCAAGACCATCTGGCATGTATGTAGAGGCCCTGGCTCTTGGGGGACGTGACACTCCAGTAGTTGGGGGATTTGAATTTCCTGTGCTGGTACTCAGGTGTGATGTGGCAGCACTGGTACTGGGCCTGGGCATTTGTTCCTGGGGCTTATCTCCGACGGCAGCGCTGGTACTGGGCCTGAGAATATAATCCTGGTTGCTGGCGGCTGCCTGGATTCCAGAACGCCGGGCCCTTTTAGGAGGGACCCATTCTTCCTCCAGACTTCCTCCGTGACTTCCTCCATGACTTCATCGCGGCTGATCACGTGGTAAATAGCCATGCCCAATGGCTGTTCACCCCCTTCGGTGGCGAGCAGTGTCTCTGTGACATGCCGCCACTGAAATTACTATGTGGCTGGGCGGCCCTCAGTGTGATACAGCACCTCATCCCAAAAATTTGAAAGTCAAACCAGAGGAAAGGGAGTACAGGGATTATGACGGTGCCAGTAAAAACACAGTATATTCGATTTTTAAAGTTAAAAATAATTTTTATTGTTAGACAAAAATAGTAAAAAATGAACAATACAATCACAAAGACATGGTGTGCATAATTGCTAAAAACATATCTGTAGCGAGTTTCACGTCACTTGGCCTGAGAAACGTAGCGGCCAATGCAGTGGGTAGGTATTTTAGATGCCCGACATGTTTCGCCAGTATTGGCTTCCTCAGGGACAGATTATTGATACCTAAAGCGCTACAGTAACTCTATAGAAAGAAATATAACAATCAATATGCATACTAAGACAGATGATACATTAAATACAAAAAGATATATAAAGGATATAAGTGTACACTTATATCCTTTATATATCTTTTTGTATTTAATGTATCATCTGTCTTAGTATGACGTGAAACTCGCTACAGATATGTTTTTAACAATTATGCACACCATGTCTTTGTGATTGTATTGTTCATTTTTTACAATTTTTGTCTAATAATAAAAATTATTTTTAACTTTAAAAATCGAATATACTGTGTTTTTCCTGGCACCGTCATAATCCCTGTACTCCCTTTCCTCTGGTATGCCGCCACTGAAGGTACAGGGCTGCGCGCACACGACCGCGAGCATGGCCTGTTTAAATGGAAGGACGTCATATGACGCCTGCCCAGAACGAGAGCCGCGCCGCCTGAGCGTCATATGATGGTCGGCGGGCGGCAAGCGGCTAAAGAAGTTGAGAATTGTGCACTGCACATCGGAAGCCGTGGAGGAAAGGACACTGGAGCCGTTGCTCCCAGCCCACCGCCAGCCACCCGCCGCGCTGAGGACACCAGAGCTGCTGGCCACAATCCACTGCCTGCCAGCTAGATGGGGTAAGTGCCGGACCGACTGGCAGACAGGGGGGGGGTTAGTACAGCACCTTCGGCCACCGTAGTTTTTTGCCGCACCCCCAAAGAAAAACCTACCAGCCGCCAGTGGTGCCTTTTTTAGAACATTCTGGTTGCACAGACTACCCCAACTTCTATCTTTCCTCTTTTTCTTTTTCCTAACAGGATATACAGAACCTCACCGGACTAGTCCCCTTTAGCCACCTTACGAGTCGGGAATTGCTTAAGCATATGGGATTAGATCTCATTTTTTTTTTCTGTCTTTTTGTATTATTCTATTTGACTGTTCTTCTGTGGAGTCTAGTGGGTTTTTTTTGGGGGGGGGGGGGGCTGCTGCCCCCAGGCCCCTGCTTGCCCAACACTAGGGGGGGGGGTGACTGAGGGTGGGCTCAAGTTGATTTGGTTATGTTTGTACTTGTATTATACACATATTACACATATTGCAAAACTTCCCGATACAAATTATTGGAAAGGAAAAGACTAAATCCTAGGTTCTCTAACCAAGTACACCTCCTGTGAATGAGCTTAGGCTGTTGTTAGATTTGACACTACAGAGACTTACTGATCATCATCATGGGAATTTATACAGCAGGGAAACCTACTGTGCTCCCATATGTCACCACTGTACTGATAGTCTCTGAAGACCACTTTAACAATGGAAATTATTAGTGAGAAGGCCATAGGTTGCTTACAATGTAAGAATCCATCTGACAATTATGTTTTTCTATGTTTTATCCTTTCATGCTTAACTTCCTGCAACAGCTGACAATACTGATATCACCTGTTGGCCACTCCATATACTGAGAGCAACAGTATCCAAATATCCATATATATTTTCTTAAATACTATGCAGATATTTTATAAATACTCTCAAGAGTTGTACTAGATAAAAAAGGAATGGGGATAATTGTTACCTCTAGAAACCATTGTCACAATTCATTTTGATTCTGGTATCTGAGAATATAATATATAGCGATATTTGAATACCTTTGCTTTCAAATTTGTGATGTAAGCAAGCTATTACTTTGTTTGTTTTATTTGTTAGATAACCCAATGAATATTACACTTTAAAGATTACCTTTCACATTGCTCCTGAGGAGGCAAATGTATTCTATAATACGTGTCGACCTGTGTCTGTGAAATGATGTAAATATTGTATATATTACTGAAATTTAAGCGGTCAAAGTATAGTTCTATTTACACTGCTTGTACTTTGTAATGCTTTAATAAAAAGGGAAGAAAAAAAATTGGAATGATAAAAGTAGAAACAGTGTGCAATGGATAGTACAGATAAAACCAGTTTAATAATGAGACATTGAAATTGCACTTACAGATTAGTTAACTGGTCAATGCGTATCAACAAAAACAGCTTATCCGGAGGAATACCAATTTCCGTCAACAGATGTAGAAGCTGTACTGAAAAAGACAGCAAAGTCCATAATAGAAAAGATGAGCCAGCAAACCAATAGCTTCTTCTTTAAAGGATTTTATTAGCACAACAGCAAAGTACGATCCAGCAATCAAAGTTGAAAAGAATATGTGGTGGATACTGGGAAAAACCTTGAAAAAAAAACACTAAAATAACATGACTCTGATAAAGGGGCACGAACCCTGAAACGTGTTTCTTTAGTAGTAGGGGTACTGCATCACCCTATACACGGATTGGGTTCCAGCTTCGGATGTTTCTGCAGTCTCTCTCTCCGCTCGTTTTTTTCAGTGTTCACCACAGATTATTTCTAAATTTGATTGCTGTCTCTCCCATCGCCGACTTCTACCTGAGAGTACTATTGCATCTGTTGGCGGGACTTCGTATTCCTCCAGATGTTTTTGTTGTTATGTATTGACCAGGTCACTTATATGTAATTGCAATTTTAATTTCTCTCTATTCAAGTTGTTTTATCTGCACTGTCATGTGCACTCTGTTTCTGCTTTCATCTTTACATGAATATTTGGTCCTTGGAGATATATACAGAGCCAACAATGATGTACAGTATCTGCCTGGAACCAGTGTAGTGCAATACATTCAGGATTTTATTGGATTTATAAATACATTTTGTATTCTTTATACATGTGTTTTTCTTGGAGGTCTTCTTAAATGCTGTAAGAAAAGTTCTATTCCAAAAATAACTTATATATATATATATATCAGCCATAACTAATAGGACCACTGACAGGTAAAGTGAATAATGTTGATTATCTGGTTACAATGGCATCTGAAAGTTGGTGGGATATATTAGACAGCAAGTAAAAGTGTTGTCCCTGAAGTTGATGAGTTGAAAGCAGAAAAAAATGGCCATCGCATTTTGTCGTGTATGGGGCTGCTTAGCCACAGACTGGTCAGGGTACCCATGCTGACTCATGTCCACAGCCAAAAGCACCTACAATGGGCACGTAAGCATCAAAACGAAATCACGGAGCAATGGAAGAAGGTGGCCTAGTCTGACGAATCACATTTTCTTTTACATCATGTGGATGGGCAGGTGTGTGTGTGTCACTTACCTGAGGAAGAGATGGCACCAGGATGAAGCATGGGAAGAAGGCAAGCTGGTGAAGGCAGTGTGATGCTTTGGGCAAAGTTCTGCTGGGAAGCCTTGGGTCCTGCCATTCATGTGGATGTTATTTGACACTTACCACCTTCCAGCTAAACATTGTTGCTGACCAAGTACAACCCTTCATGGAAACAGTATTCATGGCAGTGGCCTTTTTCAGCAGGATAATGCACCCTGCCACACTAAAAAGGGTTCAAGAATGTGAGGAGCACAACAATGAGTTAGGGATGATGCCTCCAGGGCGGAGCCAGCAGCTGATATGTGAGCAGCACTGAGACAGAGCTCCCTGCAGGACAACTAATCCTTCAGACGTCCTGGGTGTCAGAGACACAGATTCTCCACACCAAAGCCTTCAATACCCTCTCTGGACCTGGCTGAACACGGCAGTATGGTTAAATATGGGCGAGCACCCATGGAATCCTCAGCAGACCGTCTCTCTCAGTATGCCTGGGGATCTCAAGATGGCCGCGGCCATGAGGCAGAGGAAAGACACCACAGCAATACACAGCAGAGCGGACCAGATAAATCCCCTTCTCACTCTGGCAAGGTAAGCCCACTGCCTCCTAGAACTAAGGGAATGAGGAAAGGACTCTCCCTAGATGGGTTACCACAGGAAGAAATGGGAGATATAATGCCAGAGGAGGGGGAGGGGGAGCCATCTCTGAAACAGATTATGGAAGCTATATGTACCTGCCAGGCCACACTGACTGAACACATTGATGGCATAAGGGCTGAGATGTCGTTTTTAAAGAATGATGTACAGAATATTAGAGAAAGGGCCACTGAAGCTGAACACAGAATTAGTGACCTGGAAGATGTAGTCCGCCCTTTGGAGAATAAAGTTCAACACATCCACCTTGAAGTGAATGCTCACACAGATAAGCTCAGTGATATGGAAGACCGCCAAAGGAGGAACAATATTCGCCTGGTTGGTTTCCCTGAGAAGGCAGAGGGCAAACAACCTGAAGACTTCCTTGAAATGTGGCTTAAGGAAAATATGGCGAACGATACCTTTTCACGCTTATTCGCCATAGAGAGGGCTCATAGGGTGCCATCTAAACCTCCCTCTCCTGGGTCTCACCCGCGTCCAATGATAGCCCGGATTCTACATTTTAGAGACCGTGAAAATATCCTTCGCGCTGCCCGCACTATAGGGATGATGCCTCCAAATTCTCCAGATCTCTATCCAATCGAACATCTGTGGGATTCGCTAGAACAAAAAGTCAGATTCATGGAGGCCCCACCTTGCAACTTACAGGGCATAAAGGATTTGTTACTGACTGCTTGGTGCCAGATACCACAGCATACCTTCAGAAGTCTAGTGGTGTCCATGCTTCAATAGGTTTGGGCTGTTTTGCACACAAATGGGGACCTACTCAATAGTAGGTTGATGGTCATTAAATTATGGCTGATGGGTGTGTGTGTGTGTGTGTGTGTATATATATCACTATCCCTGCAGACCCAGGAGCTTAAAATTGCATGATCCTCCTAACACCATATGTACGTACGCTCTAGCTTTTCTTTGGGTTGTGTAATGACATCTTTTGCAGATTGACCTGAGTGGAGAATTGGGACTAGGATTTCAGCATGGTAGCAGTGCTAACCACTGAGCCAACATACATTTTCTTGCCTGATTGTGGAAACGCGGAATCACTTTGGATACCAAATATTTTGCTGGCAGGTAGATCCAGTGTTTGTATGGTTCCATTCCCAGTGGAAGGGAATTTCAGATTATTTTACATTATCATTCTGATCATTGTCCAGAATACAGAAATACTGGGGTGGGTCAGACTTTGTCTGGAAATTCATTTATAAATTCAGACTCGACCTGTGTGGGAGATTCAGGTCACTTTCCAAGCAGCTGCACAGCAAAATTTACATGAAAACCATCTCTGTGCGTGTAACGTTTTCCACCTAAAACCATTTTTATTAATTATTCTTTTGTTCATATTCCTCCACGTTTACAGACATAATCAAAATATCTTTGTAGAAGAAGCCCATCCTAAACAAAATTCTCCCCTCATTTCTAATGGTAGAGCGGATAATAGTGAATACATTAACGGAATTTTCTCAGATTGTGAAACAGGGATGGTAACTATTATGAAAATTAGCTGATCTCCTAACCACCCAGAGTTATTTATCTCTACTACACATTCTGCTTTAGAATGCAACTCTGAGGCAGAAATGTTAAAGGGTTACTCCACTTTCGTGGGGGAAAAAAATAGCAAATAAAGAAAAAATAATATAGCTTATACAATTGCGACACAAGTCATATTTTGATTGAATATTATTAACAATTACCTTTCCTTTTCAATCTGCAACCGCAGTAAGTTTCTGAAAATGCAATGCAATATGGCTACCTGGAGGTGTTCTATACACAGAATGTGTACAGAACGCCCCACAGAAACATTATTTCCTGCTTGTGTGATTGGCTGATTTTCCCAGACGTCTACACTAAGATATGTCAGATTTCAGGCATCCCCTGCAACAAAAATTTCATTTTTGGTGAGATACTCCCAGTAGGAAATCACGTCTAAAGGGATGCAGCTAGGGCTGCAACTAACGATTATTTTCATAATCGATTAGTTGGCCGAATATTATTTTGATTAATCGGTTAATGACCTTTAAAAAAAGTGTGGTGTATAATTTAGTTAATATGTAAAGTTTAAAAAAAGGGCAATGTATTCTTAAATACCTCTATGCAGTAGTAAATGTAAATAACCAACTATATGGTTAGGGAGAAAAATCTCTAATCCACTCTGAGAATAACAGACAGAAGAGATATACTGTATATACTATTAGAGGAGATGTACTGTATATATACTATTAGAGGAGATATACTGTATATACACTATTAGAGGAGAGATAGTATATACAGTATATATCTGCTAACAGTATATTAAAGGGTGAATCTGGTAAATATCAGACTCAGAGATCAAATTTTTTTTATTTAAAACACAAACAATATCTTCCTTCAAAAAAAATGTCATTTTAAGAACATTCATTCAATTTTCTACACGTCAAATCGACGTTCATTTTCAACAACAGTGATGGGAAAATTTGGAAATAGAAAATTTCTTGGTCAAAGGAATTTCCAGACAGTGGATGTGGCTTTCGTTCAGAAGTTACATTTATTTTAAAAACAGACTGTTAAAAACAAGTGAAAATTTCATGAAATTAAAAATTCTTTGATTCAGCGAAAGTACAAAGATTTTTCGTCTGAATATTCTCGTTTGAAAATTGGTGTGGCCAGCATAAGGCTCGGTACACACCTATGCAATTTGCTTTTGATCTGTTTCTGCAGTGCTTTTTGATTTTTTGCGCACATGATTTTGCATTTTTTTGGACAATTTGTTGTTGGGCAGATTAGAAAACACAAAATGCTGCAAAAACGCATTACATGTTTTTTTGCAGCTTCTCCATTGAAGTATATTGAACCAAAAAAGCACCGTTTTGTGTTAAAAAAAAAAGTCCCTGACCCTTTCCAAATACGCAGCGGCTGAAAAAAGCATAGTTACAGTAGAGATTATTTGCTCTTTTTGTACCATAAAGGGCTCATTTTAGTTTTTTTAACCCTGTTATGTTACTGGCCGATTAATCGATTATGAAAATAGTAATCGATTAATTTAATAATCAATTAGTTGTCCATTAATCAATTAGTTGTTTCAGCCCTAGATGCAGCTTTCCTCATTATTGCCCTGCAGGTGCTGCAGCTGCATAATTATGACACATGGTATAGCCAGGGCTGCTGTTAAAAATCACGGGGCCCTATACCACCTACCTGACAGGGCCCCATCCGAAAATATCAAATTATATTTTCGCTAAAATTCCCCTCCACATATTTTCTGTGGGATTAAAGTCTGGAGACTGACCAGGCCACTCCAGGACCTTAATGTGCCTCTTCTTGAGCCACTACTTTGTTGCCTTGGCCGTGTGTTTTGGTTATTGTCATGCTGGAATACCCATCCACGACCCATTTTCAATGCCCTGGCTGAGGGAAGGAGGTTCTCACCCAAGATTTTGGCGGCACATGGCCCCATCCATAGTCCCTTTGATGCGGTGAACTTGTCTTGTCCCCTTAGCAGAAAAACACCCCAAAAGCATAACGTTTCCACCTCCGTGTTTGATGGTGGGGATGGTGTTTTTGGGGTCATAGGCAGCATTTCTCCTCCTCCAAACATGGCAAGTTGAGTTGGTGCCAAAGAGCTTGATTTTAATCTCAGCGGACCGCAACACTTTCACCCAGTTCTCCTCTGAATCATTCACATGTTTATTAGCAAACTTCAGACAGGCCTGTACATGAGCTTTCTTGAGCAGGTGAACCTTTCAGGATTTCAGTCCTTCACGGTGTAGTGTGTTACCAATTGTTTTCTTGGTGACTATGGTCACAGCTGCCTTAAGATCATTGACAAGATTCTCCCGTGTTGTTTCTGGGCTGATTCTTCACCGTTCTCATGATCATTAAAACTCCACTAGGTGAAATCTTGCATGGAACCCCAGACCGAGGGAGACTAACGGCTATTTTGTGTTTCTTCCATTTGCGAATAATCGCATCAACTGTTGTCACCCTTTCACCAAGCTGCTTGGCCATGGTTTTGTAGCAGGTTCCAGTCTTGTGTAGGTCTACAATCTTGTCCCTGACATCCTTGGACAGCTCTTTGGTCGTGGCCATGATGAAGAGATTGGGATGTGATTGATTGCTTCTGTGGACAGGTGTTTTTTATACAGGTAACAAGCTGAGGAGAGTGTTCCTAATCCCAGCTTGTTACCTGTATAGAAGACATCTGGGAGCCAGAAATCTTGCTGATCGATAGGGGATTAAATACTTATTTCACTCATTAAAATGCAAATCAATTCATAACTTTTTTTAAATGCATTTTTTTGGAAATTTTAGTTATTCTGTCTGTTAAAACAAACCTAAAATTATAGACTGATCATTTCTTTGTCAGTGAGCAAACATACAAAATCAGCAGGTCAGTCAATCAGCAAATAATTTTTCTCTCACTGTATATAGAGAGTACAAATAAAGCTTTTATCTGCCTGGGACCACACAACCGGCCACTGTTCTATAGAAAGTTCCTCCCCAAGAGCTTGTTCCCATCTAAGCATGTACCTATGTTTACCCTTGTGGACTCTGTGCTATGGTATCAGGCTGTGCTGACTGGTATAACTGTTTGTGCAATATTGGCGGTGACTCACACTTATGCATCCATGTCAAAGTGGATAATTTCTTATAAAATATATTGTTTCATCTCCAGGGCAGACTTGCATACCCTGAAGCTTTTGGAGAGAATGTCTAAAGCTTTGTGTTTTGGCTGTGCTAGGCTCCTACAAGGTACTAAACTTGACTCTCGCATGTGCCTAATGTCCATTCACATACATAGAGCATTTTGTGCCTAGGAAACTGATGATACCCTTAACGAGCATGTCATTTACTGTCCCTTCAAGGCACATTGACCATGTGTTTCCTGATCCCTCTAGTACTCAGAGTGTACCACCTACCAACTGTTCAAAATATCTCCCAAACTCTATATCTAGTTTCTAAATTCACGTGGAGGAGTCAGCGGTGAAGTCATCAAAAAGCAAAAAACATTAAAACCTCTTTTAGACCCAAAAGAGTTTTGAATCTAAACCAGTTTTTTATGTTTTTGATCACCTCCCAGCAGCAGAAGCTGTGAAGATGACATGGGTCACCCTCATTCTTCTCTGCCACAGATCTCAAGGCCCCCAAATCCTTGCTTCAGCATTTTGCATAAAGACTCACCCATCTTCAGTGCGGGAGGCTGTCTGTTGTTTTTACTGGATCACTTGTTAGTTGTATCCAGGTTTTTCCTTGGAGCTCCTTGTTTTCTTTTATTTGACTTTTGAACTTCAAAACTTTCTTCTATTTGATCACTTCTTATGCCGCGTACACACGGCCGGACTTGCCAACGGGCTAAACTCCGTCGGCATTTCCGACGGAAAGATTTAGAACATGTTCTATATCTGAGTCCGTCGGAAATGCCTGAAAGGTTAATCAATAACACTCTATTATTATACGGTCCTTTGCCTTGGTGGGCTACTGGAAACCAATAGCCTAAAGCCTCGTACACAGGGTACGATTGTTGGCCAACTGAGCGTCTGATTTTTGTCAAAAGGACGTGTGCCAGGATCTTGTCTTGCATACTAACGGTACACAATTATCGTGCCACAAACACAAACCTAGTGACGTACTACGAGGAATTTCAGCTCTTGAGCACCAACCTTTGGGCCCCTTCTGCTAATTTCGTGTTTGGTGAGCATTGATTCCGAGCATGCATGTTTGTACTTTTGACTTTTGTGTGATGGATTTGTGTACTGACCATACGAAAATTTGACGTCAAATCGTTGTCCGCCAAAAATTTACTAGCCTGTCATCCAACATTTGTTGGCCAAAAGTTGGAAAATAATTGTCAAAAGGAGCGTACTAACGATAAGATTTTAGGACAACAGTCTGTCAACAGACAATCCCCTGCCAACAATTGTACCATGTGTACGAGGCTTTAGTGGCACCTGATAATTCACCGCCTTTTACTTGTGCTCTTAACCAGATTCCTATCCCCAGTTCCTTTGCGGTGGGGTCTGCTCTTGACAGTCCAAAATATATTGATTCCTAGATTCCTTTTTTTTATACTCAGTCAGGCAGGGTTTAATAAAGCTATCACATTTTTACAGCATAACCAAAATGTTTTTAGTTTTTGATAGAGTAAGGAATCCCCTATCAGTTTACTTTTTCCTGTATATTTTGATGGGGAGACTTCCCTTCATTTCCTGTAAGATGCAACAGGAAGCGAGAGGAAATCTCTTCAGTGTAAAAGGAATTCCCATCTTAGGCAGTTGTCACCAGAACATTTGTCCGCATCCGAAGATTTTTTTTCTCACCTCTTACTTTTAAGACAACACATGGCAATAGTCACAGTTCAAACAAAGGGGAGAATCGTCCCAGCAGGGACACAGACCACAATGAAAACTTGGCGGAAGGGCTAATCCTTCCCTACTCCATTCAAAACCAAAATAAGGTTTTGCTTTTAGATATACTTTACGTTACTGAGCTGTATTTTCTCTTGAATCGCAATTATACTGCCCTAATTTTCCTTATTTGTTTCTTTTCAAGGTAGATTTTACAAACAATTATAATAGGTGATATACATAACTAACAGTTAATATTGAACAATAAGTGACAGTAATATGCAAAGTGCTGTAATCTATGGTCACCAGTCTGGATTTAGTTTACTGACCATGCACAGATTTGATGTAACAGATTATTACAATGTACTGTCGCCTGTGTTGTTTTAGTGCCCATCTTTACATGCCATTTAACCTTTGTGCAGTCAGGATAACCTTCACTTTGATTGTTAGACCCCTTTCACACTGGAGGCGTTTTTCAGGTGTGTTTAAGCTAAAACTAGCGCCTGTAAAATGCCTCATCTGCAGTCCCAGTGTGAAAGCCCAAGTGCTTTATTACTGGGGCGCTGCGCTGGCTGGACGTTAAAAAGTCCTGCAAGCAGCACCTTTGGGGCACTTTAGGAGCGGTGTATACACCGCTCCTAAAGCACCCATGCCCATTGAAATCAATGGGCAGTGCCGCCGAAGCGCCTGCAAAGCGCCTCGGCGGCGGCACTTTGTGGGCGCTTTTAACCCTTTATTCAGCCGCTAGCGGAGGGGTTTAAAGCTCCCCGCTAGCGGCTGAAAAGCATCTCTAAAACTGCGGTAAATCGATGCTAACCGCCGACACCCCCGAGCTGTCAGTGTGAAAAGTGCCCTTACTGTTTACTGCACTTTGATACCTGTGCTTAGATTGCTACACTGAAGCTGTGGTTAGATTTAGGTTGTTCTTTTTAATCTCCTGCCATGGATTGCTGTGGATCTGAATTTAATTTGAAATGTTTAGTTCGGGAAGTAATGTTATTATTTCTTTTCTTTCAGTCTGCGGATGTGACCTGGCCCAGGGAGGATTCTTTGTGCGTCAAGGAGATTACGTTTGTACTCAGGACTATCAGAGGCTGTATGGCACCAGATGCTTCAGCTGCGATGAGTTCATTGAAGGGGAGGTGGTCTCTGCGCTGGGAAAAACCTATCATCCTCGATGTTTTGTATGCGCTGTATGCAAGTGAGTAAGGGGCTGCTTTCCTTCATCGGGCTTAATCACAAAATGTGTGATTGAAAGAGTATGCTCAGAATCAACTGACAGCAACGTTTTACTGTTAAACTGAAATGGCCTTAAATGTTTTAGGATCAAGACAATGTCCATGGTGCCTACAAGTACCTGTGTTGGCCTTCACATTGATTCCTTTATCTGTCCAGAGCTTCCCTATAATATATAATTATGGCGGTACATGGGGCCTTGGTTTCTACCAAGTCAACGTTAAGCCCCACACATTCCTGGTACTAAGCACTTCAGTGAGTAGTGGAGGCTAAAGGTGCCTGCACTTTAGCAGTGCTTTTGCCTTAGAAATATTTTAGGACAGGTCAGATTTACTTTAAAGTGTTAAAATCAATCTGTATATGCACTAAAGTATGCTTGTTATACTCACTGTGGAACGTAAGGGGTTAATCCTCTGCATTGTGTAAAAAGGCTCTCTTCTCTGATCCTCTTCCACTTTCCCCATCCATCTCCTGAAAGTACAGAGCCTTGGGGACAAGCTGCATTGGTTTGAGGGTTTTTTTTTGGGAGGGTGCATGTGATCTGCACAGGGCAAATCAGCACTGTCCAGACAGAGGGTCAGGGGACCCACAGCCTCATAGGACAGTCAGAGTAGAATGAAAAGTCCTGCTACAAGCTTTAATCAGATACGGATAGAAGCAATAAGACTGCTATATACTGCTGATGAGAAAAAGGTATTTAGCCATTTATATTTACTAAAATAATTGCATTTCCATGTTCTGCGTACTGTCGGAAACCAGATATAGTGAATGCAGGGTCCTGGGTTTAGTAACACTTTAATTAAGAATTCAACTGTATGAGGTCAGAATACACTCTGTGATATCGCCAGTCTTACTTGCAACGCTTCCAATAATAAATCGATAGGTCTTCAATATTTCCTGGGCAAGAGGTATATTATTCTGCAACCATAGGTATCTATTGTAATAATAACAGTATTGTTTTTGCTGTTATTTATTGGGACAGGCATCCTCGAATGAGAGCGTCTTATAGACAGCAAGACTCCACATATGGGTTCATGTTTAAAACTACTACTAGTGTGAACATAGGCAGTATTCCTGGATAAAAAATAATAAATAAATAAAACGTGAAGAAAAAATGGTGGTGACTTTAGGTTTCTGAACTCCTATCCCTCTCCGGTTTTGTGGAGGGGGGGTTATGAGTTCAGGAACCTAAAGTCACTCAGTGGAGTAAAGGTCCAATTTAACCGAACTCTTCAAATGCATCTTCCATTTAATTTCATACATGCAGTAGTTGTTATGTTTTTGTTTGGGGTTGATTTACTAAAAGAATGGAGAATGGTCACTTGGCTTAGTGACTTTTATTTATTGGCCTTCGGTAATTTAAACCCAAAAGGTTTTAAACTGACCACACATTTTATATTCTGATGGTACAGTGTTTGAACAATCACCGCATATTCTCATTTAGGCTCTGTTCACATCTAGGCGTCGCTATTTTACAGGCGTTTTTCAGGCGTTTTTTCCGGCATTTTTGTGGGCGTTTTTGCAGAGTTTTTGTACAGGCATTTTCAAGGTTAAAAGGTCACCAATATAAAAGCAGTAAAACGCCTGTAATCTGCCAAAAAAGAAGCTCCTGTACTTTTTTGAACGATAGGCGTTTTGCTTCAGGCGATAGAACGCTCAGATGTGAACAGGGGCCATTGAAATGAGTGGGATTTGTCTTGTTGGGCATTTTTAGAGCTGAGGGTTACAGCAGAAAAACGCCCAAAAATGCCTAGGTGTGAACGGAGCCTTAGGATAAATATTCATGTTACAGTGTGATCGTATAGTCTCTTTAGATCTACCAAGGGCTTGTGTGATAGGATACAAATTGAATATATTGTTTAGTTGGCCCCTGTACTGTAGTTTTGTTAAGGTAAGCCATGCATGCCTTATCAAAACACTCTCTACCAATAGACACCAAACTGAGAATGTGCAGAGTAACTCCAAAGGCTCTGTCTAGTCAGGAGATTGGGAACAGTGGAAGAAGGGGAGAATCAGAGAAGACAGGATCAAACAGCCTTTTTACACAATGCAGAGGATTATCCCCTTAGGTTCCACAGTGAGTATAACAAGCATTCTTTACTGCATATACAGACTGATTTACTGTTGTGGGTTTAGTAACACTTTAAGTCTAAAGGAGGTTGTAAGAAGATTCTACTACCAGATTGTAATGCATATGGCCATCTTACAAATTACTATGTGCTGCAAAGGCCAACCTAAATGTTTATTACTATTTATAACAAATCAAAAAGACCTTCACTCTTCCTAATACTTGGTATATATAATGGATATCATATAATCATATTGTAACTTTTGGCTGGCTTCGGATTTACTATTCCCTTTACTGGATTTTTATGACCATCTGAAATGTATTTCAATTTGTGTTGTCCTGGTAATTACATTTCTGAAAGTTTCTTTGTTAATGTAAAATTTCTTTGTATCTTAGAAACCCGTTTCCTCCTGGCGATCGTGTGACTTTTAATGGGAAGGAGTGCATATGCCAAAAATGTACCACCTCCCCCACTGTTACTAACAGTAATCTCTCTATACAGTCTCTCAGAAGTAAGTTACTTTTTCCTTTTTTTTTACACTTAATACTATTGTGACATCAGTATTTAAGAGGATTTCTTTTCCAAATGACTCGGGAGATGCATGTTGTACTATAGACATGACAGCACCTAACATAGTCCACCTTGAAAATAGCCATCCCTCTTTTTTCCTTTTCTGTTACATAGGAGAAGATGGCTGTCACAAGCACAGATAAACACTAGGTTGCCCTAAACACATATTAATGTTATGCAGAGGCAGCTGATGGCAATTTAGAGGAGAGGGAACTTACCCCATCTATGGCGGGCACGGGCCGCTTCCCCTTCCCCTGCTCGGCGGCTTTCGTCTCCCCCCTCCTCTTCCCTTTTCCTCCCTCCTCCTCGGTGGCCAATCGGAATGCTTCTTCTTTCGGCCAATTGGGAAAGGGGTTTCAGACTTCGCTATTGTCACACAACTGAGTGGGCTCGGTTCGTAGTGCTCTGCACCCCGAGCCCACTCTATTTTGAAGCCTATTAGAGCCTCCATTGGAATTCATGCATCCGGCATCCTGCAAGGGGGCAGACGCATAGATAGGGGGGGCAGCGCCCATACGTCCTTAATGGACGGGCCACCCCTGATGTAATGCATCTCACTGTTGTCACAAGTTGTAGTACAAGGTGTCCATAATATACAGTATCTCACAAAAGTGAGTACACCCCTCACATTTTTGTAAATATTTTATTCTATCTTTTCATGTGACAACACTGAAGAAATGACACTTTGCTACAATGTAAAGTAGTGAGTGTACAGCTTGTATAACAGTGTAAACTTGTTGTCCCCTCAAAATAATCCAACACACAGTCATGAATGTCTAAACCGCTGGCAACAAAAGTGAGTACACCCCTAAGTGAACATTTCCAAATTGGGCCCAATTAGCCATTTTCCCTCCCCGGTGTCATGTGACTCATTAGTGTTACAAGGTCTCAGGTGGGAATGGGGAGCAGGTGTGTTAAATTTGGTGTTATCGCTCTCACGCTCTCATACTGGTCACTAGAAGTTCAACATGGCACCTCATGGCACAGAACTCTCTGAGGATCTGAAAAAAATAATTGTTGCTCTACATAAAGATGGCCTAGGCTATAAGAAGATTGCCAAGACCCCGAAACTGAGCTGCAGCATGGTGGCCAAGACCATACAGCGGTTTAACAGGACAAGTTCCACTCAGAACAGGCCTCGCAATGGTCAACCAAAGAAGTTGGTCGACCTTGGCTTTGCACATGCTCAGCGTCATATCCAGAGGTTGTCTTTGGGAAATAGATGTATGAGTGCTGCCAGCATTGCTGCAGAGGTTGAAGGGGTGGGGGGGTCAGCCTGTCAGTGCTCAGACCATATGCCGCACACTGCATCAAATTGGTCTGCATGGCTGTCATCCCAGAAGGAAGCCTGTTCTAAAGATGATGCACAAGAAAGCCTGCAAACAGTTTGCTGAAGACAAGCAGACTAAGGACATGGATTATTGGTACCATGTCCTGTGGTCTGATGAGACCAAGATAAACGTATTTGGTTCAGATGGTGACAAGCGTGTGTGGCGGCAACCAGGTGAGGAGTACAAAGACAATTGTGTCTTGCCTACAGTCAAGCATGGTGGTGGGAGTGTCATGGTCTGGCGGTGCATGAGTGCTGTCGGCACTGGGGAGCTACAGTTCATTGAGGGAGCCATGAATGCCAACATGTACTGTGATATACTGAAGCAGAGCATGATCCAAGATGACCACTGCCTTGCTAAAGAAGCTGAGGGTAAAGGTGATGGACTGGCCAGGCATGTCTCCAGACCTAAACCCTATTGAGAATCTGTGGGGCATCCTCAAACGGAAGATGGAGGAGCTCCAGCTCTGTGATGTCGTCATGGAGGAGTGGAAGAGGACTCCAATGGCAACCTGTGAAGCTCTGGTGAACTCCATGCACAAGAGGGTTAAGGCAGTGCTGGAAAATAGTGATGGTCACACAAAATATTGACACTTTGGGCCCAATTTGGACATTTTCACTTAAGGGTGTACTCACTTTTGTTGCCAGTGGTTTAGACATTAATGACTGTGTGTTGAGTTATTTTGAGGGGACAGAAAATTTACACTGTTATACAAGCTGTACACTCACTACTTTACATTGTAGCAAAGTGTCATTTCTTCAGTGTTGTCACATGAAAAGATATAATAAAATTTTACAAAAATGTGAGGGGTGTACTCACTTTTGTGAGATACTGTATGTAAGTTGCTTATGCTTACAACACTATTACTGTATACTCCATGTTTACTCAGATGTAAAAGCCATGCACTATATGTGTGACATGGTAACATTGAGGATGTATGTGTTCGGGAGAATTCACCAATACATGGAATTTTAAAGTGAAACTCCTCCTCTGGTATGAATTTAGCAGGGACCCCATGCCAAAAAAGGAAAAATTCCCCAAAAAAAACACTGCAGGTCCTAGGTCTGGTATGAATTTTAGGTGAGACCCCACGCCAAAGACCCCAGTGTTTATGTCAGCGGGAGTGGGAAGTGGAGTGTCATTTGGAGCAAGGCGAGCAAAGGGAGCTGTTTTTGTGGTCCTAACGTGGTTTAGGATATTATGATAATGTATAAATCAATTTACATAACACTTTACATTCTGGGTATTCAGTCCTTGACTTTAAGTAGCTTACAGTACAAGGTCTTTATCTCCCATTCATACATACACAGACTTGGGCCAATTTAGAAAGGAGCCAATTAAACGACCACCGTGTCTTCAGTGTGTGGAAAGTATCCCATGCAAGTGCAGTGTCAGCGTGCAAACTCCATGTAAATAGTGTCCTGGTCGGCATTCAAACCAAGGACCCCAGTGCTGCAAAGGAGAAGGGCTAACCACAAAGCTACTGTGCTGCCCATTTCCTATTTCTATCTAATGGTAAATCCAGCCCTAATGCAGGTTTGCTAGTTTGTGATGACATTGGGGGTTCTTTACGAAAGGCAAATCCACTTTGCACTGCAAGTGCACTGAAAATGCATTTGGCAGTGCAGTCGCTCTCAATTTAAGGGGTAGATCTGAAATGAGTGGAAGCTCTGCTGATTTTATCATCAAATCATGTGCAAGCTAAAATGCTGTTTTTTATTTTCCTTGCATGTCCCCCTTGGATCTACAGCGACTTTACTTCCAAGTGCACTTTCAGTGCAATTTCAAGTGCACTTGCAGTGCAAAGTGGATTTTCCTTTAGTAAATAACCCCCATTGTCTCTTTCTCATCAATACAACTCTCATTGCTGGGCAGTAAAGAACTGCTGTAAGGCAATGTTTTTGTGTTCGGACGAGCAGATGTGGAATGACACCACAGCACAGTGGGTGGTTCACAAATAAGTCATTAAATTTCACATGGAAGAAGGAGCAAAAGCCACAGCAGTCAGAACTGCATAAGTTGTTATGTTTGAAGACTAAGACATGGGGGACATTTTTCTTTTATTGAGTGCGGCAATACAAGGCTGTTATTATTAAATATATCTGGACTCACCCCAGTTTACAGCTGTTTTTTATTAGCAATACTTTTTTAAACCAGACATTTGATTAAGAGGCATATTTTGTTTATCTTTTTATATTGGCTTTGTAAAAACTGTTTTCCATGTTAAATTACAGTTAAACATTTGTTTCTCGGGATCACTTCAGTATGTAGGCAAGGCAACATTTTCAGATCTTACTTGTATTACCCACAAGTAGAACAATTTACTGTATTGTAATATGACTACTGAGATATAATGGTGCTCTTTGAGATCCAGTACACAAGTGTCAGACCAGTACACGACCAGATGCGTGCCATAATGAATGTATGTCAGTTTGTGTTTCCCTATTTTTATGCACATTGCTGCTTGTTTTTTATGCAGTAGTAATATATGAGGTCCGACACAAACCAATGAGACTAATGCCTAGTACACACGGGCTGAATGTCAGAACACATTGGCAGGTTCAGTAAAAACAGGCCGACATCCACGGTTGGCTTCTGTGAGATGAGCATGCTGGAAAACCAGCAGCTGACTGGCTCCCGATCAGCGGTCTCAGCCAATGGCAGAGAACGCTGATCAGAGTGTTCTGGTGGGGGGGGGGCTATCCCCCAGTCAGAACACAACAGCTCAATGTGCAAGATTGCTTTACTAATGTCAGATCGTTAGTACAGCGGCTCTGAACGATGTTCGACTCACTGGGTCAAATGAAAAAAAAAAAAAAAGAATAATGTGTACCAGGTTTAACCATATAGCTCGGACCTAAGAGTGGGAGGGGAGAGACAAAGAGATGGTTATAGAACGTGTTCCAACCTGTCACAGTGGGGCAAGGCTCAACTCGATTGCTACACTCAGTAAGAGTCAACATGTCTTCAAATATAGACGTTTTCTTACCTTTGGTCGGAAAATGTTGGAGTGCAAGAGCGAACAGCAAATTAACATCAAGGTAATCAAGTTAATCAATGTAACGCATTGAGGATGAACCAAATTGATTGAATTTGGTATTTTTAGGTAATAACAACATCACTGTGCTAGAACATTCCACCCTATTCATCAGACCTGGGTCCCGGCGACCTCTACCTCTTCCCAAAGATCAAGTCAGTACCCATTTTTTGTTGGTGGAAGATGTGAAAGCCGATGGAGATCTTCAAGAGCCTTTCAGAAAACAATCTGCACAATTGCTTTGAACGCCGGCAGCGTCGTTTGTAGCTGTATGTCAACTCAAAAGGGAACTATTTAGAATGCGATCATTGTAGATTTTCTTAATTTATTAAATACAAAGTGTGTAGGTACAGTCTCGTTTTTTTTTTTTTTTTCCTTTTTTCGTTCAAGTAATTTATAGAATGTCAATGTAGTTGAAGTCATAAAACATAAAAGAATGATGGCAGAAAAAAGACAAAGTGGTCCAGCAAATCTGCCCTTTTTTTTAACCTTTTAGCGCCGGCACCTCACGGCCCTTTAAGAGGTTTATGACACTGGGAAGGGGGGCACGGCTTAAGATCACGTGACTTCCATGATTGGCGGTCACGTGGTCCGGAAAGCTTTCGCAGCGCGCGTACTCTCGGCACAGGTGTATTGGCAGCAATTCACGCAAACATGTGCCCTCCCTCCCGGCTCTAAGGACCAGGCGCCGATAGGCCCCATATTTGCGTATGGCTGGCGCCAAGGGGTAATATTTTACATGTTTTTGTTGCTTTTTACCTTTTTTGATCTATGTTTGTCCCAAGCATGTTAGAATCCACTTACTGTTGACTCACTAACTTTGCTGGAAGTCTATTCCAAAGAGAAGTCCAGCCTGAGCTTGTTTGGCTGGGCTTCTCCTAGGGGTCACTGGAGTGCAATTTGTTTTGCACTCCTGTGACCCATTTTCAGCAGAGAGCAGATTGAAGTCCTCACTCTGCTGATGTCACTGGAAACAGTCCAGTCACTGCGTCATCACGACAATGAAGTCTGGATCCGCCGGGTGCCTGGACTGATGGCCATCTCGGTCTCTCAGCGGGCCACTGAGACGGCCGATCCTCGCTCCTCCACAGCTCAGCACTCCAATGAGCTTGGAGGAGCAGAGCAGGAGAGATGCTGACTGACAGGCAGCAGCTCTCTGCTTAGGGAGCCGAGAGAAATGAGCCATCGGCGGTGTTCGGTGGCTTGGTTCTCAGTGCAGAGGCGGCGGGGGACAGATGCAGCATCAGACAGATGGATGCTGCATCCACCTAGGTAAATATGATTATGGGGGGAAAAAATTCTCATACTTTTCTACTCTCTCAGTAAAATAATATTTTCTAAGATTAGTTTTCCTCCGGCTAGTTTGAGGTCATGTCCCCGTGTTCTTGATTTTGACTTTATACTGAAAATACTAGCACCCTGAACCTTATTCACCCCCTTGATGTATTTAAAGGTTTCAGTCATGTCTCCCTTTTCCCTACTTTCCTCCAGACTATACATATTAAGTTTCCGCAGGTCTCTCATGATATGTTTTATCCCCCAGACCTTAAACCATTTTTGTTTTAACAAATTATGTGTTTAACAAATTGATAATTTTTGATATATAAACTATAATCTATAATCTAACTGTCTAACTTAATTACTGTATGATTATATCTTTTTGAACAGTACATAATTAAATATCATATACCTAATCCCTAGTTTGAGGTTGTACATATTAACTTATTCCAGAAAATCCCTATATTATATCTTTAAAGTGATTCTAAAGAAAAGATTTTTTAAAAAATAATAAACATGTTATACTTACCTGCTCTGTGCAATAGTTTTGCACAGAGCAGCCCGAATCCTCTACCTTTTGGGTCCACTGCCGACGGTCCTGCTCCTTCTCCCTGCCGAGAGCAAGTCTTTTGCTATGGGGACATTCAAGCAGCTTCACTTCCGAGCCGCTCTCTGTGTGTTCATTCACACACAGAGCGTGGCTCAGGCGCCACACCCAATCTGCTCATTTTCTCACTGGCTGTGAATGGCTCCCGCTGCTGTTTGAGCCAATGAGGACAGATAGACCTTTGAAAGCTGCTGCTCTCGTACACATCCCTCAAACTGTTGTGTGGGCCAATGAGGAGATAGAGACCTGTGAAAGCCGCTGATCTCATGCACATGCCCAGATTAAGATGGGGCTCGGGTAAGTATAAGTGGAAGCTGAGGGGGGAGCTACACCCAGCAGGTTTTTTACCTTCATGCATGAAGGTTAAAAACCTTCAACCTTTAGAACCACTAGGCCAGAACATTTTTTTTCTCATTTTAAATGGAGAAAGGAAAAGTTAAAACTCTTTATCAGTTTGTTTCCAATTGGGGAGATTTCCCTTAACGTCATGTCTCTCCAAAGTGGGAGATCCCTTTTAAAAAGTCATCACCAGTGTATACATTGGGAAATATTCCCTCTTCTTCTGTATTGGCGACAACTCAAAGTTTGGGATTTCACTTACTTTTAGCCCGGGTGACAAAAGTCACCAGGACATATACAGGGTAAATCTCCTTAGCAGAGGCAGATACTGCAATAAAAACCTGACAAAGGTATGATTATTCAGTTTTCGGGTGCCTTGCTAGAAATGTGCTATTACATATTGGCCAGTAGAAATTTCTAGAAGAAATATCTCTAAACTTTTGTCTACCGCTTTCCACTTGATACTGATATGGACCTTTTAAGTGGTGTTTGGTGGCTCATAATCAAGTGTAAGAGTGTAAGCTTTGCTCTCATAGGCCCTGGTACAGAGATGATGTGATCTTTACAGGAGCATGACGATAAAGTGATCCCAAAGTGAACCTAAGGCTTCCTATTATTCCTGTATATGCGAAGTCTCCTTATGGATCGTAACAGAATGAAAAAGCCCCCAGATCTCTTGCAGTTTATCTCCCATCTCTCCCTATGGTAGCACCATTGTTCATCCTCATGTCATAAAATGCATGATTTCCTAAATGGTAATTGTTTTTTCAGTATATGAAACCCAGTTGATGTTTTTCAGAACAACGAATAACGTGTTTTTTGTATTCACAGACTGCGGTGGTTGTGGCTTGGAAATAAAAAATGGTCAATCATTGGTTGCCCTAGAAAAACACTGGCACTTGGACTGTTTCAAATGTAAAATCTGTGGGGTCCATTTAAAGGCAGAATACATTAGCAAGTAAGTGAACAAAAATTGTCTTCCTCATCAGAATTTCTCTGCTGTTATAGTATATTTATTTTAAGTAAGGTTAGCATTTAAATGTGTGTAAAAATCGAACTACTATGTAGGATGTATACAAGTCTGGTTTTAGCATGCCAGTTATCCTTAGCTGTTGATTATTGGATGGCGTGGCTTTGGGTGCTGTTGGGTGATCTTTAAGTGCAGGTGTTTACAGGGGTCTGAATGTGTCAGTGTTAAGCTGGCCATACAATAGTACATTTTCTAACAAACATTCGTACAAAAAATTATACGAAAATTCTCACTACATTCAATGACTTGAGTCTCAGTCCACACTGATGCAAATTCTATGCGGATTAAATCTGATCCGAAAAGCATAGATTCTCATATCATCTGAAAAAAAACATTGTTTGCTATGAAATCTTTTTACATCTCTGCAGTGCGATTCTCATCTGGTCAAAAAAAGGGTCCTGTGTGAGTTTAGTGCGGGTTCAGGGGCAAATTTTATCTACAGCTATGCCAAATCCCCTCAGAAATCACAATTATTCACATTAGAATAGCACCAGTCACAATAGAAATCGCACTGTGAAATCGCATCAGATTCTCACCACATCAGTGTGAACCGAGACTTAATAATGTCATTCATCTTGATCCCACAGGACCCGGTATATTTTTTACTGGGGCTACCTTTACCAACCATGATCAGCCATGTTCTAAGGAAGCCAGGTGTCTGATTGCTTTGAAATGAAAACAATCATTGCCTCCATCTCGAATTCATGACGTTTATAACATGGAATATTTGACTGCTCATTTGAATTATATACTCCCAAGGTTCAATAAGATTTGGTGTCTCTGACATCTATTCGAACCATAAACAAATCCTTGAAACTTACATTCGGGTGTTTTCCCCATGTAGGATTTTATGAGGGTGTCCGGTAGGGTGAAGTATACTTTCTCGTATTTCCTTTTCCTTTGCTGTAGTCTTCTACTCTCTTTACTTTTCTCTTTTCTTGTTGTTACTAAGGTGGATTTTGCCTGCTATTTACAGTAAAAGGCCATTACAGGTCAATACATTTATAGCTATGAATATGTTCATTGCTATACCTTTGTCCTACACTGGTTATGTACAGTGTCTTGAAAAAAGTATTCATACCCCTTGACATTTTCCACATTTTGTCACGTTACAACCAAAAACGTAAATGTATTTTATTGGGATTTTATGTGACAGATCAACACAAAGTGGCGCATAATTGTGAAGTGGAAGGAAAATGATAAATGGCTTTCAATTTTTTTACAAATATGTGAAAAGTGTGGCGTGCATTTGTATTCAGCCCCCTTTACTCTGATACCCCTAACTAAAATCTAGTGGAACCAATTGCCTTCAGAAGTCACCTAATTAGTAAATAGAGTCCACTTGTGTGTAATTTAATCTCAGTATAAATACAGCTGTTCTGTGAAGCCCTCAGAGGTTTGTTAGCGAACCTTAGTGAACAAGCAGCATCATGAAGGCCAAAGAACACACCAGACAGGTCAGGTATAAAGTTATGGAGAAGTTTAATGCAGAGTTAAGCCCCATACACACTATCAGATTTTCTGCTGATTTTTGTCTTCAGATTTGCCAAAACCATATAATACGAGGTCAAACCTTTGGAGTTTCAATTTGTATGCAATCAAACAGGCCCTTGCGCTACATGGTTTTGGTAAATCTGAAGACAAAAATCAGCAGAAAATCTGATAGTGTGTATGGGGCTTTGGGTTATAAAAAAATACCACAAGTTTTGAACGTCTCACGGAGCACTGTTCAATCCATCATCCGAAAATGGAAAGAGTATGGCACAACTGCAAACCTACCAAGATATGTCCGTCTGCCTAAACTGACAGGCCGGGCAAGGGGAGCATTAATTAGAGAAGCAGCCAAGAGGCCCATGGTAACTCTGGAGGAGCTGTAGAGATCCGCAGCTCAGGTGGGAGAATCTGTCCACAGGACAACTATTAGTCGTGCTCTCCACAAATCTGACCTTTATGGAAGAGTGGCAAGAAGAAAGTCATTGTTGAAAGAAAGCCATAAGAAGTCCCATTTGCAGTGTGCGAGAAGCCATGTGGGGGACACAGCAAACATGTGGAAGAAGGTGCTCTGGTCAGATGAGACCAAAATTTTACTTTTTGGCCTACAAGAAAAACGCTATATGTGGCAAAAAACTAACACTGCACATCACCCTGAACACACCATTCCCACTGTGAAACTTGGTGGTGGCAGCATCATGTTTTGGGGATGCTTTTCTTCAGCAGGGACAGGGAAGCTGGTCAGAGTTGATGGGGAGATGGATGGAGCCAAATACAGGGTGATCTTAGAAGAAAACCTGTTAGAGTCTGCAAAAGGCTTGAGCCTGGGGCGGAGGTTCACCTTCCTGGAGGACAACAACCCTAAACATACAACCAGAGCTACAATGGAATGGTTTAGATCAGGGGTCTCCAAGCTGTGGCCCTTTGCTTGCTTTTATGCGGCCCTTGGGGCACTGTTTCATCCACTGATACAAACAATGGGACATAATTCCCCTTCACTCACACCAATGAAGGGACACAACTCCTCCCAAGATGGGGCACTATTCCCCCCAATGACACCAATGATGGGGCAAAATTTCTCCCAATGACACCAACGATGGGGCACATTTTCTCCCACTGGCACCAACGATGGGGCAAAATTCCTCCCAATGGCACCAACGATGGGGTACAATTTCTTCCATTGACAGCAATAATGGGGCCCAATGACACCAGTGATGGGGCACAATTCATCCCAGTGACACCAACGATGGGGCACAATTCCTCCTACTGACACTAATGATGGGGTACAATTTCTCCCACTGAGACAAACCATGGGGCATTATTTTTTTCTCAGTGATGTCGGGACCTTTTCTCAACCTAATGGCCACAGTCCGCCCCCCCCAAAATCTGATGGACAGTGAACTGGGCTTTTGTTTAGAAATTTTGGAGACCCCTGATTTAGATCAAAGTATATTCATGTGTTAGAATGGCCCTGTCAAAGTCCAGACGTAAATCCAATTGAGAATCTGTGGCAAGACTTGAAAACTGCTGTTCACAGACGCTCTCCATCCAATCTGACAGAGACATACCCGAAGAGACTTGCAGCTGTTATTGCAGCGAAAGGTGGTTCTACAAAGTATTGACTCAGGGGGGCTGAATACAAATGCACGCCATACTTTTCACATATTTATTTGTAAAAAATGTTGAAAACCATTTATCATTTTCCTTCCACTTCACTGCCACTTTGTGTTGGTCTATCACATAAAATCCCAATAAAATACATTTACGTTTTTGGTTGTAACATGACAAAATGTGGAAAATGTCAAGGGGTATGAATACTTGTTCAAGACATTTTATTTTTAGCCTGGTTAACCCATCTATTTGGAACACACCCGCCCTTATGGAGACCTCCTGTGGACATTGTTATCCATTGTGTATTGTTTCCATGATGCATATGCTACCTTATTCTAATTTTTTCCCCGAAATGTTGTACTTTATTATCTTCTGTCTATGATATACAACTTCAAAAAAAAGTTTAAAAAAAAATTGTTCGAAAGTACTTCAAAATTTTGTTTTCTTTTAAAATTCAATTTTGGAATGAATGGACTGAACTACTGAACAAAAAAAATACATTAATTAAATTTATTTGTTTAAGAATAATGTTCTATCGTGCTCTTTTAAATGTTCTCATCGCTTAGGTCAAAGATGAACATTCATTAACAATTAGAAAATCAAACAAATGTTCTTAAAATGAAAAATTTCTAACAAAATTCTACTTGTGTATGGCCAGCTTTAGTCTTTAAAGTGATACTAAACAGAGAAGTGTTAATTGCCATAATTAATTCACATAAATCATATATATCATGCCATGCCGTAGTTTTTTTTTTCTTTTTAAACCATCTAAATACCTTATTCCTGCACTGTAGTGTGGTCACATGATCTTTCAGTGTTCTTTGGCATCGGCGTGGAAAACTCCTTGGGAGGGGAATCCTTTTCTCTGTTGATGTATAATCACTACAGTGTGACTAGGTGTCTGGCCAGCTCTGATTGGTACTGTGCTCATCACATGACTAAATAAAAACAGTTTCAGAAGAGCAATTCAAATTAGATTATAAATATCAAATAACTGTGTTATAGCTCCCTATAAATCTTTATTGAACTGAGAGAACCGAGCCATCGGCGGTGTTCGGTGGCTCGGTTCTCAGTGCAGAGGCGGCGGGGGACAGATGCAGCATCGGACCGATGGATGCTGCATCAACCTAGGTAAATATGATTATGGGGGGGAAAATCTCAATCTCATACTTCTCTACTCTCTCAGTAAAATAATATTTTCTAAGATTAGTTTTCCTCCGGCTAGTTTGAGGTCATGTCCCCGTGTTCTTGATTTTGACTTTATACTGTAAATACTAGCACCCTGAACCTTATTCACCCCCTTGATGTATTTAAAGGTTTCAATCATGTCTCCCTTTTACCTACTTTCCTCCAGACTTCACATATTACGTTTCCGCAGTTCTCTCATGATATGTTTTATACCCAGACCTTATACCATTTTTGTTTTAACAAATTATGTGTTTAGCATATTGATAATTTTTGATATATAAACTATAATCTATAATCTAACTGTCTAACTTATTTACTGTATGATTATATCTTTTTGAACAGTACACAATTAAACATCATATACCTAATTCCAAGTTTGAGGTTGTACATTTTATCTTTTTCCAGAAAATCCCTTTATTATATCTTTAAAGTGATTCTAAAGAAAAGATTTTTTTTTTAAATAATAAACATGTTATACTTACCTGCTCTGTGCAATAGTTTTGCACAGAGCAGCCCGATCCTCTACCTTTTGGGTCCCCTGCTGACGGTCCTGCTCCTTCTCCCTGCCGAGAGCATGTCTTTTGCTATGGGGGCACTCAAGCAGGTTCACTTCCGAGCCGCTCTCTGTGTGTTCATTTACACCCAGAGCGTGGCTCAGGCGCCACACCCACTCTGTTCGTGCCCATCCCTCACACTGTTGTGTGAGCCAACATGAACACCTTGTGTTGCGCATCAAACATCACAACCATAGACCATCTCTTGCCACACACGAATCAACTGGTCGCTTGGTATTGAATTCACAGCTTCAACAATTCGATGTCTCAGATCTTGAAGAGTAGCAGACATAGGTGGGACAAACACCCTTTCTTTTATGCACCCCCACAGATACAAATCGCAGGGGGTAAGATCTGGTGACCTGGGAGGCCACAGACGATAAACAAGATCTTCTTGTGCACCTCTTCCAATCCATCGTCCTGGAATGGTGTTGTTCAGATAACACCGGACCTCCATGTAGAAGTGAGGCGGGGCACGACCTTGCATTTAAAATAAGTCATTCTAATCTTCTCAAAGTTGGGGAAACAACTGCCTTCATATGCAGACGGTTTTTGAGAACATGCCATACCATTGTTTGAGGAATTCCAAGTTCAACCCTTACCCGTGTTTGGATCTCCTAGGGCTCTGTTCGAACGCACCATGCATATGCTGAACATTTTCATCTGACGTGTGAGGGCGACCAGTGCTTTTCCCATTTGCATATGCATCCATCTTCAACAAATTGTTTAGGTCACTTGTAAATTTGCTTATGACGAGTCAGCTGTTTGTTGAACTAATGGCAGAATTCGCGTTGCACTTGAATAGTGGATTCACAAATTACAGCGCACAAAATGACTTGTGGCGTAGCCATTTTCCTATAAAAAAGAAATAGCGCTTATGCGTGGCATTGAATGGAACATTTAGGCGGGCTTTTACTGTTGAACCTTCCTCTATCCAGTGATGTATGGAACATGCTTCTATCCCTTACTGTTCATTTGAAATAAAAACTTGAAATCTACTCCATATTTTTGAATAACCCTGTATAATGATTGTACTTACATAGCTGCTTCAGAGTTGCTAGATTTATTTATTTATTTAATTCACAGAAAATATTCCGTTGTACTATCTTCTAATATGTTTTTTTTTTTTTTTTAGAGATGGAATCCCCTACTGTGAAATGGACTATCATGCTGAATTTGGCATAAAATGTGATCACTGCGAGAAGTTCATTACCGGCCGAGTTCTCGAGGTAAAAAAATAATATAGTAAATGTTAAAAATGTTAAAAACTTGTATACTGCATGCAGTTACCATGGGCTTTTTATTATTCACTTATGTGGGACCATTGCAACTAAACAATATCTAACCCAGCTATTCTCAACCAGGGTTCCATGTAGCCATAGAGTCTTCCAGAGGTGGCTAGGGGTTCCTTGAGCAATGAGCAATGATGTATGCCCTTTAGATAAACAACCACTAACAACAATGAACCTTTAAAGCTGTAGTAAACTCTCTACAACTAATCCACTAAAAGCATAGCAGTAGAAATAAACATACTTTCGAACACATAGGGATAGTCCAAAGTGTCATGTAACGGTTCTTACAACTTGTTCTTAAACCGTTTTGTCTAAAGCCGCCGCCATCTTTGTGGAGTCCTTTTGCTCCCTTCCCTGCTTGTACATCAGTGCAGTAATCTCACACATGCACCGTAAAGTCAAACTAAGGAACTGGTGAATGCTTAGCAATTACATTGTAATGCCGCGGAGTAATGCTGATGGAGACACCGCAATTAGGAAAACAATGCGCATGTGCGAGTGGCGTAATTGTTACAAGAGTGGCCGATATCTTCTAAATAGCGCACCTGAAATAACTAGTAAGTCTTTTTCTACTGCTTTGCATGACGCTGACTTCTTTGGAGTTTACTACCACTTTAGGACCCCTTTCACGCCGAGGGCGTTTTGCAGGCGCTATAGCGTTAAAAAAAGCGCCTGAAATCCGCCCTCAAACAGCTGCAGCATTGTCGGGCTTTCACACCGGAGCGGTACGCTGGCAGGATGTCAGGAATAGTCCTGGCAGCAGGACTCCACCGCTGCTCCCCATTGAAATCAATGGGGCAGCGATGGGATACTGGCGGCAAAACGCCGCTATTGCGGCGCATTGCGGGCGGTTTTAACCCTTTCTCGCCCGCTAGTGGGGGTAAAAGTGCCCCGCCAGCGGCCAAACTGTGCCTCTTATCCGACGGTAAAACGCCGCTAAAATTTTTACCGCCGATGCTATGGGCGGCTCGGTGTGAAAGGGGTCTAAGTTATCTGTAAGCGGGGGATTCTTCCCAATGACCACAAGTGTAAGGAGCATTCTTCCCAGTGACCATCACACTAATGCCCCGTACACACGGTCGGACTTTGTTCGGACATTCCGACAACAAAATCCATGGATATTTCCGACGGATGTTGGCTCAAACTTGTCTTGCATACACACGGTCACACAAAGTTGTCAGAAAATCTGATCGTTCTGAACGCGGTGACGTAAAACACGTACGTCGGGACTATAAACGAGGCAGTGGCCAATAGCTTTCATCTCTTTATTTATTCTGAGCATGCGTGGCACTTTGTGCATCGGATTTGTGTACACACGATCAGAATTTCCGACAACGGATTTTGTTGTCGGAAAATTTTATATCCTGCTCTCAAACTTTGTGTGTCGGAAATTCCGATGGAAAATGTGTGATGGAGCCTACACACGGTCGGAATTTCCGACAACAAGGTCCTATGACACATTTTCCGTCGGAAAATCCGACCGTGTGTACGGGGCATAATGCAACCTGAGTTGTAGATGTAATAATTAGTAGCAGGGGTTCCCTGAGACTGGAAAGTTATTTAAAGGGTTCCTCCATGTTCAAAGGTCGAGAAAGGCTGATCTAACCCTTTGTAAAATGAGGAGATAGATCACTTTTATCTGAAAACTGACCTGTATGTAGCATGCCATGAAATGTTTTTAATTGTGTATTCAAGTCTTTTTATTATAGAGAAGAACAATATTACAGTTGACCGTGTCACCTGCAAAAACAATGGCTTTGGCTATATTTAGTACTGGCTAGAAGAAATAAAAATGAACCATGTAATACTTCTTTGCACGTGGGACTTGATATTTAGCTGTTTGTTTTCCAGACAGTAGGTTTATAAACTTCATTGCCTTCATTGCTTTGCTGCATTACAGACAGGCCTTCCTCTAACCTCGTAGAAAGAACAGATGTTGTATTATGTTCTGCACACAGAGGTCCTGGCTATTTGATTGAGTTCCATTTATATCCACTTGGTATGGTGAACACAGGTGTGATTCTTCTATTTATAGATTATTTTGTTATTGGAGAAAAGAACTGGACAGCACTTCATTGCCTGGTTGTAAGTGAGAAACGCACTGGGCGAAGGGTCTAAACCAAGAAATATTTGAACAATCTTTAGCAATTATCAATATATTCCCTTTTATCATTCTGGTTAATTTAGGAGAAAAGCTGATTCACACACACAAACATATTCTTACATAAGGTGTTGGTATACTATTTGCTCAGCAGCTAGCATAAGGTACAGTATTTTTGGGTATAGAAACATATGATTCCAATTAGAAAATATTCACTCCTGAAAGTGCAGTATAAAATATACAAGTTACCCTTCGCCTGAATGAAAGTGTTGCTAAACCCACAACAGAAAACTCAGTCTGTATATGCAGTAAAACATACTTGTTATACTCACTGTGGAACCTAATGCCGTGTACACACGGGCGGACTTCTCGGCATCAACGGTCCGACGGTCTTTCCAGCGGACTTTTGGCGGACTTTTGATGGACTTCCGACGGACTTTGGAACGAACAGACTTGCCTACACACGATCACACCAAAGTCCGACGGATTCGTACGTGATGACGTACGACCAGACTAAGATAAGAAAGTTGATAGCCAGTAGTCAATAGCTGCCCTAGCGTCGGTTTTTTGTCCGACGAGCGGATTTTTTGACTGGACTCGAGTCCGTTGGAAGGATTTGAAACATGTTCCAAATTTAATGTCCGTCTGATTTTCGACCGAAAAAGTCCGCTGCAGTCCCGATGAAGCCCACACACGGTCGGATTGTCCAACGGATTTGTCCCGTCGGACCAGTCCGGTCGAAAAGTCCGCCTGTGTGTACACGGCATTAGGGGTTAATATTCTGCATTGTGTAAAAAGGTTGTTTGATCCTGTATGCACAGATCCCCCTCTTCCCTCTACTTTCACTGACTCCAGAACATGTCTGGATAACACAGAGCCTTTGGAGTCAGGCTGCACATGCTCAGTTTGGTGTATATTGCTAGAGAGGTTTTTTCTTGGGAGAGTGCATGTGATCAGCACAGGGCCAATTGGCACTGTCCAGACAGAGGGTTAGGAGCCCTGCAGCCTCATAGGACAGCTCAGTGCAGTATAAAAACTCATCCTACAAGCTTCACCGGGAACTGATAGAAATCACAAGACTCTGTACTGCTAATGAGAAAAAGGTATTTAGCAGGTTCTATTTACTAAAATAATTGCATTTCCATGTTCTGTGTACTGTGGGAGACCAGATATAGTTAATGCAGGGTCCAGGGTTTAGTAACGCTAAGTCCTTGACCCTAAACCCATTTAAAAGTACACATGTAATAAAAGAAATATCAAGTCTGTAATATACTGTAATTCTAATTTGCTGGATTTGTCTGACCTCATCAATCATTGGCCTCCATAGGCCTTTTTTATTGGATGTGCTCCCTGACTGCTTTAGGCCTAATGTCTCAATAAATAAAACCTGCCATTGTGCATGTTGTAGCATATAGGGAGCTTTGTAGCTCCCATGTGACATTAATGAGATTGGGCCAAAGAAAAAAAAATCAAAAGACCCCCTCCAACCTACATAAATACATATACAGCCTATTAGGATGGATGTACATACATAAACACCATTTCACGATGCATATTTGATATCTCAATGCACACAAAAGGTACAGTGCCTTGCAAAAGTATTCACCCCCCTTGGTATTTTTCGTGTTTCGTTGCCTCACAACCTGGAATTAACACGAATTGTTTGAGGCTTTGCATCATTTAATTTAAAGAACATGCCCACAACTTTGAAGATTTTTTTTTTTTTTATTGTGAAGCAAACAACAAATAGGACAAAATAACAGAAAAAGTCAATGTGCATAACTATTCACCCCCCTAAAGTCAATACTTTGTAGAGCCACCTTTTACGTCTATCACAGCTCCAAGTCGCTTTGGATAAGTTTCTATGAGCTTGCCACATCTTACCACTGGGATTTTTGCCCATTCCTCCTTGCAAAACTTCTTCAGCTCCTTCACGTTGGATGGTTTGCGCTTGTGAACAGCAATCTTTATGTCTGACCACAGATTTTCTATTAGATTGAGGTCTGGGCTTTGACTAGGCCATTCCAACACATTTACATGTTTCCCCTTAAACCACTCAAGTGTTGCTTTAGCAGTGTGTTTGGGTCATTGTCCTGCTGGAAGGTGAACCTCCGTCCTAGCCTCAAATCACACACCGAGTGGTACAGGTTTTGCTCAAGAATATCCCTGTATTTAGCACCATCCATCTTTCCCTCAACTCTGACCAGTTTCCCAGTCCCAACTGCTGAAAAACATCCCCACAGCATGATGCCGCCACCACCATGTTTCACTGTTGGGATGGTGTTCTGTGATGTGTTGGGTTTGCGCCAGACATAGCATTTTCTTTGATGGCCAAAAAAGTTCAATTTTAGTCTCATCAGACCAGAGCACCTTCCTCCATACATTTTGGGAGTCTCCCACATGCCTTTCACAAACTCAAAACGTGCCATTTTTTTTCCTGAAAATAATGGCTTTCTTCTGGCCACTCTGCCATAAAGCCAAACTCTATGGGGAAAATCTTACAGGCTGGTTGTACAGAAGTCAATTAGTAGGCTGTACAACCAGCCTACTCATACATGGATCGAAATCCGTCCAGTCTCTGCTGAACCGGGCACATTTCTATCCATGATTGGCCGGCTAAAGAGATGAGGGTCAATTGAGAAGTTTGCATTGTGTACCTGCACAATAACACATAAACATAGGTTTGACCTGAGGTGTGTCATTTTAAATGACACCCCAACACACCCATCCAGCACACAACAAGGCAGACAGTATATGTAAACCAACTGTGAATTGTAGTGCAGTGCGTCATGAAAAATGCTGCAGGAATGGTGCAACCTGTGGTATGGCCCTGATAAAAAGCTACAGTCAGGCATCCGACACACTCTTGAGAGTGTTAATAAATGCCCACTACCCTGCTGTGCGCTGTCGGCCAGCAGATGGAACCACAGAATGTCAGCAGAGGATGCAGGTGTCTGACACACTTGGAGGTATTGCATGCTGAAGGTTATTCAGGTGGCTGTAACTCTTGAAGAGAGCCAAGATCGAAGCCGGCGCCTGTCAGAAGGGTATCTATAGCATCTTCTTTTGTAGAAAACTTTAACTCCTTGGCGCCTCTCCGCGGGCAGCAACATATTTGCATGAATTGGGGCAAATAGAGTGCATGCCCTACATGCTCCCAGCACAGTTACTGGCAGCTAACGGAAAGTTCCTGATCGCTGCTTGCGAACAGGAGCCTTTCTATCATGTGACCACCATGACAGCCAATGACGGTGGTCACATGATCATAAACCCTGCCTCCCGACATCCTAAACCTCTTGAAGGCCAGGGAGGCGCCGGCATGAAATAAGTGGGATAGCAACTAGGGCTGGGAGATTTTGTTAAAAAAAAAAAATCTTTGATTCCCTTAAAAAAAACTCGATTCACGATTTGAATCGAGTTTTTTTTTCTTTGGAAACCGTGCCGGTCCTGAGGCGCTGCGGGCATGAGCTTTTAGGCGAGGCTGCGGCTTCGGCCTAGTCCGCGGCGTCCGGCCTCGCGGACTAGGCCGAAGCTGCAGCCTCACCTAAAAACTCCTTGCCAGCAGCTCCTCAGGACCAGCGCGGTGTCAGCGCCGGTCCTGAGGCGCTGCGGGCATGAGTTTTTAGGCGAGGCCGCGGCTTCGGCCTAGTCCACTGCATCCGGCCGAAGCCGGGGACTAGGCCAAAGCTGCGGCCTTGCCTAAAAACTCATGCCCGCAGCGCCTCAGCACTATCGCGGTGAAGAAAAAAAAATCTAAAAAAATCGATTTGCTTAAATTTTGAATCGATTTGACCTCTCAACTCGATTCAAGATTTAAATCGATTTTTTCCCCAGCCCTAATAGCAACATCGTTTTTTTAAACTTTGTCTCCTATACCATCAAGCTGTGTGCACCTATCTGTTAAGGACTTCCCTTCAGATTTGCATATTGCTGTGCAGCTATAAGCAGGTTACGTTTTGGCAGAGTTTGGTCTTACTTGCAGTGATGTTTTAAGATGCTGAATAACAGATGACCATGCAGCAATTAAAGTGGCTATAAAACCTTACATATACCCAGTGAAATGATTTCCTCAGGTGATACACAGAGATGAAACAAATCCTTCTACATAAGTTGTACCTGATTATCTTCAGCCCTCTACAGCCATTCAAAGTGCACAATTTATACATCTTGTCTGAGCTTTCAGAATGCAGAGGCGAGGAGGTGAAGTTACACCCTGCAGAGCTCAGTAAGAGCTTATTGGAGGGAAAGGACACACAAAATTCACACAGGCCAGAGCTGAGGCTGTCAATCACAGGCTGCATGCTGGAGCTCCCTCCCATGTCACATTTTTTCTCTTGGTGTCAGGAAAACTTGTCAGAAGTGATTCATGCTGATATCAGAGGAATAAGGAAGCAGACCCCTAGGTGCTCTGGATTGAGTCAAACACACACTACAGAGGGATATGCTTTGTTCATATTACATATCTGAGGCTTGCAAACAACCTAACCTTCTACAACCTAACCTTCCTGTACTACCATGGCAAAAAAGCACTTCCAACATATATATATATATATATATATATATATATATATATATATATATATATATATATATATATATATATTTTAAATTTTTTAAAAATACAATACAACATTCATTATTGAAGAAATTCTTTACAGTGTTTCCTGTAACCTCACTGTACTGACTAGACAGGTATTCCTTAAATGGAAACTATTCTTCTTTTCTTCTTGAATTCACAATTATTGGGAAGTATGGTTAAATACGCTAAACCAAAAAGTTAAAAAAAACTTGAAGACTTCAAGGGTAGTGAATGTGAATGTGACATTCACCAAACATTTACTATAATAAAGTAGTGAATGTGACATTCACCAAACATTTACTATAATAAAGTAGTGAATGTGACATTCACCAAACATTTACTATAATAAAGTAGTGAATGTGACATTCACCAAACATTTACTGCAAGTGAAACTTTATAGTGGGTGTGTGTTTTAAAAGATAGTGATTAACTCACCTGCAGTGAATTCTTGGTGAATGTCAGATTTGCTGCTTTATAAATATGGCCCTAAATCCCCGTACACACGATCAGATTTTCAGACGAACGGTCGTCCGTTTTTTTGTGGCATGCTAGTCTCATGTCGATAGTGAAGAGAGGTTACTCACCATACGAAAATTCTCGTACGACAAAAATTCATCTTCAGAAGTGACGTAACGTGTTGAATAGTTTTGTATGTATTCTTTCGTTTCTGAGCATGCGTAGTCTTGCTCTTACGATTTTTTTCAGACGAAAACCATACTTATTAAATGAAAATCGGACGTTGTGTTCACATCTGACAAAAATGTTATAGTCTGCACATCCACCTTTTGTCGTACGAAAAATCGGAATCGGTTGTCGAAAGCACCATGCTAACGATCCGAAAATCGGCAGATCGTTCGTCGGAGGAAATTTTACTTCTGATTTTGGTATCGTGTGTACGGGCCTTTAGACTTCACCTAACAGCGATGGATATGTGGAATGATAGCACTGTTTACCAGATCTGCATTTTTGGATCCGCAATACATTTTGGAGGCAGTACTAACTAGCTGCAAATTAAGCAGTAGATCGCTGCTGCATAGTTGCCAACACTCACGGATGTTCGGGGGAATTCATGGAGTTTGGTCAGATGTCCCGGCATTTCCTTGTCCCGGCCAAAGTCTCCAAAATCAGACCCGATCACGGACACCGGCCACCACAACTCTGCAGACATTACATGGCTTCTTATGTGGACAATCAGAGATCAGGACAAATCCTCTCCCCCAGCAGTAACTTTCATTAGCCGGGCTCTGTGTGGTGGAGGTCGGATAGAACATCCCCTGGGTGGAGCCTGTCTTTTCCTTACTGCCTATGCTGTGTGAGTGGGCGGGGATAGGGATGCAGCCATTCTGTATTATACAGGCCCCAGCGGTGACGTCAGCGGGAGGAAGGTCCAGTGAGAGTCAGTGTACCATTTATTTCCATGGTATTTTCAACCTCCTCTTATGCCTGACACATGACAACAGTATGGTGGCCAGAGTTCCAGCACAGACTATTCTGCTCTCCACTGCAGTTCTCCCCTCATCTCCCAGCTTGTAATAGAACCATTGTTGTTTCCATCTGCCCAGCTCCCTCCTCACCTGCCCTGTAATGTCTCTTGATGGTCTCTTATGTCCTCCTTTCTTTTCCCACTATGCACAGTTCCAGCACTGTGAGGGCTCTGAATGTAAAGGGGGGCACTGATCATAAAGGGGGGCTCTGATGGTAAAGGGGGGCTCTGATGGTAAAGGGGGGATCTGATGGTAGAAGGGGGCTCTGATGGTAAAGGAGTACTCTGATGATAAAGGGGGGCTCTGATGGTAAAGGAGTACTTTGATGATAAAGGGGGGATCTGATGGTAAGGGGGGCTCTGAATATTAAGGGGGGCACAGATGGTAAGGGGGGCTCTGAATGTAAAGGGGGGCACTGATGGTAAAGGGGGGTTCTGATGTTAAAGGAGGACTGAATGTAAAGGGGGGACTCTGGTGGTAAAGGAGGACTCTGAATGTAAAGGAGGACTGTGAATGTAAAGGTGGACTCTGATGGTAAAAGAAGGCTCTGATGGTAAAGGAGGACTCTGATGATAAAGGGGGGATCTGATGGTAGAAGGGGGCTCTGATGGTAAAGGGGGATCTGATGGTAAAAGGAGGCTCTGATGGTAAAGGGGGCTCTGATGTTACAGAGGGGCTTTAAAGGTAAATGTTTTTTGTCCACAGCACCACCCTGGTCCAAAACATTGTTAATATAGTAAAAAAATTCAATCAGATTCGTCTGACATGATCTGCCCTCAGTAAAGTCATGCTGCTTTGGGTCCAGCAAGTTGTGTATTTTTAAGTGATCAATGATCCTTCTTTTCAGAAGTGATTCCATTAACTTGACTACAACCAATGTTAAACTCACTGGCCTGTAATTACCAGCTTCTACCTTGCGGCTCTTGTGGATAGGTACAATATTAGCTGTCCGCCAGTCATGGGGAACTTCTCTTGTTAGAAGAGATTGATTAAAGCGGAGTTCCACCCACTTTTGCAAGGTGGTCTTAAACTAAAGACCACCCCTCCACCCCTCGTTTTTGGATATTTTTAAAAAAACATTTCTTTAGTACCTTTTTTGAAGTACTAAGTGTACTTCCATTCTAGCCAGGCTGCGGTGCATTACGTCATGTCCTCTTGTGTGGTGAGCCCCCACGCTGTCTTCTGGGACCTGTGTGGGTCCCAGAAGAAAAGCTGGCAATTCACAAAGCGCCGCGCGACTCGCACATGCGCAGTGAGGCCGCAAGGCTTCATTGCCGATTTCCATTAGTTACAATGGCGGCGCCTGCATCCGATCCGATGGACGGGTCGGCCCCGGGGGGGGGCCGACATCGCGGACTCCCTAGACAGGTAGGTGTCCTTATTAAAAGTCAGCAACTACAGTGTTTGTAACTGTTGATTTTTGGAAAAAGAATGTTTGTGGCTGGAACTCCGCTTTAAAAAGATCTGCTAATGGTCCAGCAACAATCCTTGAAAGATCTCTTAGAACTCTGAGATGAATACCATCAGGGCCCATTGCTACAGTAGAACTATAGGCAAAATGTTTTTTTTTTTTTTTTTCATTTTGAATAGAGAAACCATCTGTGTCCCATTGCAGAGATTTTCCTTAAATCCTAAATCCTAAAAATGAACCATCATTACTAGAACCAATATCAATATGAGTCCCCAACTTGTTATTGTTAGTACAATTCATTTCATTTTTGAACAGAAGTAATTGTTTAAATGGTTTGCTACATGCAGGTCTCCCACAACACAAGTGTTGTGGCCATTTTTCATTTTAGTGATCTCATTGTATTTATTTCCTCCTATTGCTGACGTACCTAAGGATAGTTGCATCTCCTTTCCCAATAGATTTAGCGATAATGATTTAGATAATGTGTTTGGTCTCCTTTTGTCTATTTTTATACTCTTCTTTGTCAGCTACACCTCCTGTTTCCTTGAATCTCCTATATGCTGTTTCTTTTCCTTTACTATCCTACTTACCTCCTTAGTGAACCATATTGTTTTTTTCTTCCATTTACTTTTGCTAATTTGCCTAAAATTACATATAATCTTGCTGCCTCCAGGATGGTGGACTTTAACAGTGCCCACTGATTACTGAAAAACTGTAAGTTTAGTTTGTGGGTTGTGAAATTTTTCCTGCCCATAATATGTAAATTCATGTTCAGCATTATAGTGGAGAAACTTTATTTTCTACAGACAACTTTAATGCATACTAATGCTGCTAAATTTATTCTGAGATTCAGGTATCAAGACCTCTATTCATGAAAGGGTAAAAATAATATTAAAGTCTTTTTTATATTTAAAAATAACAAACGTGTCATACTTACCTGCTCTGTGCAGTGGTTTTGTACAGATTCTCCTCTTCTCGGGTCCCTCGCTGGCGCTTCTGGCCCCTCCCTCCTGCCGAGTGCCCCCACAGCAAGCAGACAGGGAGCCGTGGCTTGGCCCTGCCCCTTTCTCTCCTCATTGGCTGACTGACTTTAATTGACAGTAGCGGGAGCCAATGCATAGAATGCATTAAGATACAAAAAACTTCTGTCTTTAGAACCACTTTAAATACACCTATACCTGTAAATGGCATGCTGAACAGCTGACATGATAACATATGTACTCACGCCTTTACTGTGTTCTCTTCATCTACCACCAGATGCCCCCAGCTATTCTGCATTAAATCTTACACAGAGCAAAATATGCTCAGCCCCAACATGAGAGGGCTTGGGTCTGGTGATAGGTGATTGAGGCACGGAAAATAGTAGAGGCAGTAGGTTCCAGAAAATGGAAGAGAGGAGCCTCATGATGCATGCTGTAGGGCATGCTTGTTACGCTACCTAATAATTGTCATGTAGAGGTGTAGTTTAAACATGCACATCTGTATTGCAACTTCTTTATAGTGATGCACTTTACATCTGATTTTTGTAGCAGATCAGAAACAAATCGTACATTCAAGGAGCGAAGGTCAATGAAATCTGATAAAAAATACCAGCAGAAGGCAGATAGCTGACACATTTGTGGTGTGCACAGGCCTAATTATCAACATGTTTACAGCATGCTGCGAAGGGTATTTGCATAGCAAATATTGCAACTTTTTTAGGCATCGGAACGTCAAATGGACTGCTTGACGTAAAGCTGCCAATAACCATACAGATAGGGCTATCCGAGATTACTCAATGGCCAAATATAGCTCATACAGTCAATCCTGGTGGGTGCTAACCACTGTATAAGGCTCTGAGAACAGAGATAACCATTCTGAGTGATTATATATTCCATAGGATTCATTTGACATTTAGGTGTCTTTTCCTTAGAGGTTGTGAAAAAAAGAGTTTAAATTGACCATTTTGTGTTACTAACCTGTGCATGTATGGGAACCATTTGGGGAAAAGAATTTAAACAAATGTGTTTACCAATAATGTTTTGTTCCCTACAGGCTGGTGAAAAACATTATCACCCCACCTGTGCACGATGTGTTCGATGTAATCAAATGTTTGGTGAAGGCGAGGAGATGTATCTTCAAGGTAACCCTTCTTCTTTCTGTACGCGCTAACTGAAATGTATTTACTACTTCGTACAAAATCCTTTGTTGGTAATGACAGCTTCAAGATGCCTCCTGTATGGAGAAACAAGTTGCATGCGTTGCTCAGGTGTGATTTTGTCCCATTCTTCCACACAAACAGTCTTCAAATCTTGGAGGTTCTGTGGGCTTCTCCTGTGAACTCTGATCTTTAGTTCTTTCCATAGATTTTCTATTGTAATCAAGTCAGGTGATTGGCCGGGCTATTCTAGCAGCTTTATTTTCTTTCTTTGACACCAATTAAGAGTTTCCTTGGTTTTGTGTTTGGGGTTATTGTCTTTCTGAAATGTCCACCCTCGTTTCATCTTCATCATCCTGGTAGATGGCAGCAGATTTTTATCAAGAATGTCTAGGTACATTTTTCCATTCATCCTTCCTTCAATGACGTGAAGTTTGACAGTTCCGTATGCTGAAAACAGTCCCATACCATGATGTTCTCACCTCCAAACTTCTCTGTTGGTATGGGGGTTTTTTGGGGTGACGTGCCATTTGACCTACAAACATGGTATGTATTATGGCATCCAAAGAGTTCCATTTTGGTCTCATCTGACCACACTATATTCTCCCAGTATCTCACAGGCTTGTCTAAATGTTGTGCAGCAAACTTTAAACAAGCTTTAACATGCTTTTGTCCTCAGCAATGGAGTCTTGCGTGGTGAGTGTGCATACGAACCATGGCAGTTGAGTGCATTACTTTTTGTTTTCTTTGAAACAATTGTACCTGCTAATTCCAGGTCTTTCTGAAGTGCTCCACAAGTGATCCTTGGCTTTTGGACAAGTCTTCTGATAAATATTTTCACTCCTCTGTCAGAAATCTTGCGAGGAGCACCTGGTCATTTATGGTGAAATGATGTTCTTTCCACTTCCAGATTATGGCCCCAGCAGTGCTCACTGGAACATTCAGAAGTTTAGAAATCCTTCTGTAACCAATGCCATCAGTATGTTTTGCAACAATAAGGTTGCAAAGGTCTTGAGAGAGCTCTTTGCTTTTACTCATCATGAGGTGTTTCTTGTGTGACGCCTTGGTAATGAGGATGATCCTGTCTAAGATGTTTTTCTATGTTGTAGCATCCACCACTGAACTCAATTATTTGAAGGGGTGTGCACATTTTAAGGATGTACATCTGTATAATTTAGTTTTAATTTTGAGTCATCTGATCCTTTAACATGAACAAAACGTTTGATTCGCTAAAGCTATAGCATACAGTATGTATCAAATCCATAATGATCATCTTTTCTGCTAGTGTGTGAGTGCTTCTTCCGATTCTTATCGTATGAAGATCTTTCTGGCAAGTGCGTGCCATAGCTTAGTGAATTAAGTGTAAAGAATTTTAAACAGCATTTTTGGATTGCAAATGAATGTTGTGCAGTATAAGAAATATCCTGGAATTGCTGTTGTCACTGTCACTATTAAGTGAAGCTCAGCCTCCATGAAATTAGAAATGAAGAACATTTAAATTTTAATGTGACTTTTCTTAGAAACTGTTCATGGTTGTCAAAGCCATTCAGTGGCGGCTGGTGCTCAAAATTTTTGGGGGGGCGCAAACAAACTGAAAAATTCTGCCCCCCCCCCCCATCAATTGCAGCCTCGCTGTTCCCATCAAATTCAGTCATTGTGCCCATCAAATGCAGCCACTGTGCCCATCAAATGCAGCTGTTATGCCCATCAAATGCAACTGTTATGCCCATCAAATGCCGCCACTTATGCCCGTCATATGTAGCCATTGTGCCTATCACACGCAGCCACTTGTGCCCATCATATGCATCCACTGTGCCCATCATATGCAGCCACTTGTGCCCATCATATGCAGCCACTTGTGCCCATCATATGCAGCCACTGTGCCCATCAAATGCAGCCACTTGTGCCCATCAAATGCAGCCACTTGTGCCCATCATATGCAGCCATTGTGCCCATCAAAAGCAGCCACTGTGCCCATCATATGCAGCCACTTGTGCCCGTCGTATGCAGCCACTGTACGCATCAAATTCAGCCACTTGTGCCCATCATATGCAGCCACTTGTGCCCATCATATGCAGCCACTGTGCCCATCATATGCAGCCACTGTGCCCATCATATGCAGCCACTTGTGCCCATCATATGCAGCCACTTGTGCCCATCATTTGCAGCCACTTGTGCCCAGTATATGCAGCCACTTGTGCCCATCATATGCAGGCACTTGTGCCCATCATATGCAGCCAATTGTGCCCAGTATAGGCAGCCACTTGTGCCAATAAAATGCAGCCACTTGTACCCATCATATGCAGCCACTTGTGCCCATCAAATGCAGCCACTTGTGCCCATCATATGCAGCCATTGTGCCCATCTAACGCATCCACTGTGCCCATCATATGCAGCCACTTGTGCCCATCATATGCAGCCACTTGTGCCCATCATATGCAGCCACTGTGCCCATCAAATGCAGCCACTTGTGCCCATCAAATGCAGCCACTTGTGCCCATCATATGCAGCCATTGTGCCCGTCGTATGCAGCCACTGTACGCATCAAATTCAGCCACTTGTGCCCATCATTTGCAGCCACTTGTGCTCAGTATATGCAGCCACTTGTGCCCATCATATGCAGCCACTTGTGCTCATCATATGCAGCCAATTGTGCCCATCATATGAAGCCAATTGTGCCCAGTATAGGCAGCCACTTGTGCCAATAAAATGCAGCCACTTGTACCTATCATATGCAGCCACTTGTGCCAATCAAATGCAGCCACTTGTGCCCATCATGTGCAACCACTTGTGCCCATCATATGCAGCCACTGTGCCCATCAAGTGCAGCCACTTGTGACCATCATATGCAGCCATTGTGCCCATCTAACGTATCCACTGTGCCCATCATATGCAGCCACTTGTGCCCATCACATGCAGCCACTTGTGCCCATCATATGCAGCCACTGTGCCCATCAAATGCAGCCACTTGTGCCCATCAAATGCAGCCACTTGTGCCCATCATATGCAGCCATTGTGCCCATCAAACGCAGCCACTGTGCCCATCATATGCAGCCACTTGTGCCCGTCGTATGCAGCCACTGTACGCATCAAATTCAGCCACTTGTGCCCATCATATGCAGCCACTTGTGCCCATCATATGCAGCCACTGTGCCCATCATATGCAGCCACTTGTGCCCATCATATGCAGCCACTTGTGCCCATCATTTGCAGCCACTTGTGCCCAGTATATGCAGCCACTTGTGCCCATCATATGCAGCCACTTGTGCCCATCATATGCAGCCAATTGTGCCCAGTATAGGCAGCCACTTGTGCCAATAAAATGCAGCCACTTGTACCCATCATATGCAGCCACTTGTGCCAATCAAATGCAGACACTTGTGCCCATCATGTGCAACCAATTGTGCCCATCATATGCAGCCACTTGTGCCCAGTATATGCAGCCACTTGTGCCTGTCAAATTCAGCCATTTGTGCCCGTCAAATGCAGCCACTTGTGGCCTTCAAATGCAGCCACTTGTGCCCATTATATGCAGCCACCTGTGCCCATCATATGCAGCCATTTTTGCCCATCAAATGCAGCCACTTGTGGCCTTCAAATGCAGCCACTTGTGCCCATCATATGCAGCCACTTGTGCCCCCCATATGCAGCCACTTGTGCCCCCCATATGCAGCCACTTGTGCCAATCAAATGCAGCCACTTGTGCCAATCAAATGCAGCCACTTGTGCCCATCATATGCAGCCACTTGTGCCCATCATATGCAGCCACTTGTGCCAATCAAATGCAGCCACTTGTGCCAATCAAATGCAGCCACTTGTGGCCTTCAAATCGACCACATGTGACCACCATATGCAGCCACTTGTGCCCATCATATGCAGCCACTTGTGCCCAGTATATGCAGCCACCTGTGCCCAGTATATGCAACCACTTGTGCCCATCATATACAGCCATTTGTGCCCGTCAAATGCAGCCACTTGTGCCCATCATATGCAGCCACTTGTGCCCACCCATATGCAGCCACTTGTGCCCCCCATATGCAGCCACTTGTGCCAATCAAATGCAGCCACTTGTGTCAATCAAATGCAGCCACTTGTGCCCATCAAATGCAGCCACTTGTGCCAATCAAATGCAGCCACTTGTGCCAATCAAATGCAGCCACTTGTGGCCTTCAAATGCGACCACATGTGACCATCATATGCAGCCACTTGTGCCCATCATATGCAGCCACTTGTGCCCAGTATATGCAGCCACTTGTGCCCAGTATATGCAACCACTTGTGCCCATCATATACAGCCATTTGTGCCTATCAAATGCAGCCACTTGTGCCCATCATATGCAGCCACTTGTGCCCATCATATGCAGCCGCTTGTGCCCATCATATGCAGCCACTTGTGCCCAGTATATGCAGCCAGGCTCAGAAAGCACTGCCCATTCATTCCAATGGACAGGGCGTTTTGGGAGCGCTAAATACAGGGCTCCCAACCCACCCCACTTTCCGTAACGTCCTGCAAGTGCACCGACCCTGTGTGAAAAGTCACACTTGAATGAATGGGAGGCGGTTTTCAGGTGCTTAGCAGAGGCTATTTCCAGCACTAAAGCGCCTGAAAACTGCCCCAGTATGAAAGGGGTCTTAGGAGTCTTCTGGTCATCAAAAGGTGCAGTAGATGATTAACTCATAAAGTGTTTTTTTTTAGCAAAGCCCAATTTAATGTATTGTTGAGTATCTGATATTTACCACTTTTTGTTAACAGGGAACTCAATATGGCATCCAATCTGCAGACAAGCTGCCAAAACAGAAGAAAGAAACAAGGTACTTATTTTAGGACTTGCTTTAAAGTCCCTATAGATTTACCAGTCTACTCCAACCAATTATTAACGTTTTCAAGATACGCATTAAAGTTAGCTTAATTCTAAGCTTAATTCTAAAACTTACGGGTGAGAAATACGCGGGGAAGCACTTTAATTTCAAGTTGTTTGGTGTCCAAAGCACTGCACCTAAATCTACAAACGGAGGCTCATCCCTTGCAAAGTATTCTCTGAATAGTGCTGTGCCAAGTGGCCAACCTCTTGTGTTCAGAACGCAGCATAGCAGCTGCTCAGCATTGGATCGGGAAGCAATTGGAGATCACTGGAGTACCGGTCTATTTAAAGGGATTTACAGCTTCCAGGGGCATCAGCCGGTTGTAGTATATACATAGTTACATTGGCCCAAGCTGGGTCAATGTAATGCTGGCCATACACTATACGAAAAATCGGCCGAACCCATTTTTGAAAAACGAACATTCGGTCGTGAGCGCAAACGATGGTGCCATCATGTAATGACCGATAAATCGTTCAGTGGACATAAATGAATGCATTTTTTGTTTGTTTTTTTACATATATCTAGTGCAGACAGTTCGGACGGGAAACACATTAACCTTTCAATTTATCATTCGTTCAGCAGAAAATTTCCAAACTTGTCCTTCGTTTTTTCAGCCCAAAAACGTCCCAACGATTATCGATTTTGTGCCCATTAAGGCCCCTTTCACACTTATACGACTTCAAAGTCGCACGATTTTACCGCGATTTTGCGGCCGCGATTTGCCGCGATTTTACCGCGATTTTGGGAGCAGTACTACTTTGCCACGTTTTTGGCATTAACAAATGAAAACATACAGTAGTTGGTATGAATCATAAGGGGAAACTCCACGCCAAGTTTTAAATAAAAAAACTGGCGTGGGTTCCCCCCCAGGGACATACCAGGCCCTTAGGTCTGGTATGAATTGTAAGAGGAACCCCCTACGCCGAAAAATCGGCGTGGGGGTCCCCCCAAAATCCATACCAGACCCTTATCCGAGCACGCAGCCCGGCCGGTCAGGAATGGGGGTGGGGACGAGCTAGCGGCCCCCCCCCTCCTGGACCGTACCAGGCCGCATGCCCTCAACATGGGGGTGGGTGCTTTGGGGCATGGGGGGGCGCCCTGCGGCCCCCCCACCCCAAAGCACCTTGTCCCCATGTTGATGAGGACAAGGGCCTCTTCCCGACAACCCTGGCCGTTGTTTGTCGGGGTCTGCGGGCGGGGGGCTTATCGGAATCTAGGAGCCCCCTTTAATAAGGGGGCCCCAGATCCCGGCCCCCCACCCTATGTGAATAAGTATGGGGTACATGGTACCCCTACCCATTCACCTAGGGAAAAAAGCGTCAATAAAAAACACAGTACACAGGTTTTTAAAATAATTTATTAGGCAGCTCCGGGATCTTCTTCCGACTTCGGGGGTCCTCTTCCGACTTCGGGGGTCTCTCCGGCGTCTTCTCCCGGTGTCCGCATCTTCTGCCGGCTCCACCGCTATCTTCTGGCGCTCTTTTGCCAGCGGTGGTCCGGACATCTGGATCGTCTTCTTCCCTCTTCTCTTCCAGAGATGTTGACACGACGCTCTCTCCAGCCAGAATGGTCTCTGTGCGCTCCGCACCGGACTTATATAGGCGGTGACCCCGCCCCCTTATGCCGTCACAGTCCCTGGGCATGCTGGGACTGTGACGTTTTAGGAGGCGTGGTCACTGGGTGATGACCACGCCCCCTTATGACGGCACAGTCCCAGCATGCCCCGGGACAGTGACCTCATAAGGGGGCGGGGCCACCGCCTATATAAGTCAGTTGCGGAGCGTTCAGAGACCATTCCAGCTGGAGAAAGTGTCGTGTCAACATCTCTGGAAGAAAAGAAGAAGGCAGAAGTCTGGACCACCGCTAGCAATTGAGCTGCAAAAGATAGCGGAGGAGCCGGCAGAAGATGCGGACACCGGGAGGAGACGGCGGAGAGACCCCCAAAGTCGGAAGAGGACCCCCGAAGTCAGAAGAAGATCGCGGAGCTGCCTAATAAATTATTTTAAAAACCTGTGTACTGTGTTTTTTTATTGACGCTTTTTTTCCCTAGGTGAATGGGTAGGGGTACCATGTACCCCATACTCATTCACATAGGGTGGGGGGCCGGGATCTGGGGGCTCCCTTATTAAAGGGGGCTCCCGGATTCCGATAAGCCCCCCGCCCGCAGACCCCGACAACCAACGGCCAGGGTTGTCGGGAAGAGGCCCTTGTCCTCATCAACATAGGGACAAGGTGCTTTTGGGTGGGGGGGCCCGCAGGGTGCCCCCCATGCCCTAAAGCACCCACCCCCCATGTTGAGGGCATGCGGCCTGGTACGGTCAAGGAGGGGGGGGGGGCGCTCGCTCGTCCCCACCCCTATTCCTGACCGGCCGGGCTGCGTGCTCGGATGAGGGTCTGGTATGGATTTTGGGGGGGACCCCACGCCGATTTTTCGGCGTAGGGGGTTCCCCTTAGATCCATACCAGACCTAAGGGCCTGGTATGCCCCTGGGGGGGAACCCACGCCGGTTTTTTCATTTAAAACTTGGCGTGGAGTTCCCCCTCTGGATTCATACCAGACAGCTGTCAGCACTGCCTGTCGCTCATCGGGAAAGGAAAAAAGTTTTCCTTTCCCGATCAGCGAGTCAGGCTTGTGCTTACAAAGTCGTACTGAAGTCGTGTCTATATTATTCAGGGACGCCTTGCATGCTACTTCAGGGTTTAACAGGTCTATGGAGTACAACTCGCATAGAAGTTGGACCAAAGTAGTGCAGGGACTACTTTCAAGTCGGCACGACTTAAAGTCGTGCCAATATGAATGGTAGTCATTGAAAATCATGGAGAATGACTTGTCATACGATTTTGCAGTACAAAATCGTGGGACAAGTCGTATAAGTGTGAAAGGGGCCTAACTGTCTGGAAAACAAACGAACTGTCTAAATGACTGAATTTTGACCAATTTTTTGTATAGTGTATGGCCAGCATAACTATATATATAAAATATCTATACCTGAAATCCCTCTTTAAAGTGGTTGTAAAGGCTCTGGGTTTTTTACATGCATAGAATGCATGAAGGTAAAAACCCCCCCCAGCCCGATCTTCCTCTTGCGATGTGCATGAGAGCCTCCCCTCTCTGGGGTCTCTCCCTCCATTGGCTCCCGCTGCTGTCAATCACAGCCAGAGAGCCAATGACGAGAGAGAGGGGCGGGGTCAAGCTGCGCCTCTGTGTGTGAATGGACATGCAGAGCAGCGGCTTGGGAGCGAGCCCGCTCAGGTGCCCCCCGTAGCAAGCTCAGCAGGAGGGAGGGGCCAGGAGCGCCAGCAAGGGACCTGAGAAGAAGTGGATTGGGGCTGCTCTGTGCAAAACCATTACACAGGGCAGGTGAGTATAACATGTTTGTTAATTTTAAAAAATCTGTCTTTAATATTACTTTAACCACTTGACCTCCAGGAAGATTTTCCCCACTTTTATGACCAGGCCAATTTTACTTTAATTGACAATTGTGCAGTTGTTTGATGCTGTACACAAATAAAATATATGTCCTTTGTATCCCACAAATAGAGCTTTCTTTTGGTGGTATTTGATCACCTCTGCGTTTTTCATTTTTTTTTGCTATAAAGAAAAACAGACCGACAATTTTGAAAAAAAATAAATGTTTTACTTTCTGCTATAAAACCTATCCAATAAAAAAATTTAAAAAAATCTAATTCCTTTATAAATTTAGGCCAATATGTATTCTGCTACATACACTATATTGCCAAAAGTATTGGGACGCCTTCCTTTACACACACGTAAACTTTAATGGTCTCCCAGTCTTAGTCCGTAGGGTTCAATATTGAGTTGGCCCACCCTTTGCAGCTATAACAGCTTCAACTCTTCTGAGAAGGCTGTCCACAAGGTTTAGGAGTGTGTCTATGGGAATGTTTGACCATTCTTCCAGAAGCTCATTTTGTGAGGTCAGGCACTGATGTTGGATGAGAAGGCAGGCCTGGCTCACAGTCTCTGCTCTAATTCATCCCAAAGGTGTTCTTTTGGATTGAGGTCAGGACTCTGTGCAGGCCAGTCAAGTTTCTTCACCTCAAACTTGCTCATCCATGTCTTTATGGACCTTGCTTTGTGCACTGGTGTGCAGTCATGTTGGAACAGGATCCCCAAACTGTTCCTACATAGTTCAGAGCATGAAATTGTCCAAAATGGCCTGGTATGCTGACACCTTAAGAGTTCCCTTTACTGGAACTAAGGGGCCAAGCCCAACCCCTGAAAAACAACCCCACACAATAATCCCCCCTTAACCTATCCTGACCTCAACCTGATAGAACACTTTTGGGATGCATTAGAGCGGAGACTGCAAGCCAGACCTTCTCGTCCACATCAGTGTCTGACCTCACAAATGCGCTTCCCATAGACACACTCCTAAACCTTGTGGACAGCCTTCCCAGAAGAGTTGAAGCTGCTATAGCTGCAAAGGGTGAGCCAACTCAATATTGAACCCTATGGACTAAGACTGGGATTCCATTAAAGTTCATGTGGGTGTAAATGCAGACGTCCCAATACTTTTGGCAATATTGTGTATTTTTGGTAAAACAAAATCCCAATAAGTGTATATTGATTGGTTTGTGCAAAAGTTATAGTGTCTACAAACTAGGGGATATTTTTATGTATTTGATTTTTTTTTACTAGTAATGAAGGTGATCAGCAATTTATAGCGGGACTGCGGTATTGTGACAGACATTCTGACACTTTTTGGAGGCCAGTGACACTAATACAGTGATCAGTGCTAAAAACAGTGCACTGTAACTGTACTAATGACACTGGCTGGGAAGGGGTTAACATCAGAGGCGATCAAAGGGTTAACTGTGTGCCTAACCAGTGTTTTACTACACTGTGGGCGGTGCTTTTACTAGGGGAAGAGATGAATGTTATTTGGTGATCTGCCTCTTTGCTCGATCATTGGCGGGTGCCGGGTGACATCGAGTCCACTGTAGCCGCCGTTCGGCTCCCGCTGTGTGTGATCACACACAGCAGGAGCGATTGACCAGCGGCACGCATGCGCGTCCCCTAACAGGAAGAGCCAGATCACATAAATACTGTGTACGTGATCCGGCACAGAGGTGCTGCCCTGTGGCAGAAAAACTGCTATAGGGTGGACATTAAATGTTTAAAGTACAACTGAAGAGTGACAGAGTGAAAATGGATTAGAACATCTGTCAGATGTTATCACTGTGTGTGCCCCTGTTAGGGAGATTCACCCTATTTGTTCTGTTTACCATTATCATTTCAATTGAAAGTGAAAGATACTCCCACATTTTGGGTTGTCCCCAGAAAAGTATTGGAGTGGAAATCTTCAAATGGAGATACTAGTTCTGGTGACCTGGTTTGTTCCCAAGGGATTCCCTTCATTTTCTGGGATTTCCTGTTTGGCTACAGGGCAGGAAGTGAAGGGAAATCTCCCCAATGGGACACAGATGGTAAAAAATAAACTGACAGAGGTTATGACCCGCCTTTACTCTATCAAATGCCTTACCCCTTTCCAAGGACAGTGTCTTTAACCACTACACCCCTGCCGGCCGTCAAATGACGGTTGGGCGGCGTGGCTCTCATTCTGGGTGGACGTCATATGATGGCCCTCCAGAACGACCAATCTTGCGCACCCTTGGGGGAGCGCATCGTGGCGTTCGGGGGTTCAGTGTGTCAGTCTGACACACCGCTACACCGCTCTCGATAAAGAGCCTCTGATGGAGGCTCTTTACCGCGTGATCAGCTGTGTCCAATCACGGCTGATCACGATGTAAACAGGAAGAGCCGCTGATCGGCTTTTCCTCACTCGCGTCTGACAGAAGCGAGTAGAGGAGAGCCGATCGACTGCTCTACTGACAGGGGGGGTCTGTGCTGATTGTTTATCAGAGCAGCCCCCCCTCGGATGCCCACCCAGGACCACCATGATGCTGCCAGGACCACCAGGGATTGCCACCACACTGGACCACTAGGTATGCCACCCTAGACCACCAGGGAAATGCCAATCAGTGCCCAGGCAGCTGCCAATCAGTGCCCATCCCCAATGCCTGCCAGTGCCATCATTGATGCCTATCAATGCCATCTATCAGTGCCGCATATCAGTGCCAAGTATCAGTGTCCAGCAGTGCCGCCTATCAGTGCCCATCTGTGCCGCCTATCAGTGCCACCCATAAGTACCCATCAGTGCATCCTTTCAGTGCCCATCAGTGTTGCCTATCAGTGCCCATCAGTGCCCACCAGTGCCACCCATGAGTGCCCATCAGTGCCGCCTATCAATGCCCATCAGTGCTGCATAACAGTGCCTCCCATCAGTGCAGCCTATAAGTGCCCATCGTCAGTGCCCATCAGTGCCACCTCATTGGTGTCGCCTTATCTGTGCCCGTCAGTGCCGCCTTATCAGTGCCCATCAGTGAAGGAGAAAACGTACTTATTTACAAAGATTTATAACAGAAAGAAAAGAAAAACGTTTTTTTTTTTTTCAAAATTTTAGGTCTTTTTTTATTTGTTTAGCAAAAAATAAAAAACGCGGAGGTTATCAAATACCACCAAAAGAAAGCTCTATTTGTGGGAACAAAATGATAAAAATTCTGTTTGGGTACAGTGTAGCATGACCGCGCAATTGTCATTTAAACAGCGACAGCGCTGCAAGCTGAAAATTGGCCTGGGCAGGAAGGGGATGTATGTGCCTGGTATTGAAATAGTTAATGACTACATAAGGCCAGTTGTGAGTAGAATTGAAGGAAGTTTACTTTTCAAAGCTTTAAATTAAGTAATACATGCATAATCATGTGTATTTATTCCTCAGGAAACAAGAACATCCTCAGAGAGCATCATATCAGTCCCTGCATCAAGTACCTCTGGATCCCCAAGTAGAGTTATTTATGTAAGAATTCTTTTTTTTTTCTTTTTTTTGCATATTGCATTAGTGTTATCATTTTACAGAAAATGAGAAAATCAGTTTGCCAAGTGTGTACTTAGGCAATACTTAGTGAAATACAGTCTTTTGTGGTTTACCTACCAGCTGTTAACAACTGTTCATCCATAAATGTCATTCACACATCTCTGCAATTCAATATAGCTAGAGAGTGACAACACTATTTAGGGCCAAAGCTTTGCGTTCCTGTGTCACCTTCCCATTCCGTAAGGTTGCCTATATTCACCCTCTAGCCCCCAATGTTTGAAATGCTTTGGTCTGACTGCTCAGCCTTCAGACCCTCCCACTGTTAGCCCAATGGGGTGAGAAGATTGTTAGAAGGTAATATGAAGAAGGATTACTCTAATGTTATTTATCAATTCATTAGAGTAAGTACTTTGTGACTTACTCTGCTTTAGGTTCTTTTCAGCTCCGAAGCTCCGAAGCATAGCTCTGAAGCATAGCCACAGCTCCGAAGCATAGCTCCGAAGCATAGCCACAGCTCCGAAGCATAGCTCCAAAGCATAGCCACAGCTCCGAAGCATAGCCATAGCTCCGAAGCATAGCTCCGAAGCATAGCCACAGCTCCGAAGCATAGCTCCAAAGCATAGCCACAGCTCCGAAGCATAGCTCCATAGCATAGCCACAGCTCCGAAGCATAGCCACAGCTGAGGGACATGACACTGCTGTCAAAGGATGGCATCTATCTGTGGTCAAGCAGAGCTGCTGACTGGCTTGTGTTGCCTAGACGCCTTCATTTGAAAGAGCAGAGATGACACTACGGGGCTACGGCTAGGTTAGTATCTACACTGAGCAAAATTATAAACGCAACACTTTTGTGTTTGCCCCTATTTATCATGAGCTGAACTCAAAGATCTACGACTTTTTCTATGTACACAAAAGGCCTATTTCTCTCAAATACTGTTCACAATACTGTCTAAATCTGTGCTAGTGAGCACTTCTCCTTTGCCGAGATAATCCACCCACCTCACAGGTGTGGCATATCAAGATGCTGTTTAGACAGCATGATTATTGCACAGGTGTGCCTTAGGCTGGCCACAAGAAAAGGCCACTCTAAAATGTGCAGTTTTATCACACAGCTCAATGCCACTGATGTCGCAAGTTTTGAGGGAGCATGCAATTGGCATGCTGACTGAAGGAATGTCCACCAGAGCTGTTGCCCTTGAATTGAATGTTCATTTCTCTACCATAAGCCATCTCCAAAGGGGTTTCAAAGATTTTGGCAGTACATACAACCGGCCTCGCAACCGCAGACCATGTGTAACCACACCAGCCCAAGACCTCCACATCCAGCATCTTCACCTCCAAGATCTTCTGAGACAAGCCACCCGGACAGCTGCTGCAACAATCGGTTTGCATAACCAAAGAATTTCTGCACAGGGAAGCTCATCTGCATGCTCGTCGTCCTCATCGGGGTCTCGACCTGACTGCAGTTCGTCATTGTAACCGACTTGTGTGGGCAAATGCTCACATTCAATGGCGTCTGGCGCTTTGGAGAGGTGTTCTCTTCACGGATGAATCCCGATTTTCACTGTACAGGGCAGATGGCAGACAGAGTGTATTTTGAGAGAAATAGGCCTTTTGTGTACATAGAAAAAGTTGTAGATATTTGAGTTCAGCTCATGATAAATAGGGGCAAACACAAAAGTGTTGCGTTTATAATTTTGCTCAGTGTATTTGACATCTTTACATTCTAGATCAGGGGACTCCAAACTTTCTAAACAAAGAGCCAGTTTAGTGTCCTTCAGACTTTGAGGGGGCCAAACTGTGGCCAGTGTAAGTAGAAAATGCCCTGGTGACAATGGGAGTAAACAATGCCCCATCATTGGCATCTGTGGGAAGAAATATGCTCCATTGTTGGTATTAGCGGAAGGAATAGTGCCCCATCATTGGTGGCAGTGGAAGGAATAATGCCCCATCATTGGTGTCAGTGGAAGGTATAATGCCCCATCATTGGTGTCAGAATAGTACCCCCAAGGGCCAGATAAAAGAAAGCAAAGGGCATAGTTTGGAGACCACTGTTCTAGATCATTGATAGGGCAGCAGGAAATGGCCATAAAGGATCTTAGTATAGCTAGAGACTTGAGGTCCCCTTAGTGTATAATCAGTTGCATATGAATAGTAAGCTTTTGAGCTACAGGCATCCTTTCTGTAGATGTTTGTGCTGAAAATATCCACCCAATATAGGCTTTTAAAACGGCTTGGATATGGTTGAAAAACATGTGTTTTGCATAAAAACTTACCGCTGTTACTTTGCCAGTACATCATTTTTAATCTCTCTGGATGTACACTATTTATTGGTGGAACCTGCATACCTAAGTCAATCATTGACATTAGAAGCTTTGCATGTACAGGTTTCTGTCCTCCGTTCTTCCCTTAAGAATTTCACTTTTATTTCATTTTACCTAGTAAAAGGCTACTTAGTAATCTGTTCTGTCCTCTGTTCTTACCTGTCTGTCTTCTTTCTCTTTCCTGTCATCCTTAGGCAAAGCTTGGCGATGAGATCCTTGACTACAAAGATCTAGCGGCTCTACCCAAAAGTAAAGCTATCTATAATATTGATCGTCCTGACATGATCTCCTATTCACCGTACATCAGTTATTCATCAGACGACAGGCATAGTTATGGAGAGGTATATACATCATTAATAAACATTTTTAAGATATTAAAATAGACTAGAAGGCTTTATTTGTGGCATTGTTTCCAAAAGTGTGGGCTGTCCACTCTATAGTGGTACACTGCCCCAAAAACGAACTCTAGGACTAAGCATACAGTAGATGAGTTAAGCAGATACATTCTGTCCTTTCAATCGGTGTGTGCCTTACTGACAGCCACAACTGTGGAAATGTATTCTTTTTGTGCCATTATGGTACCAGCCTGCCACTTAAAAAAAGTTATTTAAACCACAAGGGACCACATTTGTGGGTCTCAGTGGTAGTTTTGGAGAACTAGTCTAGGAATAGCTAAGACCAAGGAAAGAGATTGTCATATTTGCCTTACAACAGGGAAATCCCTGCGTTTGGTAGGAAGGACTTCTATCAGAGGGGTAAGTGGTTCCTGATTTTGGCTGTATACATTTAGCGAATGTCTAACAATTATGTTAGAAAACAATCGTGAGTATTATTTTTCACAGCTTATTTATCATTTCATCAAATAACAGGCCATTCACTTTTGACATGCAAATAATCATAGCTAAAAAGTAAAATATATATATAAAACGATGAACCTACCGGTATTGTTTTATATATTGCATTTTATTTAATGTTTAATTTCATTTATTCCATCATGGTTCTAATTTTAATCACAAAGTGGCATGTTGTACAAAGCTGAGGGAAGACCAGATAGTTTAAGGTACTGAACATAAAGGGGTGGATTTACTAAGACCGGCCATAGACACAGTGGGGGTTATTTACTAAAGGAAAATCCACTTTGCACTGCAAGTGCACTTGGAAGTAAAGTCGCTGTAGATCTGAGGGGGACATGCAAGGAAAATAAAAAAACAGCATTTTAGCTTGCACATGATTGGATGATAAAATCAGCAGAGCTTCCACTCATTTCAGATCTGCCCCTTAGATTTAGAGCGACTGCACTTTCAAGTGCACTTGCAGTGCAAAGTGGATTTGCCTTTCGTAAATAACCCCTAGTGATTTTCTTTCCTGCAACATTGTTGGGTTGCAGGAAAGAAAATCACTAGATTCCCCCATCAACACAGATAGTGTTGATGGGGAAATCCCTCCTATGGAGCCATTGTTTTCTAGCAGCAGCTAGCAATAATGGCGAAAAAGGAAACCACGCTAGGATTAGTGTAAATTATATCAGAAAATAACATATAGAGAAACATTTGTGAAAGCAGCAGCTTGAAGTGGGATAAACACAATAAATAGAATAAGAAAAAAGAGAAGCTGCGCTAAAGATCCAAATAAAAAAAAATATTAAAACATATATTAGTAGTCTATATTAAAGAAAATTAATCATCTTCTTAATGGCACCACAGTGACTTCAAACTAAAAAAGAGTGCCCAACCACCATACTAAAGACCTGCTTACCAGATGGCAAGCACAAAGGGAGTTTGGCTATAACCCAGCCACGGCCTTGATCTTGCAATTGATGACCAGATTAGAAACCCTGACAGGCAGGCTGTATGGCTGTAGATCTTCCCCTGTGACCATCTATAGAGTCTATGTCTGTATTTATAGCAAATGACCCAGAAGGAAAAAACTGACCATAGCGTAATACAGTCTAGTAATTTATTAAAAAAAGAAGTATTGCACTTCCATCAAATAGGTTGAAAATTTACATAATAAAAACAGTGCCGGCCGGCAGATACAATCGGAAGCCTGTTCTCCTAATGAAACAGCATGATGACGTCAGTACGTACCCTCCTTCAGACGCTTTTCATCATACGTGACGTTGTCAATGAGAATCGTTCCCCATTGACAACGTCACTTATGACGAAACGCACCTGGAGGAGGCTACGTACCGACGTCACCACGTTGTTTCATTAGGAGGACGGGCTTCCCATTGTATCTGCCGGCTGGCACTGTTTTTATTATACGACTTTTCAACCTATTTGATGTAAGTGCAATACTTCTTTTTTTAATAAATTACTAGACTGTATTACGCTATGGTCAGTTTTTTCCTTCTGGGTCATTTGCTATAAATACAGACATAGACTCTATAGATGGTCACAGGGGAAGATCTACAGCCATACAGCCTGCCTGTCAGGGTTTCTAATCTGGTCATCAATTGCAAGATCAAGGCCGTGGCTGGGTTATAGCCAAACTCCCTTTGTGCTTGCCATCTGGTAAGCAGGTCTTTATTACGGTGGTTGGGCACGCTTCTTTAGTTTGAAGTCACTGTGGTGCCATTAAGAAGAGGATTAATTTTCTTTAATATGGACTACTAATATGTTTTAAAAAATTTTTTGATTGGGATCTTTAGCGCAGCTTCTCTTTTTTCTTAGGCAAGCAATAATGGCATGTAAAATTCGACAGGCTGGTTTTACAGAAAGTTGATTGATTAACTTGGTACATATTCCTACTGAAACGGCTGAGATTCAAACCGTCTATGGCCGGTGTTCTGTCGAGAAGTGCCCACTATCGAGAAGTGCCCGGATTATACTGCGCATGCGCCGTACAGAACAGCACAACAGCTGATTTTACGATCAGCTGTTGTAAGGGCAAGATGGCGCCTGTGCACAATAGCTGACTTTTTAAAGATGCCCAGTGCTGCAAAACAAAACTTTTTATGCTATTCTTCAAAGAATAGCATAAAAAGTTTTGCTTTGCAGCACTGGGCATCTGTAAAAGTTCCGCCCCCAACTGCCCATAATTTATAAATCTACCCACAACATGTAGAAATCCACCCTTGGCCGTCATGAACTCCCCATGGGAGCGTGGGGCACAATCTGACTGATAAAATGTATTCTGTCGGCTATTGTGCGCAGGCCCGGTATCGCCATCACAACCTGTTCCGTGCGGCGCATGCGTGTCACATGCGCCGTTCATCCCGGGCACATCTCGATAGCGGGCACTTCTCAACATAACACCGGCTTAACGGCAAATAGGCTGTGCACTCTGCAAATGCAGTTGCTCCAGAGCTTAGTAAGAGCTTCACTTTACAAAGAATACCAAATCACATGCAAGGAAAATTAATGTTTCCCCTCATTTATTAAGCTCTGGAGCAACTGCACTTGTAGAGTGCAAAGTCTATTTGCCTTTAGTTAATCAACCCCAAAGTGTATTTACTGCGAGCTTGGAAGTCTCAGATATCCCTCTCTTTAGTATTCTTTTATATTATTAAAAGGTTAACATGGGATGCTGGGACAAGCAAAGGTGAGTGGGAGCACCCAGAGCTCCCAGTTGGACGGGGACAGATTTGGCAGATAAGGCATTGATTTCTCTCTGTTGGAGAAAGAGGAAATACATATAGCCATGGGTTGTCTCAGCCCACTGGACTCCATCTATACCAAAATAAATCACTTTACGGAAGACTGACCATTTAAAAAGACTGTGGGTTTGATTTTCTAAAACTGGAGAATGCAAAATTCGAGGCAGCTGTGCATGGTAGCCAATCAGCTTCAAAACATCAACTTGTTCAATTAAACTTTTACAAAAATAATAAAACCTGGAAGCTGATTGGTTTCTTTGCAGAGCTGCACCAGATTTTGCTTCCTCCAGTTTTAGTAAATCAACCCCACTGTGTTGAACATTAAACATGGAGTACAAACGCTCAGCTCTCCTATTAGATGTGGCAGTGACTTGTCTGGTTCTCATACTGATCCAATGGATTCCATAGCTTACAGGTCAGTAACATAGAACAAGAATGTACACCAGGAGTTCAGCGTTTAGCCCTCATGCACACAGGCTGTTAAAAAAACGTTATGAAAACGCCAGTATCTTTGCAGTGACTTTTTTTAAACTTTTTTCAGCTTTTTTCAGCGTTTTTGCAATAGCGTTTTTTAGCGTTTCTCCGCGTTTTTCCGCGTTAGCGTTTTTGAGCGTTTTTTTTTTTTCAAATTTTTTTTTTTTTTTTTCAATGGATCAAAAACGCTAAAAAACGTTGATGAATGACGTTTTTGAGCGTTTTTGAGCGTTAGAGCGTTTTTATAGCTGAAAAACGTCTCTCAGAACCCACTGGTCCTGGGTTTTTTTTACAGCTTAAAAACGCCTATGCCACTTGCAGCTCAAAAACGCCTAGGTGGGCATGATAAACTAACATAGACATGATAGACTAACATAGACAGGCCTTTTTAAGCTGCAAAAAAACTCAAAAAAGCAGCTGTAAAAACGTCCGTGTGCATGAGGACTTATAGTCTTTTGATGCAGATTTATTTTACCACCACAATAATCATTTAGTATTTGCTCTCTGTCACCCATTTGTGCTTAGAAAAAGTGACAGAGAGAGAGGAATAAAATATAGTGGAACCTCGGATTGCGAGTAACGCACTGTATTTTTAAAAATCGTAACTCGGTTTGCCAGTGTTGTCTCGCAAAACGAGCACGATTCAGGCCAAAGCATGTGCAATACCGTGTTTGGCCTGAGGTGGGGGGGGGCTATTCGGAAATGCACGGAAAGGCCCGAGGACAGTTCGGCTGACCTCGGCAAACCTTGGGAACGGAGTCTTTCCGAGGTTTGTCGAGGTCAGCCGAGGTGTCCTCGGGCCTTTTCCGCCCGTGTCCGAGGCTCCCCGGCGCCCCCCCACCTCTGGCCGTATGCGGTATTGCATGTCATTGAAGTCAATGCGGAACAAATTATTTTTGTTTCCATTGACTTCAATGGGGAAACTCGCTTTGATATGCGAGTACTTTAACAATACTTCTGCACATTGGCTTTCTGTTTAGCAGTGATCAGATTGATCTCTGAATTCCCACATTATCAGATTTTCACTACTGGGTTCTTCTAAAACTTTGGGAATATGGAAATATAGCACACTCACAAATGTACCCAGTACCCGGATGCTCTACATATCATGTATTGGATAATGGCCACAGCAGTTTGTGATGGCAAAGATGGGGACAAGGAGCTCACTGCTGCAGAGATCATAAAAGCTGATTCAACTCTCTGCGTCTCTCTGCCTTTCTGCTAGTAGTCCTCTATGTTCCATGTCTCTTCTGCGTGTTCTCTTTTTATAGTATAACAGAACCTAACAATGCTTTTGTGCCTACAGCTCCTAGAATTAATGGAGCTTGCTTGCTTTGTTGCATTCGTGAGAAAATATTACCGGAGAAACTGTTTTTAATTTCCTATTATAAAACGTAAAAATGTAATATGCATTAAACCCTGTGCACCTATGATACATTTAATCCTATACATCCATTTATCCATTCTTATTCCTTCTGGTCCTGCATTAAAGGCCTACATTCACTACAAGATCTATAGATGTTTACTGCAACCAATTCACAGTCTAAAACACAAAATCATATGTGCATAAATATAAAGTGTGCTTATTACAGTGATCAGTATGAGTGTAGCTTGGTTGAAGATGCTTCATAACATATAGCACAGCCAATCAATACAGTGCCCCCCCCCCCCCCGTCCTGCTCAATCAGGATCCAATGGTCTGCTATGACCACACTTACACCGTTGGTGTGCAGCATTTTTATAGCTTAACAGTGTCATGGTGGCAGACTGGAGCTTGTAATGCTAGTACCCAGCACAGAGAATTCGGTCTACCCCAGGATCCTTAATGGTGTCTGGAACCACAGCTAGGCCGATAACACTCAAAAGATCTAAAAGAAAATGCTTCCATAGTGCAGTACTTTATAAAAGATGAATTTAATATAATAAGTGGGTTGCACTTGCAAGATGTAAAATGTTCACAAGCGATAGAGCAATGTGTCTCATAATGAAGACCGCAGCGTCCCCACAGGCTTCTCTTCACTTTCTATTTCGTTTGCCCATCAACCTCCTGAGAGGAAAAACGTGATGACGTCACCGTGGTAGGCTCCACCCTGCGCATTTCGTCACTAGCGGACGTCATCTGGGGATTGGCCAATTGACCGATTTCCCTGTTTTGGGTGAGACCACTGTTTTATTGGTCACAGATAGCTGGTAAGCAGGCTACTTACTCACTTGGGTGTGGAGCTGGAGGCACATTCTTTAGGGATCTTTCACGGTTTTCTCCTCTGCAATCTGACACTGATATCTTACATGGATGGGTGTTGTTTAACCCCTTATTTATGGACTGAAATTTTCACTGGGACTTTACTTTAGTTTTTCTTTTTATTTCTCTTATTTGAAAATTAGAAATTTTTGCAAAGTTGTTTTTCTACTAGCGCTGCACTAATTTTGTATATATTCATCTATTTGAGTTTTTGTATTAGACTTTACGGTGCTGGCAGCTTAGTCAATTCAGTATATTTTACATATAGTTTTCTTCCTCAGTTAAGTTGTTTCTAGCGCAGCATTAGCCTTTGGGCTTCTTTTTTCACATTATCCATTGCATATACAAGCCACATTCCCTGCTTCTCAGGTACACAACATTTGTGCTTTACTGGAAATCTGCCAGTTGACTCATTAAAAACAATACACCCCGTGTGGCTGATAATCTTATTTCAACAGTTGTTAAGAATTGAGTTATTGCAAACTAAATGTTATTTACCATATGGAAGAGCAAACCGGTAAATAAACGTGATATTCATATAAAATTTTATTTTAGTTGCAGTGACAACTGAATATATGTGCCCACTGATAATACACTATAATTTTCCAACACATTATAATTTTCTTGGAAAGTGAACCTGTTGCTTTGCAAGTGCAGGGAAAAGCAACAGGTTCACTTTAGTTAGCTCACATAATTTGTAATAAAAACATCTTTGCCATTCTGAAGCTTCCCTCCAACCCCTTTGCATATTATTTTATATATACTGTACTTGCTAAATATGCTGCAGAAATCCCTCTCCACTGAGTCTGGTTGGAGCCATTTTAACTGTGGGCACCTGAAGCTGTTGCCTGTTCACTTCCTGGATTTACACAAACACACAGAAGCACACCTCCAGCTCTGCAGCTCTCATTGGCCCTCTTATGACTCACCCCCCCTCCCTTCCTGGCAAACTCTCACAAGAGTGAGAGAGAGAGCTGTGCATGATGTCATACGCCTAGGGTAATGACCAGACAAGAAACATGAAGTGGGCTGTATGATGTATTTACTGGCAGAAAAAAAAAGTTTTACTATCCAAAATGAAAACAACAAGGGCAGAAGATTTAATATGAAAAAGGGGAAACCCAGGTGGGCTAACCCTGCGCTAGAAAAGCAAGAATTTATACTATATATGAAATATAGTGAATGTGACAAGCTGCCAGCACTAAAAAGTCTAATACAAGAACTCCAAATAAATATATATATGAGGTGAGTGCAGCGCTAATAAAACACACATAACAACATGACAAATTTTTCAAATTTGCAAGTGAAAAAAATATGTAAAAGGAAAAACTAAGGCAGAGTCCCAGTGAAAAAATTCAGTCCATGAATAAAGATAAAACAGACATCCATCCATGTGAAATAACAGTGACAAATTGTAAAAAAACGTGAAAGATCCTCCAAAGAATGTGGATCCAACTCCACACCCAAGTGAGTAAGTAGTCTGCATACCAGCTTACCAGCTATCAGTGACTACTAAAAAGCAGTCTCACCCAGCACAGGGAAATCGGTCTCCCCAAGACCTTTAAAGGTGTCTGCAACCACAGCTGGGATGATGCCACTCGTGCACTCCCCGTCTCCGCTGCTCCCCTCTTCTTCCCTGTCAGACGGGAGCTTCGTTTTTCCTTTTACATATTTTTTCACTTGCAAATTTGAAAAATTTGTCGTGTTGTTATTTTATTAGCGCTGCACTCACCTCATATATAGAAGATTTAATGGATGGAAAGTTAAAATAATGACTGAAGGTCAACTTTAAGAAAAGGCAACCTGGAGCAAGAGAGGGGTCTATGTAAGCTGGAAGTCACCAGAGTCACAGTTTAACCACTTCCTGCCTGCATGACGTCATTGTGTACTTTGAGTGGAGATATCTGGATGATGTCTGCAGCTACAGGCATCATCCAGATATCTTTTCTTTTTCAGCTGGCGATTTCCTGCAATGTTAAAACCATCCTAGCAGCTCATTAGCCCCCACCCTCCGGTGCCTCTCTGGGCTCTCCTGTGCGATCAGGAAGCAGCAGATTACCACAGAGCTTGCCGAGGACCAGATGTTCTCCGGCCATCTCTATGACCCTGGGAGGCCTGAAGGGACATCGTCACTTCCTGCTCTGGCATGTGGAAACACTAACTTTTTTTTCCCCCTAGAATGCAGAGATCAATGTTTTTTTTTTTTTTAATCTCATGTTTTCCAGGGTACAGGGGATATCTGGGGTCAGAATTAAAGGGACAGTGTAAAAATAAAATAAATAATAATAAAAAAGAAATTTTAAGAGCTCTCCTCTTCTATACTTGGAAGTGTGTGTGTGTGTGTGTGGGGGGGGGGGGTATTCCCTTTGGCTCCTAACCCTCCCAAGGAGGATTGGGGGAGTAAAGCAAACTGATTGCTTTGCCCTAAATGGGTAAAGAACATATTTGCTTTAAAGTGGTTATAAACCCTCACATATAACCAGTGAAGTGACTGGCCCCAGATGAAAAACAGAAATGAAACAAATCCTTCAACATAAATTATACCTTTCTATCTGCAGCCCTTTCTTCTCTACATGCATTCATAGTCCAGAATTTTTAAAGCTTGTCTGAGCTGTCAGAAAAAAGGGGGCAGAGAGCTGAATTTACATTTGCAGAGTTCAGTAAAGAGAGCTCTGACAACTGATTGAAGGGAAAGGACACCCCCCCCCCCACCTTTTACACAGGAACAGAGCTAAGGCTGTCAATCAGCTGGTGGGCCCTCCCCTGTCACCATTTATCTCTTGGTGTCAGGAAAATCTGTCAGAAGGGACTCATGCTGATAGCAGACAAAAATGACACTAAGGCCCCTTTCGCACTGCCGCGACTTGAAAGTCACGTGACTTTGACGCAATTTCGTGGCCATGATTTTAATGCAATTCCAGGGAATGCCTGTGCAAACTTGAGGTCTATGTACCTCAACTCGCATTAAAGTCGGACCAAAGTAGTACAGGGACTACTTTGAAGTCTGTGCGACTTGAAGTTGCACAGATATGAATGGTACTCATTGGAAATCATGGGGTATGACTTGCCATGCGACCTTGCAGGCCCAAGTCGCAGGACAAGACGCACAAGTGTGAAAGGGGCCTAAGGCTGCATTCACACCTGAGCGTATGGTTTTCAGGTGGAAAGTCACATGTTTTGCTACAATTTTTACAGCGTTTTTGCCATGATTTTGTACAGGTCAAAAAGGTCACCAATGTAAAAAGCAGTAAAACGCCTGTAATCTGTCCAGAAAGAAGCTTGTGTACTTTTTTGAGCTTCAGGCGTTTTGCTTCAGGCATGGGCATTGCTAGGTCTACAAAAGATCTGGGGCTAGAGCCCATAGCAGCGTAGTAAAGAAAGTCATACGCTTGGGCGGGCATACACATACATTAGGGTCCACAGAGAGCCTCCCCCTTAAATCAGGGTCCCCAGAGAGCCCCCCCTTAAAATCAGGGTCCCCAGAGAGCCTCCCCCTTGCATCAGGGTCCTCAAAGAGCCACCCACTTACATCAGGGTCCCCAGAGAACCTCCCCTCCTCTTAGGGACCCCTGCAGAGACTCAGGGCTATGGGCCCCAGATGCGGGGCTATAGCCTCAAAAGCCACACCCTAGCGACGCCACTGGCTTCAGGCAACAAAACGCTCAGATGTGAACAGGGGCCAAATTGAATGGGATTTTGCTTGTTGGGCGGTTTTGAACTTTTGAGATGATCGTTTTACGAGCGTTTTACGAGCTGAAAATGCTCAGGTGTGAATGCAGCCTTAGGGGTTGATTTAGTAAAGGCAAATAGACTTTGCACTTTGCAAAGTGCATTTGCCCTCTGCAAGTGCAGTTGCGCCAGAGCTTAGTAAATGAGGTAAGGCTTCACTTTGCAAAGAGCATCTAATCACATGCAAGGAAGTTAAAAAGAAAAAAACAGCATTTTTGCTTGCACATGATTGGATGATGTGAGTCGGAAGAGATTCTGCTCATTTACTAAGCTCTGGAGCAACTGCACTTTGTAGTTTTTTTGCCTTTAATAAATCAACCACAAAGTTCTCCTAATTGAGACAAGTACACACTACAGAAGGATATTCTTTGTTCATATTCCATGTCTGAGGTTTACAACCATTTTAAGAAAATGTGCAATGATGTATCCAGTAACTATGAAAATGTTTGAGAATTATTGCATAGACATACTTTGGATCACGGAAAACAGCACAAGAGTGAACAAGACTTTAAGTGGGATGTAAACCCAGATCATCATTTTTAGTCTTGTCAGTAGACTTCCAGCTTTCCAGGTATGAACCGTCAAATTTCCAGTAATCCTTGTCTACTAATTGTGATAGACTGATACAGTACAGATAGGCCATGGTTATTAGCGGTATTGATTTTACACTCGTGCACATGAATTTTTAATACCTGTAAATGTTATACATGGATTCTCAGAACTGCTGTCATGTCGTTATACCCATCATGCATGGAGCCGTCTCACTAATCTCCTATTTTGTGTTGCTGTTTGCAGTCACCTCAGTTGCTCTCTCCAACACCTACAGAGGTAATTGGCCGTGTCTACATGTTTGTGATTTTTTTTTGTTTGTTTATTATTTTTTTGCCTTTTGCTTCTGTCATGCTGGCATTCTCATCTCGCCAAGATCCCATAATTCTTATTTTATTTTATATCTGGTGAAAAATAATCCATAGAACTCTGTACAAAGAAGCTGCAAATGCCCCAAGAATGTAACTGTTAATATGTTCTTTTATGCAATGTGTTAGAAATGTACTGTCAGTGTGCAAAGGTCAGTAATTGATGGCCAATTAGCTTTCAGATTACTATAATCAGATGAGTAAACCCTGGTTCACACCAGCGCAGCTTTGAAATCACGCTTCTTCAGCGCAATTTCAACGCCGCAGATCAGTGCGATTTGGACCTCCATTTTTACTGTGGCTTGTGACTTCATTTGGCAGAAGTTAAAGCAAGTTGCAGTGAAATCACAAAAATGTAGTGCAGGAACCTTAAAAAAAAAATAAATAAATAAAAAAAAGAGTTGTAATAGTTGTCAAATCTCATGACAAATCACTAAGGGATGAATTTCCAATTGATACCCTGTGCCTTGATACCTTACTGCACTTTGTACCTTCAATGTTTTATTGTTTCTCTTTTGCTGTTTGTTGAGCTGTGTGAATTCTTGTTTGAAGCATCCATGTTCCGTTCCATCATGTAATATCATGCAAAAGATTATGTGAAAGATAGGACTGTAAACTGCAATATATTATTTTTTTCTTGGGTGGTTTTTCTTGGGATTGATTATCCTTCAAGAAATATTTTTTAGCATCCTTAGAAGAAAATCTAGCACGCAATAGGCAATTAGAAGTGTGCTGAATCGGCACCATACCATACTTGGTGCATAAGAAGCCCCCCCACTGAAATCTGTCACATGCCCAGGAGATCTAGAAATGTTATTAAGCAACATACAAACTATATGTTTGATGCTTAATAATATCAAACATATAATATATATATATATCAATATATATCAATATATATATATATATATATATTATATATATTCACACGTGCGACCAAGGGATTAAGCTGCAGTTTTACTGACCCCTGACTGCCCGCCGGAATGAGGGCATGCAGCTGCTCAGGGCTGTACACATACCTTACAATTTGAAACAAATGGGATTTGCCTTGTTGAGTGTTTTAGAGCTTTAAGCAGAAAATCGCTCTGGTGTGAATTGGGACCTGAAATCTCCTAGCTCATAGGTCATCTTGCAGTGTAAAGGTTTTGTATCTTGTAAAGCGGGCAGCCCCAGTTGAACAAAGGCAGTGTGGGGGATACATTGCTTTGTTATTCAGAGGAATGTATTTGAAGAAAGCAAAAGCTTTGCTATATTTTCTAATTATGGAACTGTGTAGAACTCTGTTTGACCTACTTTCAGTGGTGTCTGATTTAGGAGGGCTGCTGATATGCAAATCAGCCAATCTCCAGAACTAGACACACAGAATAAGTTGGTATCTATGGCTGGACATAGACGGAGCGAATTTCTTTCCTGCAACCATGGGTTGCAGGAAAGAAATTTGCACGATTCCCCCATCAATAGACAGTGCTGACAGGGGAATCCCTCCCACCAAGACACTGTATTCTCCCTGCAGAGGGGGAGCAAGGGAAGCCACCCCCGCTGGGAGAAGACAGTAATTATTGCTAGCAGATATACCAGCCACTAGCGATAATCACCAGTAAAATCCAGCAGACTGGTTCGATCAACTTGGTACATTCAGCCTGTCCATACACGGTTCGAATCTTAGTCAGTTCCTGTTGAACCGGTCGAGATTCGAACCGTCTATGGTTGGCCTATGTCTGCTCTGCTTTTAAAGAAGTTCTCTTGACGAGGGTACCTCCCATCCAACCACTGATACTTGCCTTTGTTGTACTCCCCTGGTCGTCTGTGGGAGCGCCAATAATTACCCATTTCTGGGTATGGGGGAGCATATTACTGTTTCCCCTTTTTTCAATATGTACCGCTCAGGCCTGAGCTGCCATCCATCAGGCCCAAACACTGTAACATGAAAGAGAAGACTTATTCAGAACAGTGGGGGAGTATGAGAAAGGAGAGTATAAGTAGGTGAGAGATTTACACTATCAAGAGATGTAGATCAAAAAACAAACAAACAGAGATTTCCAGTGCTGCCCTAGCTTGTCTGATAAAAGGTACAAAAATATGGTCAAATGTCCAGAATTGTGGAAATGAAAATAGTTATGCACCTATATTCACCTATATATGAAACAATGTCTCTTTTATACTCCGTCTGGATGGGAATGGAAGCCAAAAAGTCAATAAGAAATGTCTGTAGTATCCATTGGAAACAGGCAGCCTGCTCTGGGGTTAGGGAACCCACACTGAAACAGAAGAGGGGAAGGGGAGAGAGGCGACAGGCGACCAATAGTGTAAAACAGTTTATTGAGTAAATATAAAACACAGTAACAGATTCAACTCATAGGGTAATAATGAGAGAGTGTCTGTGCCCAAGTGGGCTGTGTGAAGGATCCCGCATGAGATAGTGGAATAGTCCTAGCCACAGCGGGGGCTCCGTGAAGACATGAGGGAGGACACTGTAACCACGTGCTGCAGGGATAGCTTTCAAACCCAGAGTAGAACTGACCAATCAGAACGCGTTTTAGAGGCAAGTCACGCCTCCGAAAGCTGTCATTCGGCCCTTTGCAGCTTGTGGTTCCAGCGTCCTCCCTCTTGTCTTTACGGACCCTGAGGCTAAGCCTAGGACTATTCCACTATTTCGTGCAGGATGCTTCACACAGCCCACCTGCGTACAGACAGTCTCTCATTATTACCCTGTGAGTTGAACCTGTTACTGTGTTTTATATTTACGCATTAAACTGTTTTACACTATTAGTCACCTGACGCCTCTCTCCTTGTCCCCTACACTATCAAGAGAACCCATCATTTTGCCCCAAATGGATGTGGGTGCCATTTTGCCAAAACCAATTTTTGCCACAATGCACTATATTCTGTGCCCTCCTGCACAAATGCTGAGGTCCACACAGCTTCTGTATTTCTCATTTGTTTTACTTGTTCTTGACTGTTAGAGATATGTGGGCCCCAAAAACAGTAAATGTTTCAACATTTTTGTGCAGATACTATGGGGTTATGTTAAAGGAGAAGTATGGTCAAAGCTTTTTTGGCCATACTTCTATTAATGACAGGAGTGCAGTTCATTCTGCACTCCTGGACCCATTTTAAGCTATTTAGATGTGGATGGCTTAAGAATTCATTTTTAACGTGTTACTTGAGGGTATTCGACTTTTTCAGCAGTAATAGATCAGGAAGCTAGACATCTTTATTGGCTTTCTATGACATATGACAGCCATCATAGTACTTAGAGGTTGAAATCATTGCTGTTGTGATGATGGAATGATTCATTAGGTGAATACTATATGATGGTTTTCATGGCACACTTGTTTTATCTAATTTTTCTACTCCATTCAGAGCGATCTTGAGGATCGGTCACTGAAACAATACCGAGCTTCCAGCCCGAGCTCCACCGGCTCTGTAGGATATGGTCGTTATACTCCAACATCTCATTCACCTCAACATTACAGCAGACCAGGTAAAGTAGGAATGAATTGCTTTTATCTTGTTACATTTTCATCTTTGCCACTTATGTACAGAAAAGTGAGATAATTGTTACTCTGTGCAGTGCTTATATTTTCAAGCTCTTTTATAAGAAAAAAAATCATGTTTAAATAATGAATGTACATTTGCAATGCTTCTCATACCAGCCATAACCTGGATAATGCAAACTGAAAATATAATGAAAAATTTCAAAAGCAGAAGCTAGGTTCAGGTTAAGCCATGTGTCAAAAGGATCCATAGATCAAAAGATACAGGCTAAATGTATATGTACATTTTAACTGTTCCTAGATTTGAGCTTTACTATGCCATTCACGAGTGCCCCTGTTGGTTATTGAGCCCATCACATCAAAGAAAACATTCATAAAAACGAATTGAGAGGCTACTACAAGTGTCAGATGCAGTGGCAATTGGTGCTCAAAATTTTTTGGGGGGGGCGCAAACAAACTGAAAAATTCTGAAAAAAAAACCTATCAATTGCAGCCTCACTTTGCCATCAATTGCCGCCACTGTGCCCTTCAATTGCTGCCACTGTGCCCTCAAACACAGCCACTGTGCCCATCAATTGCTGCCACTGTGCCCATCAATTGCCACCACTGTGCTCATCAATTGCTCCCACTGTGCCCCATCAAACGCAGCCACTGTGCCATATCAAATGCTGCCAGTGTGCCCCCCGCCGGCCCGCCATCTGCACTTACCTGTCTCGGTGGGACAGCTCCTCGATGTCTTCTCCCGTCCTCTCTTGCTGTCCTCTGCTATGATTGGACGCCTGGTGACGGGTAACAGATCCGAGCACCTTATTGGAGAGAGGCGGTTTAGTGTTAGGAAAGCGAATATTCATTCGCTTTTCTAACACAGCTGAGTGGTCACCTTTTTTGCCTCCTATTAGAGCCTATGGCTCTAATCAGGTGCTTCAAAAACCCCCCCAAAAAAATAGGGCCGGGTGCCTGAATAGGGAGTGGCAGCGGCGGCCATAGATAGACGCATGCAATGCATGAATCTATCTATTGGTGCTAGAGGGGGTGGCAGGAGAGAGGGGGCAGCATCCGTGCGCCCTTATGGACGCACCGCCACGGAAGATGGCAGAAGCACCCTGAAGGGAACAAAGTTTTCCCTTGCTGCTCACTTGGCAGGTAAGTAACCACCCTATTGTTTTACAGGGTGCATCTCAGTAACTTGTTTTATGATAGCGCCAGGGTCGCGTTAGAGTGAACCTCACATAAAAATGGAACGTCTGCTTATCTTGCAGCCTTCCACCCCCTGAAAAAGACACATTTTATAAAAAAATAATTAGAAAAAAAGCCAAAATGACATCCCCTGCTAGGTTCTTGTCAATTTGCCTATGCCACACCATGGAATATGGCAGCTCTGTGCAGGAACATCTCTTTGCAGGATTTTGGATCCTAAGCTTTTACAGAATCCCATGGTGAGGTTGAGTGACCTCACCCTAACCTTTGCAAAGTGTCTGGAATCAGTGGCCAGGCTATAATATTGATATATTCTAAATTGGAATATATGCATAATCATGGCAGTTGAAGATCAAACAGAAGCTAAGATGGCAGCTTCCTTGGCTTAAAAAAAGAATAATTTACTGTAAATGAATTTTAAAGTAGCCAATATTGACCTCTAACTGCAGGAGCTGTGTGGCCAGAGGCGGCTCTAGGCTTTGTGAGGCCTTAGGCAAAACTTAGACATGAGGCCCCACTCACGCCCGTAATAGAAAAAAAAATGTAAGCGAAAAAAATTAACTGTATAAACTGCATATAATAATAACCTTAAAGTGCTGGTGTCAGTTTCCTCTATCTCAACGCTGATGTCAGTGTACCTTCTCAGCACTGGTATCTGTGTGCTCTCAGTGCTAGTGTTGGGGCACTCTATCTCAGTACGGTGTGTCTTGGAGCTGGTGTCGGTGTCCTCTATCTCACGTTGGTGTCAGGGTGCTCTATCTCCGTGTCCTCTATCTCAGTGCTGGTGTCATGGCACTCTTTCTTAGTGCACTCTGTCTTGATGCTGGAGTCAGTGACCTCTATCTCAACGCTGTCAGTGCTGGCATGCTCTCAGTGCTGGTGTCAGTGTTCTCTATCTCAGTGCTGGTGTCATGGCACTCTTTCCAAGTGCACAGAGATGGGGTCCCTGTCCCCAGGTGAGATGGGTTCCCTGTCCCCAAGTAAGAAGGGGTCACTGTCCACAGGGGAGATGATGGGGACCCTGTCCCCAAGTAAGAAGGGGTCCCTGTCTGCAGGGGAGATGGGGTTTCCTATTCCCAGGGGGTTTCCCATTCCCAGGGAAGATGGTGGGGGCCCTGCCTCCAGAGAAGAAGGGGCCCCTGTTGCCAGGGGAGATGATGGGGGCCCTGTCCCCAGGGGAGATAAACGGGTCCCTGTTGCCAGGGGAAATGATGGGGGCCCTGTGTTCAAGTGAGAAGGGGTCCCTGTCCCCAGGGGAGAGGGGGTTCCCATCTACAGGGAAGATGGTAGGGGCCCTGTCCCCAGACAACAGGGGGTCCCTGTTGGCTTTGCCAGGGGAAATGATAGGGGCCTTGTGCCCAGGGGAGATGATGGGGGTCTTGTCTCCAAGTGAGAAGGGGGTCCCTGTCCCCATATGAGAAGGTGTCCCTTCCCCAGGAAAGATGAGGTCCTCACCCCTAGGGAAGATGGTGGGGACCCTGTCCCCAGGGAAAAAGGGGTCACTGTAGCCAGGAGAGATGATGGGGGCACTGTCCTCAAGGGAGATGGGGGCCCTGTCCCCAGGTGAGATGGGGCCCCTGCCCCCAAGGGGAGATGATGAGGTCCCTGTACCCAAGGGAGATGACGGGGACCCTGTCCCCATGGGAGATGACGGGGGCCCTGTCCCCAAGGGAGATGACGGGGTCCCTGTCCCCAAGGGAGATGAGTTCCCCATCCCTAGGGGGGATGATGGAGGCCCTGTCCCCAGGGGAGATAATGGGGGCCCTGTTCCAGAGTGAGAAGGGGGTCCCTGTACCCAAGTGAGAAGGGGTACCTGTCCTCAAGTGAGAAGGGGGTCCCTGTCCTCAAGTGAGAAGAGGTTCCCATCCCCAGGAAAGATAGTGGGGGCCCTGTCCCCAAGTGAGAAGGGGTCCCTGACCACATGGGAGATAGGGTTAATGTCCCTAGAGAAGATGGGGTCCCAGTTGCCAGGGGAGATGATGGGGGCCTTGTCCCCAAGTGAGAAGGGGGGGAGATGGGGTTCCCGTCCCCAGGGAAGATGGTGGGGTCCCTGTTGCCAGGGGAGATGATCGGGGCCCTGTCCCCAAGTGAGAAGGGGGTCCCTGTCCCCAGGGGAGATGATGGGGGCCCTGTCCCCGAGTGAGAAGGGGTCCCTGTCCCCAAGTGACAAGGGGGTCCCTGTCCTCAAGTGAGAAGGGGGTCCCTGTCCCCAAGTGAGAAGGGATACCTGACCGCAGGGGAGATGGGGTTCCTGTCCCCAGAGAAGATGGTGGGGCCCTGCCCCCAGAGTATAAGAGGTCCCAGTTGCCAGGGGAGATGATGGGGCCCTGCCCCCAGGGGAGATGATGGGGGCCCTGTCCCCAGGGGAGATGATGGGGGCCCCTGTCCCCAGGGGAGATGATGGGGTTCCCGTCCCCAGGGAAGATGGTGTGGGCCCTTTCCCCAGGGGACATGATGATGCGGGCCCTGTCCTCAAGGAAGATGGGGTCCCTGTTCCCAGGTGAGATGATGGAGGGCCCCTATTCCCAGGGTAGATGATGGGGGCCCCTGTCCCCAGAGGAGATGATGAGGGGCCTCTGTCCCCAGGGGAGATGATGGGGGCCCCTGCCCCCAGGGGAGATGATGATGGGGGCCCTGTCCTCAAGGGAGATGATGATGGGGGCCCTGTCCTCAAGGAAGATGGGGTCCCTGTCCCCAGGTGAGATGATGGGGGGCCCCTATCCCCAGGGTAGATGATAGGGGTCCCTGTCCACAGGGGAGATGGGGGCCCTATCCACAGGGGAGGAGGGGTGGGGTATGGGATGGTGTGAGGGGGGTATGAGGTCAGCTCACTTACCATATCCAAGCTGCAGGGCACTCATCCATGGTTACCTGGCTGGGCTCCCTCCAGCAGCAGCACAGACAAGGCGATCAGCATATCTCCAAGGCGAGAGAGATCTGTATATGACAGGGGGGAGTAGGTGGGGGCTGGCAGACAAGCCTGCAGTGTCCTCCGGCTCTCATAGGGCTGCTACACATGTGTCCTTAAACTTCCTTAGCACGGGGGAAGTGGGCAGAGAATCTCCGGAGCACTGCAGAAAGGAATGGATGCAGCCGACTTGGGGGGGCGGGACTCTGGCTGGGGAGGACACTGAGCTGGGTGGCACTGCTTTAAACAGGAGAGAGGAACCCGGAGGAGCTGGCCAAGGACAGGGCATGCAAAACATAGCAGCCAGTGCAATAGAGCAGGGAGCTCTGCTACAGAGCCAGCTCTTCAATTAGGCAAATTAGGAGCCTGCGGGGCCCTTATGAGTTGTGAGGCCTTAGGCGGCCGCCTACTTTGCCTAATTAGAGAGCCGCCTCTGTGTGTGGCAATTCATGTTTAGAGTTTTCAGCAGAAGTTCTCTTAGTACATCTCTCAGCAGCTCAGCTCTCTCTCCCAGCAGCTATTCAGCATCTCATCTCCCACAGCTGTACTCTATCAGCAGTGAATCAACAGCTCAGCTCTTATTGCTTCCCTCTACCAACAGTGACGTAACAACTCAGCTCCCTGTTTTAGCAGTGACTCAAAGTTCACAGCAAAAGCACTGAAGCCCTCTAAGTCCTTCTCTCAGCAGTTTAGGTCTCTACAGTGATTCAACAGCTCAGCTCACACCAATCTCCCTCCCACCATTTACTCAGCTGCCTTCTGACTTACAAATCTCTGATGTAGACACAAATCAATAACTCTGAGAAAGAAGCAGGGTGATCTAAGCTTTTTAGCAAATGATTTTGTTGCTTCCACTGTGAACTTTGAGAATGAATTGCTTCAGTGTACCTGTAGCTACTGAGGTAATTGGGGTTTTGCTTTAAAGTTTATTAACTGCTTCTTGAGAATATACAAATAAAATGTCCACAGCCTAGCCACAGGTTTACTTTAAAGTATGTACTGTTACTGTACATGTTAAGTGACAGAAATACACCGTACAGTTCTACAGAAGAGTACAATTGGGGAAAAAAAACTCTTCTCATATACTTTACCAGATCACATTATTAAATAAATAAAAAAATTCATTTAAAGCAGAATGTAGTTATTTTAAAAACTTCTTTCAGCATACAGATTTTTTTGCAGAAAGGGGCCACTTTAGGGAAATCTACTATTGGGAAATAAAAAAAAAATCCCCTATAATACTGACAACATATTGAGAGATGGAAACACACGTTCACACTAAGACGTAATCCAGGATATTTACAGCACCATACAGCAACCTGTCAGTTTGATGTCTTTATTGTTTCCCAGTGGCCCCCACCTGATCGCCTGCCTTTAAAATACCTTGCTGTGTTAACTATTTGAGGTTCTTCTTAGTTGTTTGTTCTAAGGAAAACATAATTGCATTTCTTTGTACTTGATTTCCATCTCATATCAACAAAACTTGTTTATGGAGAAGGCTCTGCATGATCTTATATGACGAGTAAGCTGCAAAACATTTGCTTATTTTATTTACAATGCTTTGCAAATTATCTGTTAGTGCATGAGTTCCCCCATGGAGCTAAAACCGTTCTTTTAATTTCCTTTTTTGTTGGCTGATCAGTTGGTACTGAGCCTTTTGGTACCAGCAGCTGCACATCTCTGTCCCAACATACAAGCCCCACATCTACATTAAGGCATCATTACATCCCTTTCTTCAAAGGTAAGGACAGGAGTGCATCTGTGCTGTGATTCCTGTAACTGACATGGCGTTGGTTCAGATATACTGTTCTTCTGGTTTAGCTTTGTGGCAGCATGAACACAAACTATTTTATGTTGTCCCCTTTTCATTTGTTATTCTTTTATGTTTTGTTTTTTCACTCATAACCTGAAGCAACATCTAATAGCATTTACAAATGCAATCTCTAATTTGAAATGATCAATGGAGGTCTTATTCACACTTTAACGATCCTTTGCTGTGCACGTGTTAGAGCGTTAAGGCACACACTAATGTGCTGCATTAAAGGGGAAGTCCACCCCAACACTAAAATCTCTACATCTACAGGCATCCACGATCGAAGGCCCCATACACACTATTGGATTTTCTGCAGATTTTTGTCTTCAGATTTACCAAAACCAGGTAGTGCAAGGGCGTGCCTGATTGCATACAAATTGAAACTCTTAAGGTTTAACCTCATATGATATGGTTTTGGTAAATCAGAAGGCAAAAATCTGCAGAAAATCTAATAGTGTGTATGGGGTCTAAGACTAACCTATCTAGCCCTGTAAAGAATAAATCACTATACAGTGGAACCTCGGATTGCTAATAACACGGTTAATGAGCGTTTCGCAATACGAGCACTGTATTTTTAATAATCGTAACACGGTTTGCAAGTGTTGTCTCGCAAAACGAGCATGATTCAGGCCAAAGCGGTGTGCAGTACCGCTTTTGGCCTGAGGTGGGGGGGCACCGGAGCCGAGCAGAACCAAACGTCGCCGATCGGCGCTGTTCGGAAATGCACGGAAAGGCCAGAGGACAGCACGGCTGACCTCGGCAAATCTCGGGTAGGAAGTCTTTCCGAGGTTCGCCGAGGTCAGCCGAAGTGTCCCCTGGCCTTTTCGGTTGTTTCCGAGGCTCTCTGGCGCTCCCCCGCCTCTGGCCGCATACGGTATTGCATCCTATTGAAGTCAATGCGGAACAAATTATTTTCGTTTCCATTGACTTCAATGGGAAAACTCGCTTTGATATGCCAGTATTTTGGATTACGAGCATACTCCTGGAACGGAGTATGCTCGTAATCCGAGGTTCCACTGTACATACGTTTTCTGAAGCCAATCCGGTCCCACGCTGAGCTGTCAGCGGTGGCTCCACTATGGGGATGGGTGCAGAGGAAGCAGCCGACAACGGAAGCCCCATAGTAACTCTATGGGTGACATCACTTCCCATTCATTTCACAGCCAGCTGTCTCCCCTGCACAGCTTCTACTGCTGGAGACCGGACCGGAGCGGCTTCAAAAAAGGTATGTATACTGATTTCCTCTTTACAGGGCTAGATAAGTTAGTGTTAGATCAGGGATGCCTGTAGATCTAGCAACTGTGGTGGCTGGTGTTTTTTTTGGGGGGGCAGCAAACAACCACCCCCATGGGCGACTGGCGGCGTGGCACTACCCCCCTGGGCGGCCGCAGCACTACCTCTCCCCTCCCCCCGTCTGCCCGTTGCTTCTGCACTTAACCTATCTAGGTGGCGGACAGTGGATTGTGGGCAACGGCTCCCGTTGTCCTCAGCCTGGCAGGCTGCAAGCAGCGGCTGCAATGTCCTTTCCTCTACGGCTTCCGCCGTGCGTATCCTATCTCCTCCTCCTTTTCCTAGGCATCCAATAGGATCGCTTGTTATTTTGGCCAATTGGGAAACAGCTCTCAGAGGAGATTTAGTGTGAAAAAAATTAATTTTCATTTGCTATCGGCCCTTACATACCATAAGGTATATGCTTTGTGGTGCGTTGTGCATTGGGCTCTACTGTACAGTGAATTGGGGTGCTATTCACAATGAGCAGAACAGCAGTGCACTGCACGTAAAGCAGGTACTTTGCCATGAATTGTGGCAAGGCGCATTAATGCACACTTTTTTGCATGCGATGCCACAAAGCACAAGTGTGAATGAGCCCTAAAAAGAACATGAGTAGGCAAAGTGACAGGGTCTCTTAATGATCCCTTCCCACCCTCCTACTTATGCCTTTGCCACATTCTTCTGCCTTTCTAATTTGTCTGTCTGAACCCTTGAAATTCCCTGGTATTTACAGGTATGGGTGAGCATGTACTTTTGCTCTTCCTCTTAGGATCCCAGGCTTGGTGGCTGAGCAACCAACAGCCAGGCCTTAACACTGTTACATGAGGGTGGGGAGCAAGTCATTAACCCTGTGTGAACTCCAACAAACAGTAATAAGGAGAGGCGGCAAAACTGTAATCCTTGCAGTGTCATTTATCGGTACATCATAGTGACAATAAAACAATAAAAGGTGACGCGTTTTGGCAATAGCCTTAGTCGCAGCTATGACTAAGGCTATTGCCAAAACGCGTCAGCTTTATTGTTTTATTGTCACTCTGATGTACCAATAAACGACACTTCAAGGATTACAGTTTGGCCAACTCTCCTTATTACTGTTGCATTGGAGTGTGTTGGGACACATCGAGCCTCGGCACCTGTGAGTGGACCTGGTGTATGGATTGAGTTGTCCCTGCAGAGAGCGCTGTTACCTTTCTTCTTTTCCATGCTGAACTCCAACAAAGATTGACAAAGTGCTTACACAGTGATTAAGCCTTTCATAGACAGGGTTATTTTCTTTATTTAACCACAGTCAGTGTTGATGGGGGAATCTCTTCTGTGGAGCCATTGTATTATAATAGCCGCTAGCAATAATTGAATGTAAAACCCAACAGGCTAGTTGTACTAAAAGATCAAATTGGGTACAATCAGCCTGCCTATACATAGTTTAATTCTTGACCGGATTTGAACCTTCTATGGCCAAATTAAGATTCAATGCTCCTGAATACGAACAGAGCAGCACAGGAGTGCAGGAAAGATAAGTATCATAGGAAGGTATGGTGGCCAAAGTGACAGGTTTCCAAAAAAAATTATAATCTGTTTATGGGCAGGCTGGTTGTACAGAAGTTGATCTCCCAATCAACTTCTGTACAACCAGCCTGTTTGAAAAATTTTCACTCCATCAGTGCCACCAGCTACAGTATAGCCAGCGGTGCTGATGAGTGTATTCTGATGACCCCATGGGAGGGATTCCCCCATCCACCTCAAGTGTGTGGATGAGTGAATTGATTCATTTTCTTTTGTTCAACCTGCTTGTTGAAAAAAAAAAAAAATGAATCATGTGTGGCCTGCTTTAACCTGAAACAAAATGTTAAAATTACTGCCATTCACTATGTTATTTTCCTTCCTTGCCATGAAGGAGCAACTAATATGAAAATTCACCTTTAAGATCACTTCAAATTTTGGTATGTGATCCAAAATGTGCAGCAAATGGTCATTTTTAAAATAGTTTGACTGTAATCAAATTTGATTGGTTGCTGCTCTCTGCCATGTATACTGCTTTGATAAAGTGGATCTCCAGACCATTTTACTTTACTTTTGTACAGCGTGGGGAAAAGTAGTAACCTTGGTTAGCTTTTTTTCGCCTGTATCCTCATTGGGGAGCCTTTGCCCCACGTCCTGTCCCAGTAAGGAGTCATTTTCCCAAAGGAGTCACAGACAGAACTAAAAACCCTTCCCACTATATTTTGCTTAAGCTAGACATAAATAAGCTCCTGGGCATCTGCACCAACCTCTTCACTGCTTAATGCTGATTAAAGGCAAAAATCAGTGAATTCTCTCATATCATAACGGGAGCTAAGCTACTCAGCCGAGATGTTTGCATGTACAATCCAGTGAATGTTACTGCATTCTCCAGTCTGTAATAAGCCAAAAGCCCATACAATCAATCTGCAATTTACTGATAACAAGGAGAAGCAAGGCAGATCGATTGGATCAACTACTTTGCAAGAGTAATTTTTGATTATACCTAATAGAGGCATGAGGATTTGCATGAAATCCCCCATCAGGTCATGGCTATCTTTAATTCCATTTCTCTAGTGTAATAATTTGGGCAATTTGTGCCAGCCAGCTTGTGCTTATTGAGGCAGAGCATCTGATTCGCTCAGCTTTAGGAAATCCTAGTTTAATAAATCTAGTCTCCAAATTTAAAGCAGTAAAGCTGGTATTCTCATTATCATAGGATCCCTGTGAAGACTGTTAGCGAGGCATTACTACTAAGAAGGAAGGTGGAAATTTTGTCTAAGATGTCATCTTCTAATTGGGGCATCTCAGTCTGCCATAGGACTTCACAGCAGCTACAGGCAACCTTGTCTGTTAGGATAGTCGTGGGAGATTTACCCTCCCTCCACCGGGGTGGATCTGATATTAAAGTATAACTAAAGGCAAAACTTTTTTTTAGTTTTGGATAGAATGGAGAGGTATTAGTACACCTGTCAGGTTTTAATTGTGGTGTCCCCGTTAAGGAGATTCACCCTCTCTATTTGTCCTGTTTACCATTATCATTAAAAGTAAAAGAAAATACCAAATTTTGTGTTATCCACAGAAAAGTAATTGAAGGGAAATCTTCATGTGTGGACACTAGTGACAACCAGGGATTTCCTCACTTTGGTGGTAATTCCTTTCACTTCCTTTTTTGGCTGTTGGACAGGAAGTGAAGGAAAATCTCCCCAATGGGGCACAGAATGCAAAAATAACCCAAAAAAAACATGACCAGGGTTATAACTCTCCCTTACTCTAATCAAAATGAAAAAAAAAAATTGCCTTTTAGTTCTATTGCCAGCGAGACTAGAGAAGGGTCAGACAGTAGTACAGATCTTCACTTGTTCTTACTGTCCTTTGCCATATAGAGTTGTTATGCCGCATACACACGACCGGTTTTGCTGTCGAAATAAACTCCGAATGTTTCTCCGACGGAACCCCGACGGAATTCCTTTCAATCGGTCTTGCCTACACACGGCCAACCCAAAGTCCGACTGTCCAGAATGCGGTGATGTACAGCATGTACGACGGGACTAGAAGAAGGAAGTTCAATAGCCAGTAGCCAATAGCTTCCGTCTCGTACTTGCTTCAGGACATGCATCGTTTTTGGTCCGTCGGAACAGCATACAGACGAGCGGTTTTCCCGATAGGAATTGGTTCAGTTGGAAATATTTAGAACATGTTCTATTTCTAGGTCCGTCTGAATTTTCGAAAAATAAAAAAGTCTGATGAGGCCTACACACGATCGGAATAAACGACCTTTTCTGTTGGACATTCCGCTTGTGTGTACGTGGCTTAAGAGATACCCCATACTTATTTTGCACAGGCTAAAATTCAGTCTATCTTTGACCAATTTTCCATTATGGTTGCTTCTGATCATGAAATGTGTTTGTCTTGCATGATAATTATGTTGAGATCCATCAGCACAATTTAATGTCTGCTGCACAAATTGTATTCTTAAATTTCACTGTAATCTATAAACCTTAGAAATGTCACTGCACTTAGTATTGATCATGGAAGTAAATGTAAACACAGGTGACGTTATGACATTATGTTTTCATTGTGTTTCTTGTTCTTTGTTGAATTAAACAGTTTACATTCGTTTCCAACATCTGTTCTTCTATGGTATGCTGTTATACGCAAGATCTTACATAAATTAAGATCCAATCTGTCCTCCAGATTAATTGTTTTTTGAAGAGCTGTGCAGGGATTAGAAACATCTCACTAAAGAGGGAGTATTAGTATTAGATACAAATTTTGCAATAAAACAAATCTATATTGTACTCTGTAGTGGTTGGGTCCACAAAGATGTATTTTTTTTCTTTCTATTTGTGCTCTATGCAATAGAAATAAGATATATTCAAATCCAAATAGCTTACACATATACACCGATCAGCCATAACATTGTCACCACCCACCATAAACATAATATTAAGTAGGTACCCCTTTTGCCACCCAAATAGCCCTGATCCGTTGAGGCATGGTCTCCACTAGACCTCTGAAGATATGCTGTGCTATCTGGCAACAAGCTATCAGTAGCAGATCCTTTAAATCCTGTAAGTTGCGAGGTGGGGCCTCCATAGATTGGACTTCCCATTGTGCATCTTGGTGCCATCTCTGCCCAAGGTAACTGATGCACACCAACATGATGTAAAAGAAAGCATGATTCATCAGACCAGGACACCTCCTTCCGGCTCTGTGATCCAGTTCTGATGCTCATGTGCTCAATTTGGGGACTTTTGGCTGTGGACACGGGTCAGCATGGGCACCCTGACCAGTCTGCGGCTATGCAGTCCCATACACAACAAACTATGATGCACTGTGTGTTCTGACACCTTTCAATCGGAAACCAAAACTTTAACTTTTATTCAGCAATTTGAGCTACAGTAGCCCATTGCCAATATGGGGCAGGAAGACACAGTTGAAGGAAAGCTACAGACTTAGGTCTGGTCACTGACCTGCACTATGCAATAGAAATACGAGATGTCTGTGCTCAAATCCAAATAGCTCTCATATATATATATATATATATAAAACCCATCAGGTCCTAAAGGAGTGTGGGGAATATAAAGGTTAGGCTATTTGGATTTAAGCACAGACATGTCATATGTCAGGTACTTTGTGGCAGAGACTGACGTGTAGAAAGGAGACCTTTCGTACAGCCCTGGCTCAAGGGCCACTGGTGTTGTGACAGTGGCCACGAGAGTGCGGTGAGGTAAGAGTGCCTGCAAGATCTTCCGTTGGTTGCAGAAGTGTGTGGCAGGTGCCTCACCAGAGCTGGGCTGGATGGCTGGAGCAGCGGATGGCAACAGGAACAGCAGATGCAGACACCCAGCAGATGTAGGACCAGCGTCACCAGGCACTATGCAGAGCAGGACGGACAGATAACTGGATGCAGGGTTAGACAAGCCAGGTTAGTAGCTGAAGATCAGATATGAGCATAAACGACAGGCAGAGAATGGTCAAGATGCAGACAAAGGTTGGCAACAGGATATCAGGCAGATGAGAGATATAACAAAGTCTTAAGGCAAGCCGAGGTCAGGATAGGTGGAGAGCAAGTGTGGTCGGGGTAAGCCGGGTCAAACACAGGAATCAAGCACAGATCATAGGAACAGGTATACGGGTAAAGCTGCAGATTAGACAGCAATGCACTAGTGCAGCTGCTGCCCTTATATAGGCCATTTGGCACCAGCATCAATGGCTAACACGCATGCTCATATTTTTGAGCATGCGCATATGGGATCACCTATGCCTGGCAAGGCGGGCACCTGCAGGAGTGTGTCTGCGCATTCGTATCTGCCTAGGAGCTTTGGCTGTGCTATGGCCAGTACATCCCTGACATGTTATTTCTATATAACTGTAGCTCTTCTTCAACTGTGTCTATCTGCCTAATATTGGCTCTACATCCACTTAATTATGCTATAAGCAAGTAACTATTTTGAAGAGTAGGGACTGGTTAAAGAGGGATTACGTTGACGCAGTTAGCCAGTTTGAACATGTATTGCAATGTACATGAACCAAAAATCCCTTTTTTTATATAAATTTTGTTAGAAATGTTTAAGGATGTACTTCAGTGTGCAGAGGGTTGATTCAAAATTTTTAGATGAGGGCACCCAACACATGTTCCTCATATCCATTTAACACTAGCCTGTTGTTGGGGTTGAATGGCTATGAAACTTTGGATTGTCTTTGCACTTAAAGTGGTTGTAACCCTAAAAGCAAAAAGAAAATGATCCTGATCCTTTAAAACAGGATGCACAGCATAGTGCTTCTGCTGCGTCATTTGTCCCTCTCTATGTTCTAAAAAACCTGGTTAATCCTACCTGTTCCTGTGTCCCCCTTAGTGTTCTGACCACGGTAATCATGGCTTCTGATCCGTGAATCCATGGTCAGTTTATGTGCCCTAGTCAGCCCGCTGTTCTCCTCTCTCCCCCTCCCTCCCTGCCTGTCAGCTCAGGAGTCTGTGACTTTACTACTGGGAAATCATGTAATCCCCTCTCTTACGGGAATATATAATGTGAAGTATCTGTGTTTTTAAAAATGATTCCGCAAAATATCTTATTTACAGCGCCACGTGACCTCCTGCCGCTCTTCTCCTCTCCTTCTGGCTGACGTCAGTGGGGAGTCTCGGCCCTCCCGTGTTAGTGCTCGGAGCGGGAAAGAAGAGTTCCGGTAGGTCACATGAGTGCCCAGCGGCGCTGTAAATAAGGTATTTTGGGGAATAATTGAAAAAAACACACAGATACTGCACATTATGGCATTCTGTCAGAGAGGGAAATGCAGGATTTTTCAGTGGTGACTTTACAACCACTTTAAAGGAGGACAGGCCTTGACTCTGTGGGGTTGATCTACCAAAGGCAAAAGACTGTGCACTTTGCAAAGTGCAGTTGCACTCAGTTGCTCCAGAGCTTAGTGAATGAGCATAAGCTCTGCTGCCTTCCATCATCCAATCATGTGCAAGCAAAAATTGTGTTTTTTTTGTTATTCTTGCACGTGATTGGGTATTCTTTACAAAGTGGAGCTTTACCTCATTTACTAAGCTCTGGAGCAACTGCACTTGCAGAGTGCAACTGCACTTTGCAAAGTGCATAGTCTGTTTACCTTTAGTAAATCAACCCCTGTATCAGCTACTGTGGAAGAGTAATGGCAGCTTGATCAGCTCTATACATTTAAAATTTGATCACTGGTTGCTCTGTGAAGCCAACAATCACAGATACAAGCTCTCGATAGAGGTTTCATAAAACCATAACTGAACCTAGTACTCCTTTACTTTCCAGGCATTGCTATTGTAATTGCATTGTTAATACTTCCATTGTGCATTTTTGCACGGCTCTGCTAGATAGAGATAATTGCTGGGAGGGTCCTAATGAGTGGGGTCTTCAGCAGTTACTGTCACTTCACACCTCCCTTGATTTCAGGACTGCAGTTACAGAAATGTGTAGGTGGAATGGGGATGAGTCAGACTGTCAGTGAGATTTTATTAAAGTTTATTTTCTGAATCATATAGCCATCTTCATGTAATGTTAGAAATCAACTTTACTTGGCTAGTTCTCATCAATAAAAAGACAAACTGTAGATTCATTTTTTTTGAGCTCTGGACAAAGTGGAGAAGGCATATAGCAGGTTGTATCTCTATTTTGGAGATACACAGGATATGATGGGAAAGCTCTCCAATGAGGGCACAGTCTGTAGAATAACAATCTTTAAAAGAAAAGTATGACTGAGGCTTTTTTGGACATACTTCTCTTGTGGGTCATAGGAGTACAATTACTTTTGTTCTCCTGTGACCCAGAGTCAGCTGAGTTTTTAGCCACTATCAGCTGAGGTGGTAGAGCCACGTCAGGCTCTGGAATTATTACAACAATATTGTTGGGATCCTCCCCGCTGCCTGATTGACAGCTAGCTTCTCCTTTCAGCGAGAGTCAGAGCCAGCAATGCCCACCCCCTCCCCTGTCCTGAACTCCAGCGAGTGCTGGAGGAGCAGAGCGTAGAGCGGTGACTACCAGTCACTGCTCTCCACACAGAGAAATCAACAGTTTGCAGTCTTATAGCTAATGTGGGACAGCTGCTGCAGCATGGAAGTGAGTATGTATGTATTTTTTAAAGCCCATACTTATCCTTTAATTAGAATGGGGAATGGTTAGAACCTCTGTCCAGTTTTTATTACTGTCTGTGTCTTCCTGTCCAACGGAATGGGTGGAGATTTATTATTTTCACTTCCTGTAGGCAAGAAATGAGAGGAAACCTCTCCAAAGTGAGGGAAATTACCTCTTAGTTGTCACAACAATAAGTGCCCCAATTTGAAGACTTAGGCTTCATGTACACTTGACCGTGATGTACCGCAGCCACGGAATAAATGCAAAACTGGTCAAAATCAATAAAAGCCTATGTGTCCATGTACTGTAACATCAGGGGTTGTTTTAGCTTAAGGTAGAGCTTACCAGTGAGTCCACTCCAGATATGCAGTTTTAAAGGGCTTGTAGGCCCACTTTTACTAAAGAAAAAAAATCTCCGATAACAGAAGAGTTGCCCACACAGGGATTTTTGCTTTCCACAGCAACAATGTAAGTTCAATCAAAAATACCAAGCCACCTGACTCTCTTTAGCAGCACTGCTGCTCAGACTTATGCTTCAGCCCTCTTGGCTCTATAACAGAGTTCCTGTACACCCAGTACCTCAGCACTCTTTTCCAGCCCACAGGCTTGGACCCTCTGTCTGCTCTGACAGACAGACCTGTGCAGACATGCACACTTCTCCCTTGCTTGCCTGGACTCCTGGAGGCCTCCTGTCCCTCTGGGTGGAGCCCAGAACCATGGTCAGGTGCCTACAAATAGCCAAGCATACACCTGACCAGTCATTATGCTGGTGGATCGCAAAACCCGGACCCAGGACTGGGGATTTCATCCCACCTGGATCGCTACGAAATCCCCGGGCTCCAGATCCCAAAACGGATTTTAGTAAACAATGAGGAAACTGAAAAGCCAGTTTCCACCCAAATAAGAAAATAAACTGGAGCCCTTCAACCTGCCTGGTTGAAAATCCTGCATCCAAACACTGGTGGGGTACCACTCTACCACATATCCCCCCCCCCCTTGTTTCGACCCAGAGGGCGGAACACACAAGTTTCTTTTGGCACCTCTGTGCCAGCTACCACTTACAGGAGTCCAATCCTGTCCGACCTCACTTCTAAAGGGGAACTCTACCCAATGCCTCCCACTAAGCCTCACTGTCAGTCTGCTATGAGCTTTGATGCGACCTTCCCAACCTTTCTTCCGAGTGCATTTCCATAAGCACTTCCTCTCCTAAAATTTTAACAGGGTACCCCTGGTCTTTCTACCAACCCTTCTGCCACCACACTTCAAGTTTCCTGGTTTCCCAAAACCTCTCTCAGCATTACCGTTCTGAGACTGTAGGGGGCCTATTTCTATGGTGTTTATAACGGGACCCCTCCTCTTATTTCTGGTACCTGACTCAGCAGTCACTAATTGTTTACCTGTACCTTTGGACACCACATCATCATTTACCATTAACACATTACTTTGTTCATCATTGACAGACATTTTCAAACCAACATTACACCTCTCAATGTTGCACATGTCACCATGCCTTTTTTTTCAGCATTTGCTAGGGCAGAGTCTGCAGAGGGCACACATACTGGAGGGCCGCCATCACCCACGGGAACCTCACAGGATGTCACCTCCCCTGGGTTCACCCACTCTGCAGACAGCTGTCCTACCACTTGACCTTTAATACCACCTGCATTTCTATCCAAAACCGGAACAGGAGAGCTCTCGTCTGATCCGCGTACTAACCTTATTGCACTTTTTACCCATTTCCCTGTCTCAGGGACCATATCAGGTTTGTCACATAAACCTATTATTGGACTGGTGACCCCAGTCTCTTTAACCACCTCTGTCTGAGCCCCGGTCAGGATTTCTGCTGTTTTCTGGTCCATGCTCGGCCCTTCCATCTCACGTGGTTTGTCCACTGGTGCAGTATACGCGCCCTTCACCGACAGTTGACCAGCACCACCCTGGACCATAGCCGCAGAAATGCTTCCCATCGGGCTGTTAGGAGGTGAAACCTCAGACATTTTGGACTGATTTTTAGTTTCTCCAAAGCATCTCCCATATACCATTTTTTCAGGAATTAACCCAGCAGCATACCCAGAAGCAACTTTTAACAAGAGTAATACTTTCAAGAATAAACCATTCCTGTCTTGTTCTCCTTTGTTCTGTACAGCCTGCCATTTAGTGCTCCACCTAGTGGTACTCCACAGTGCCAGGCCCTCTGACTGTGGTGGAGACACCCCAATATAGATTGGCTGTACATCCCAAAGTTTAAGCATCTCCTTTAATGCTTTGGTTACAGACCAGACCATTGATCCCAGACCTAAGTCCTTCCGGGGGACTTTCATGACACTGGGGATGCAGAGAGACTCACTTGCTGAGATTTGAAAAGTTGCAACGGTTAATGGAACCTCCTCCCAGCTGGAGGTAAACACAGCCTGGTGCTCCACCAGAGTGCTGCCAGGTGCTGGACTCATAGTCAACTTCTCAGGCTCAGCATCAGTGAACTGCTCTAGAACATTACCAGTGACAACGTCACTTTGGCACTCCATGTCAACCTTAGTTTTGTGGGTTACGGACAATGTCTCTGCTGTGCGCTCGCCCTTATTTGGTTCATCCTGCTCATGAGGGTTAACCTCTGCAGCAGCCACTGGGCCCTCCGGTACAAGCTGTTCTGCAGTTCCTCCTCCCGGCACAGCAGAAACTTTGTCAACCTTATTTTTGTGCATAAAAACCTTATCTATCATGGAGATAAGATTTTTACCCCAACTTTCCCAATCCATTGTTTGTGCGCTCCATTCACCTGTACTCCTCAGAACCGATCCATCCGCCCAAGGGGACACATTGTGAATCATGTCAGACTCTGGTAATACGTGTTTTAACACAGCAGGTTGCAATATACCATATTCACCACCTTGCTTGGGTGGCGCTTCATAAACCTCACACACTTTACCTGCAGACTTTCCGTATTAGCAGATTGCACTAACACCTTCCCATTAAAAGGTGCAGTTCCACCCTGTCTCACCAGAGTGACATTGCAGCGTCCAGGGCAACCTCCGGCTCCAATAAATGAAGTTCCCTGGAGATGTCTCTAGGGACAACTGTGCTGTCTTACCACCAGTTGCTATGGGCAATGGCCCATTTTTGATTACAGCTTTTGCTCTGCAAGAACCTGGGGGTTTTCCAAACAGCAATACATTTTCCATAATCATCAACATTGACAGCATTTGTACCTCTTGCAGGCTGTCCTAGCCCACTGCCAACTTGAGACTGGCAGACATTAAACACATCACTATTTTCCTCTTGAGAAGCACACACAGGTGCAGGTTTGACTTTAACCCCTGCCTCCCTACTGCACAGGGTACTGCACAGGGACAAGTCACCCTCAAGAACACATTCAGTGGCCCCACTAACTGGGGTCACTCTCACATCATCAGGGACAGTCTTGTAACCAGTCCTTTTATACAGGAAATCAGCAGTTCCAGCCATCATTATTTTATTAAAGTCAGTCTTACACACCGCAGTAGTTGGGGTCACCATCTTCATTTGAGTACGTTGTCTTAGGAACCAGTCCTCTGCTGCACTTTTACTGGCCAACTCCCCCTGGTGGCCATGGTATGAAACTACAGCAGGTATCTCCCACTGTTTAGCACCCCCTGCTGACACAATAGGAAACTCCTTGTTGCTAGGGGTGACTGCAAACATATTTTCACAGGAATCTGGGCCCGCAGATAAAGACTTTTTCTCAGCAATATTATCTCCAGCTGAATTCCAGAACCTAGGACAAGAAAACAGGCCATGCCCCAGCTGGCCACATTCCAGGCATGGTACTGGACGATTTTTTTCCAAAGCGCTTCTCTCCTGGTGATTCCCAGCTGGCTTGAACGTACAAGCCTCTTTGTGGGGTCGCTGAGCCAAATCTCCACTGCAGCTCCTCCTTTCCGGCACCACTTTCACTCTCGTCGCCAGGGGAGACCGCACTCTCCCAGCAGAACTTTGCTGGCTCTCTCCAACATGATGTATCAGCTTCTCCTGAAGCCACTTGCCCCGATCCTGGTTGGACTAACCCCATGGTACACAGACAGCCCGACTGGCTTCCTCTGTGTTGCTATGGGCAACCACTCTTGGTCTCAGCCTTTGATTAGCCTTTCTCTTTGTATATAGCATGAGCTTCTCTCTGCTGGATCCTGTTTCACGCTGTGACACATTCACATTTTTCACAATAGCTACTGTTTTAACTGCAGCAGCGTTGCCAGGGGCAACAACACCCCTCTTCCAGTTATGGACATCCAGCCGCTCTCCTCTTACACTGAGGGTTGGCTTGTTTTCCTCTGTAGCTTGGTTCAGCACTGCCAGGTGCCGCTTGCATCAGTCCACAGCCGATTCAAACACTGGTGGACTTTCCATATTAGCAGTCACTCCACTGCACAGAGCAACAACAGGAGCACTGTCTCTTTAAGGGGCCTCTCCCTTCCAGGTGCACCACCTGCTGCACGGCACAGGCAGTTTCTGGGAATAGCTTACTGGTATACACAAGGATCTTCAGTTCTGCCCGCATTCGAGCACCACTTGTAACAATGGGGGTTGTTTTAGCCTAAGGTAGAGCTTACCAGTGAGCTGAGTCCATGCCAGATATGCAGTTTTAAGGGCTTGTAGGCCCACTTTTATTAAAGAAAAAAAATGTCCGATAACAGAAGAGTTGCCCACACAGGGATTTCAGCTTTCCACAACAATGTAAGTTCAATCAAAAAAACCAAGCCACCTGTCTCTCTTTAGCAGTACTGCTGCTCAGACTTATGCTTCAGCCCTCTCGGCTCTATAACAGAGTTCACCCAGTACCTCAGCACTCTTTTCCAGCCCACAGGCTTGGACCCTCTGTCTGCTCTGACTGACAGACAGACAGACAGACAGACAGACATGCACACTTCTCCCTTGCTTGCCTGGACTCCTGGAGGCCTCTTGTCCCTCTGGGTGGAGCCCAGAACCATGGTCAGGTGCCTACAAATAGCCCAGCACACACCTGACCAGTCATTATGCTGGTGGATCGCAAAACCCGGACCCAGGACTGGGGATTTCATCCCATACGGATCGCTACGAAATCCCCTCAACCTGCCTGGTTGAAAATCCTGCATCCAAACACTGGGGGGGTACCACTCCACCACATATCCCCCCCCCCCCCTGTTTCGATCCAGAGGGTGGAACACACAAGTTTCTTTTGGCACCTCTGTGCCAGCTACCACTTACAGGAGTCCAATCCTGTCCGACCTCACTTCTAAAGGGGAACTCTACCCAATGCCTCCCTCTAAGCCTCCACCACAGTACACATAGGCGTTTAGCAGAGTTTTGGAGCTACTGCGGTTAGGTGAGGTTTAGCTCCCCTCAACCCTCTTTTCCTGAACGCAGAAGACTCGCGTGCAGGATATGAACGTTTTGACCGTTGACCCCGGGAACCCACAAAAAACACGCTGCGATTTTGCCACATTTTGCAGTTTCCAGCAGTCAAAACATTCTTATCCTGAATGCAATTCAAATTTTTCCGCTTTCAGGGGATGGAGGTTAAACCTCACATAACCGCAGCAGCTCCTAAACACTGCTAAAAGCTTATGTGTACATGGACACTTATGCCCCATACACACGATCGCATATTCCGATGAAAAATGTTCGATGCAAGCTTTTTGTCGGAAATTCTGACCGTGTGTAGGCTCCATTGGACATTTTCCATCAGAATTTCCGTCACACAAAATTTGAGATCTGGATCTCAAATTTTCCGACAACAAAATCTGTTGTCGGAAATTCCGATCGTGTGTACACAATTCCTATGTACAAAGTTCCACGCATACTCAGAATCAAGCAGAAGAGCTGCACTGGCTATTGAACTTTTTTTTCGTGTTCGTCATACGTACGTCAACGCGTTCTTGACGTTCGGAATTTCCGACCAACTTTGTGTGACTGTGTGTATGCAAGACAAGTTTGAGCCAACATCCTTTGGAAAAAATCCATGGATTTTGTTGGCAGAATGTCCGATCAATGTCCGATCGTGTGTACGGGGCATTAGGCTTTTATGGTAATTAGTTTAGAAGCTCTGGAAAAAAAAAGCCAAAAGCTCATAAACTCAAGTTTAGAAGCTGTAGTATACTTGAAGACTTACCCTCTAATCCCATCCCGATAACAACTCAAAATTTTGGAATTGTCGTTGCTTTTGGTTCTGCTGATGATAGCCTCTAACATAAATGGAGGTCGAGGTAGGGGCCAGATCCCTAGCATGGACAAAAACAGCAATAAAACATAACAGGCTTGCCAACCCTTCCCTACTCGGTTTAAAACAAAAAAAAAAAAAAGGTTTTGGCTTGAGATACATTTTCATTTTAGAGCCATTACAGAATCCGAAAGTAGCTGAGCTCATAGCAAGCATATTCTGTAAGTGCTAAAAGAGAATTTTGCTAATAGCTGCAGTGGTAAGGTGATGTGAAACAAACAGCCAGGATACTCGCCTTTTTGTTAGTACTCGTAAAGAGTTAAATAGCGGATAAAATTGTGTTATTTTTTTTCTGTAATTAAACAAGACTGTAGAGGCCAAGGAAGATGAAATCATTTAATAGCATAGGAAAGAAGGAAGCCACAGAAGGTCCGGTGAACTGCAGACAGAATCCCAATTAAGGTTAAGCATTAATATATAATCAATGTGGCATTTACCAGGGAGAGGGGCACAGACAGACCTCATTTTTTTCCATGTTGTTAGTCCTGGAAGTTCTGATTCATTTGAAATAAACATACTTCTCAATAATCATATTAATTAATGAAAGAATGATGCTTTAACCACTTAAGAACCAGGAAGGATTTGCCCCCTTAATGACCAGGTAATTTTTTGCGATACGGCACTGTGTCGCTTTAATTGACAATTGCGCGGTCGTGGGACGTTGTACCCACATAAACATTTATGTCCTTTTTTTTCCACAAATTCTTTTGGTGGTATTTGATCACCTCTGCGGTTTTTATTGTTTGCGCTATAAACAAAAAAAGACCGACATATTTGAAATAAAAGCTATTTTTTTTTAAACTTTTTGCTATAATAAATACCCCCCCAAAGTAAAAAAAAAAATTCTTCATCAGTTTAGGCCAATATGTATTCTTCTACATGTTTTTGGCCAAAAAAAAATCGCAATAAGCATATATTGATTGGTTTGCGCAAAAGTTATAACGTCTACAAAATAGGGGATAGATTTATGGCATTTTTATTATTATTATTATTTTTTACTACTGATGGCGGTGATCTGCAACATTGTGGCGGACAGATCAGACACTTTTGATACTTTTTTGGGACCATTGACATTTATATAGCAATCAGAGCTAAAAATGGCCACTGATTACTGTATAAATCACTGGCAGGGAAGGGGTTAACACTAGGGGGCGATCAAGGGGTTAAATGTGTCCTATGGAGGTGTTTCTAACTGTGGGGTGGTGGGACTGACAGGGAGTAGAGAGAGAAAGCTGTTCCTGATTAGAAGAATAATACCTTAGCGCCAAAGAAATAGTGAATTAACTAATGTATGATAATATACAAATTAATAATTGAATAAATGTTCAAAAAATATATAATAATTCCACCAGCTGCAGTAAGAACTTGCTAAATAGCAAATACAAATGAAAAAAGAAAACAGATCACTGCACTAGGTGATAAGAAACGTGAATATAAAAGTCCTTTATAGTCCTAGTACATTTGTGTTTTCATAAGTGCTCGTGCTCAATAATAAACACCCGTGCTCCATTACTAGGAACAGCAGATCTCTCTCTACTCTCTACTTGCAGAGTGGCCCCGAACATCATCTTCTGGGGTCCCCCGGCGGCTCTCACGGCTCCTCCCCACATCAGATAACCCCCTAGAAGAAGCACTCTCCCGGGGGGTTACCTTGCAGGCACGCTCCCGAGTCCAGCATTCGGTGTCCATAGCCGCCGAATGTATGACTCGACCCCGCCCCCCGCATCATTGGATTTGATTGACAGCAGCGGGTCAAGTTCCAGGGCTCAGGTAAGTAAAACGGGGGGGCTGGGGGTCCAGTCACTGCCAGGTGTTTTTTCACCTTAATGCATACGATGCATTAAGGTGAAAAAACACAAGGGTTTATAACCCCTTTAAAGTGGATGTAAATCTGATTCATGAAATTTGAGCTGCTCACATATATCTGCAGTGTTTTCTTATCTCTCTTCAAAGCACTATGCCCCGCAGCTGTCTCCTGCTCTGTTCTTCTGTTATCAGCCTGATAACTTCTGACAAGTTCTCTGTCACATATGATAAAAGCAGCCTGAGTTTTGTGTTGGGGAGGGTGCTATAAATAGATTAGCAGAGCCCTGAACCATTCAACAATCAGCTCTGAAAGTCTCTACCCATGAGGAGAGGGGGTGTGTGGCTTTCCTCCAATCATCTGTCTTGGCTGTACGCCCAGACTTCACTGCAGGGCTAACCAGGAAGAGTAAATCACCTAAGGCGATGTGAACTTTCTAAACAGTATATAAAACTGAAGACAGCAGATATACATGTAAAAGTGGAAACTTCTGCGCTGTCGGGGGGGCTATGCTAAAAGGACACTGCTGCAACACCTAAGTACTAATCCAAGGTGCAGGACAAATGGGACAAAAGTGGGGGAAGATGGTAGTTGCGCTGTGATGAAGAGGGGGGGGGGGAGCTACAAAGATGACTAAAGTGGCAAAGTGAACTAAAAAAGCAGAAACGGGCCAATGCATGAATAGATCCTACATGCTAAAAGAATATGGTGGGGATGCAGTGCAGTGCAACGTGGATGATCAACATGACATGTTGCGGGCAGACAAAGCCTAATATATAGAGGTAATCGTGAAACAGTGACTGCTTGAATATAGCAAAACAAAAATGCATATACTAACACAAATAGGGTGAATAATGACACAATGAAAAAAAAAAAAAAATATATATAATGCAAGAAAAATATATGTGGGCTAATGCCCCATTAGCAAAAACGTGCCAGATCCTGGTGAACTACAAGTGACAAATCCCTAGGACAAACGTGAATATTAGTACTATCATCCAGTCCAAAAAGCAAAAACACGTGATGAGAAACACAAAACAAGTCCAATCGTGAAGGGAAGGGGGATCTTCAGTGAGGACACCTCCGTGTTTGCAAGCCGCTTACCTTACAGCTGTAAGGTGTACAGCCTGTGTTGCAAATGACCCGCAGGTGTAGACGTTCCGTGTATACAGGCAGTGACAATGATGAACATGCCAAGCGAAATATAAAAAATAAAAAGTATACAGCATGTAAAATAACTCTGCAATGACCACAGTGGAGGGGGGGCAAGACACATACAGGGGGAGGTTGCACTCACTTTCATGAAGTGAGTGTGGGTATCAATCCACGAGCGCCGAGCTCGTATGCCTCCAGGAGTATCACCAATCTGGAATCTGTCCCCGTGCCTGGAAAGTGGAATATGTCCCCGTGCCTCTCTCCTCAGTGTTCGTCAGGTAGAGTAGTGATGTACAGTGTGAGGGGGAAAGAGACGCACATAGCGTGATCCCATATAAAAGGTATATTTATTTAATAAAACAAGTCCAATCAACTTACATTTAAAACAATGCTGCAGTGTGCAGTAACTACGAGCGCCGAGCTCGTCTCCTGTTGTTTGTCTGTGGCAGCGTCCCGTGCTCCAATCCTAATGCATATCGTCACGTCACGTGACTTCTTCAGAGGATCCTGGAGCAGTAAACCATGCATAGAACTTGAAGTAAGGAGCTGGGTGAGGGGGTGTTAGCGTAGGTTAGTTTGGGTAGGGGGGATAGGGGTTTAGAGGAGTTTACCATAAAAGCACAGTTTTCCTTTAGGAGATGCCAAGAAGCAGATTGGAGGTTCCTAAAATGTATCTGGTAACCCACCACAGATCTAGCTTCAGATGCAATGGAGTGACTGTAAAGCCGTGTACACACGGGCGGACTTTTCGACCGGACTGGTCCGACGGACTTTCCGACGGACTTTCAACGGACTTTTGACAGACTTTTTAACGAACAGACTTGCCTACACAGGATCACACCAAAGCCTGACGGATTCGTACGTGATGACGTACACCGGACTAAAATAAGGAAGTTGATAGCCAGTAGCCAATAGCTGCCCTAGCGTCGGTTTTTAGTCTGTCGGACTAGCACACAGACGAGTGGATTTCTGGGTCCGGTGGAGTTACGACATAAAGATTTGAAGCATGTTCCAAATCTAAAGTCCATCAGATTTTCGACTGGAAAAGTCCGCTGAAGGTCCGATGAAGCCCACACACGATCGGATTGTCCGCCGGACTCGGTCCGGTGGAAAAGTCTGACCGTGTGTACGCTGCATAAGGCGATTATTTTGATGTCTGTGCCCTTGCGGGGGATGTCACTCCTTGCCTCCTGATTTATCCTCGTACAAAGTAAGGAAAAGTCTCTCCAAAGGAAAAAAAAAACAGATATCAACAAATATCTGACAAACTTTTTCCAATTTTCTCTTGCACTTCAGAGTTATGGGGCATACACACGGTCAGACTTTTCGTCTACAAAAATCCAACGGACGTCGACGGACTAAAGCTGGCTGGTAATCCGATCGTGTGTGGGCTTCCCCGGACTTTCAGCTGACTTTTTCAGCCTCAAATCCGACGGACTTTAGATTTGAAACATGCTTCAAATCTTTACGTCGTAACTACGACGGACCCCGAAATCCGCTCGTCTGTGTGCTAGTCTGACGGACAAAAACCCACGCTAGGGCAGCTATTGGCTACTGGCTATCAACTTCCTTATTTTAGTCCGGTGTACGTCATCACGTACGAATCCGTCGGACTTTTGTGTGGTCGTGTGTAGGCAAGTCCGTTCGTTAGAAAGTCTGCCACAAGTCCGCCGCAAGTCTGCTGAAAGTCCGCCGGAAGTCTGTCGGACAGGCTGTCGGACTTTTGTAGACGAAAAGTCCGACCGTGTGTATGCCCCATTATAATAAATCAGATAAAATCCTTTAAAAGTTTTTTCAGCACCTTGAAAATAGAAGATGGACGGACTATTAACTAGATAAGGTAAAACGCAGAAGGAGGGTGCAGTGATGCATTAAAACTAATGATTTTGCAATGAAAGGCCTGTAGAGCCAGTGGAGGCCTGTGTGTGAAAATGTCTCTCTGTATTGGACCTTCCCCATGGAGTGCTTTATAGCAGTGGTGCCCTCACCACCTTGAACAAGCCCCACGTCCAGGTAGCTGGAGTTGCTATGGCAACACGTTTCTAGAACTACTACCCCTTTGTCAAGGCTAACCTCCCTTGGCTCTATAGGTGTTTTACTTATGTCAATAATTGTGAGTGTACTATCGTTTTTTCCTATTACACCTTACTGATTTTAATGCACAAATATCGTTGCGCCCTTCTTTCTGCTTTTTACCTTAAAGTGGTTGTAAACCTCAGTCATGAAATCTGAACAAAGCACATATATCTGTAATGTTTACTTGTCTATCCCCAGAGCTCTAAGGCAGTGGTTCTCAACTCCTGTCCTCAGGACCACTAACAGGCCAGATTTTAAGTATTACCTTTGGGAGATGCAGACTAGTATACTGCAATCATTGAACAGCAAATGATATGACCTGTGATGTATTTCAGTTATCTTGCAAACCTGGCCTGTTAGTGGGTCCAGAGGACAGGCGTTGAGAACCACTGCTCTAAGGCAGTTACTGGCTGAGATTTGAACTGTGTATGGGCAGGCCGAATGTACCAAGTTGATCAATCAATCAACTTGGGTACAACCAGCATTCTGGGTTTTACCTGCGAATATCGCAAGTGGCTGCTATAGCTAGTAATAATCACAGTCTTCTCCCAGCAGGAATGGTTTCCCCTGCCCCCTCCACAGGGAGAAGGCAATGGACCAGCAGGAGGTCGCAGGAAAGAAATGTACTTCGTGTATGGCCAGCATAGGTGGTGTTTCTCTCTGGTGCTTCGTTCCTCTGTTATCAACATGAGTCACTTCTGAGAAGTTTTCCTGACACGTGAGATAAATTTGTGACGGGGAAAAGAGCTCAGCACACAACTTGTCTATTCACAACAGAGCTCTGCATGTTCCTTCAATCCTGTGCCTTGTGTGGAGGGGGGCGTGTCCCTTTCCTCCAATTAGCCCACACACTGTAACTGCAGCTCTCCACCCCCTCCTCTCTGCTCCTGACAGGTGTAGAGGCATTTCATCACAGCTATCACATATTTATCACAAATCTGCACTTTTAAATTAATGTAGAAAAGACTGCAGATAAACAAGTGAAACTTATGTAGGAGAATTTGTTTCATCTCTGTGTATCACCTGAGGCTATTCACTTCACTGGGTATATGTGAGGGTTTACAACCACTTTAAAGGGTTTTTTATATATATATATATATATATATATATATATATATATAAAATAACAAACATGTCATACTTACTTCCTCTGTGCAACGGTTTTGCACAGAGTGGCCCCGATCCTCCTTCTCTGGGGTCCCTTAATGGCGCTAATGGCTCCTCCTCTTCTCGAGTGCCCCCATAGAGAGCCGCATTCCATGGGGGCAGTCGTGCGGGCGCGCTCCTGCGTCCTGCAGCTGCATCCATTGACACAGGCAGCAGGACTTGGCTCCGCCCCGGCTCTAGTGCCACTGGATTTGATTGACAGCAGCGGGAGCCAATGGGCTCCCGCTGCTATCAATCAATCCAATGAGGACCCGAGACAGCGGCTGGAGCTGCCGTGCTCATCACCACTGAAACGATCGGGTTCAGGTATATAAAGGGGGGGGCTCTGGGGGGCTGCTGCACTACAGAAGGTTTTTCACCTTGATGCATAGAATGCGAAAAACCTCAAGGGTTTACAACCCCTTTAAGGAGACTACAAGACTAGAAGAAAAATTAGAACTTTTCCCATGAGTCGTAATATATAATGTAGGTGAACAGGTTGTGTAATAATAAAGTAAATGAATACAAGTTACGAAGTCTATCTTACTCTTTCACTGCTTGATCCTTATAATATCAAATGTACAATGTATGAAGTATGTGGATGAAGGAGAATTTACATATTAATGCAGCCTTCCACAATCATTTTACCCCAAAGAAGCCTTTTTTTTTTTTAGATCTCAGGGAACCCTTACTAAAACTAATTCATTTGGATCAATGGCAAAAATGCACCTTACATTGATTGTCAATAGGGTGAATGGCCCCCCTTACAGTGATGATCAGAATGCCACCCTTACATATAGCTGAAAAGGTGATTGATGTCACACTGCTGGCTATGCCAAGTGGTATTGGTCCTGGACCCAGGCACCATCAAACAGGAGGTTAATCAGCCGCAGCTCAGGGAACCCTTAGCAACCTCTGGGGGAACCCTAGGGTACCATGGAATCCTGGTTCAGAATGGCTGTGTTAATACATACTAGCTTCCAGCACTTTATAATGTACAGTTGCTGTTTTCACTTTTTCATTGTTAGGCCTGTTATGAATGTAGACCACGGTTCTGGTGAAGGTGAAGCATATGACTTTGCATTTATTTGTTCTCTTTGCTTTTTTTCAATGGAGGCAGTGAAAGTGGGCAGAGTACCCCCAGCTTGTCTATGTGCTCAGACACCAAATCCACGTCTTCGTCCTATCAGCAGGCGCCCAGACATTTCCATGTTCCAGGTAGGCACGTGTTTTTGCTAATTTGCCATCATTAATTGGAGAAGCCTGTAGATTCTCATGATTTGTTTGCATGCTGTCAATGCATGCCTGATTCATTTTTCCAATTACTGCTGTAAATCTGACAAGTAACTCATTGTGCTGATCAAAACCCTCTCCTTGGAAATCACCAGCAAGCTTTGAACTGCTCTTTGTGTGAGCAAAACTGGGCTAATTATTGCCTCCCCAACAGTGCTAAAAATCGTCCCTTTTGGTGAAGGGTTAGAGACCATGATTTATTTATTGGCTGATACTAGAAAAGTGAAATGACTGAGATGACTTCAGTAGAGAACAAAGTAGAAGTAGGATGGCAATGCTCCCTGGGAAATGTATGCAGATAACCTTCTGCGGAAGGACATCTAGGGCATAGCATTGTCACTTGGCATCTCCAGTGCCCACTCATTGGTTGTTTAAGGCTCCGTTCACACTTGTGCAACTCCAAAGCTGTGGGATTTCGAGTGCCACTTTGGAGTGCAACTCTGATGCGACTTTTACACTCGCTGGCACTCAATTCGCATTGAAGTCGCAACAAAGTAGTGCAGGAACCTTCTCAAAGTTGCTGCAACTTTAAATCACATAGATTTGAACGAGTTCCGTTGAAATCAATGGGCTGTGACTTGTCATGCGACTTTATGTGTCCAAAGTCATAAGACAAGTGGCACAAGTGTGAATGGAGCCTTAAGCAACCACATAGGCTTTTGCTGAAGCAGAACACCTACTTGTGAGAAGTACTGTATGGGCGGACATCTACTGGCAATATTGCCATTGAAAAAAAAAAAAATCCTCTTTAATACCTTTTTTTTTCCATTTTCATCTCACCCAGCTTTGGCAGGCACTTTCTGTCTTCAGAGCACTCATTCCAGCATACCTCCCAACTTTTCAAGATGGGAATGAGGGATATCTATCACAAAAGTATGCAGGCATAGGACACACCCCTTGCCACGCCCCCTTAAAGGAGAATTGTACAAAAAAACAAGATTGGTCAAACCCACAAGTGCTTTTTTTACTACTACTATTCCTTTATATTGGCTTCTGGAATTTACAAATGCTGCAATTTAGAAATCAGATGAAAGGTTTAGCACTGGGAAACACTTTTTGATATATAAAAAGTGCATTTTAAATACATCTATATAGATCAGACCGAAATGAGGGACAAAGGAGGAAGAATGAGGGACAGAGGGACATTGCTCCAAATCAGGGACAGTTGGGAGCTATGATTCCAGTGTTGGCTGCACATTATTGTTCTGGCCTGGCTTCCAGATAACGACAAGAGTGGGCCATACTTTTGCAGTGTGTGTCGGCACAAGGCCACTTGTAGTCTTCATCAGGGCAGCATGTGACATGGTGACAGCAATTGTCATCCCACCTGGCAAAGGATCTTCCTGGCTAAATCATCAGGTATCTTTTTATTCTTTAATATAGTTGGAAACAACTTCTAAAACTGCAAAAACATTTTAAAGCCGACATGGAATTTTAGTATTTGGGTTTAGAACTTCTTGAAATAGAAGATAGGGTCAGATGTACCTGACCAGGAGGGTAGCCTTTATAGTCTGGACCATTACTTTTGGGGTTTAAATCATAGCCTTTGTTGGCTAATTTTCCACAGCACTGTTGCTAAGATATGAGGGTATGAGCGTTCCTAATAACACTGAAGCTGTGCTAAACAAAAGTAAGGCATCCACAACAGGCAAGAAGAACCCGCAGTTTTGGGTGGCACAGATCAGGCTAGGATCTGATACAATGTAAGCAGAGGAAATAATGTAACCGAAGCACAGGACTAGAAAACAAGTAGCAACCTTTAATTAAAAAATATATCCACTCTTACATCATAGTGAGGGACAAGAGCTGCTTTATTTTACTTTCTTCCTTGTTCAATAACACTGGGTGTCATTTAGCTAGAAAGACTGAGGACATCTTGTGGTGAAAATGAATTACTGTAAGGGAGCTCCAGATTGAGGGTGAGTATTGCAGCTTTTTATTGCAAGCACCTGCTGGGGGACTGTTTTATTTTACAAATATTTGCAATGAGTTGGGCGTTAAATATTAGGTGGAGTGATTGTCTTTCTGCCTACTGCTTGTCCTTTACTACCAAACAGGAAGCTTCTAATACACTGTCTGCTACGCACTAGGGGCTAAACAGCGCACAAGGATATCTCTCTATCTCTCTATTATGTACATTTTTATTACAATTTCTACCTTTGCAGCTACCAAGAAGGAACCAGTCAGCACCCTGACCCTTTCTAGGAGGTAGTAATTGCAAGCCTGAGACCCGGGGCCCTTTGTTAATGACCTGAACCCAGTGCCCCAAGTGGCAAACCCCCTAAAATATATTTTCATTTTATTAAATTTATTTTTTTCATAACACATAACAAGCCTGTTCTGAAATAGTTTCTGCTTTTATTTGAGGATATTTTGTTCTGCCGTTTTATTTTCTTAACCTTTTACGCTTGCTTTGTGTACTAACTTATTTCTCTGGAAGGTAAAAGTGCTTTTCTTGACTTGACAGCATTTTTTTTTTACAAAAAGAGTGGAAAGAAAATGTAAGATGTTGCCAGTGGCAATTTGTCAGGTTAAACCTGCCAATTTTCTAGCATGGATCAAGACATGAAAGCTGACCAGTGACTGATTGCTATGGGCAACTCTGCTATTTTTTTTTTTCCTACGCTTGAGTAATCATGAGAGTATATTAGCCTTTTCCAAGCTGGGCTGCAATCTTGTGGCTGTTTTCTGCAACACGGCGCCCTCTGCTGTGCATAGAAAACAACCGCACTTTCATTTGAAATTTATAGATTATGGTCAATCTCTGCTTTTTTCCCTTCTGTTCAACAAATCTTTAATTTGCAATCTATATTTTCTCTTTTATTTATTCTCCCTTTTTCTTTTCTGTAGACACTGGAAGTAAAGATAACATCTATAGGAAACCCCCTATCTACAGACAGCATGGTACAGTCCCTTTCTGCTTGCTGCTTTGCCTTTCTTTTGCATGAAGATCAAATACTAAATCCTTTTAGTGACATTTCATGAATCCACATTACTGATTACCAAAATACAATGTGATATGCCTAAAAAATGATTATCGCACTTTTTTTAAATGGTCTCGATGGCTGTATATATTTACCTATTATATAAATTTGTATGTATTCTGACAGCATAGTTCGGTTAGATATTAAACACAATAAGGATAGGTAGAATGAGAGGTACAAAGAAAGAAGATGAAATGAGAAAAAGAGAGAATGAAATCACAGATCTAGATCTGAAGATGACAACTCTTTGTTGCTCTTGTACAGACTAGGCAGCTGCATCATTTTTTCAAATTGCGGGTCCACAATTATATTTCTAATTTATCAATGGTCTATTACATTATTCACTGAATTGTGATTACACTCCCTTGATGCCTTTATTTTATATACTTGGACAAAGACGGCAGTCTGTTAGGACATAAATGTGAGCGCTATCATTGCTGACTTATATTTTGAAGGTGCAAACCCCTGGCCTGTCATCTTATCCTAATTACAAAGAAGTCTCTGACCCACAACCAGCATTTGCATATTTCAGGCTAGTTGCTCAATACCAGGATGACACCCTTGGAGCTTACAACATCATCAGCAGCTGACATATTTTTATCATGAGGTGCTGATTCCTTAAAACCCTTTTTATTCTGAAAATGTACTGATTGGCCAGTATGCCGTGTATTAGTGATTAAATCCCCTTACATTAAGTCCTCATGCACATGAATGCCATGTGTTCCAGGGCACTATCTCACTGCTTTCAGAATATGCACCCTGCCCCCATGGCACTGGTTCATCAAACTGAAAATCACTCAGCTTTATACTAAATTTAATAGGAGACTGTATAAACTAAAAAAACCTAATGTGTGAAAAATGTCAACCCTACATTCAAAAAACAAAGGAGGTTGTGCATACCCACGCATCGAATAAGCCACGGGGTTAATCTAACTTTTATTAGAGTTAAAGGGCATTATCCAAATAGAAACTGTGTGTGTTTAATACTTATAAGTGGAGGCTGGGGCTCTAGCACACAGTACATTAAGCCTTTCATCACTAACTATGGCTCATTATCCTGGTAAGTTTATTTATGTCTCTGCAAAGTAACCCACAAAGCTGTACATCAGTGCTGCAGAGGCAAAAAACACAAGGGGCTGGGGCTGTAACACACTCTTTAGATAAAGCCTCTCACCACTGACAATGGTTCATATGTTACAGTCAATTTATTTGCACTAAGGCTTACTTCCCTCAAACACCAAGTCAGAGCTCACATATAGAGAGGCATAAAGAGTCACCAGTCCATATTCACCATAGGGTTGCCACATCATCCCTTTAATCCAGGACACATATTAATTACACGGTTCTGAGGCTGATTTAATGCAGATAAGGCCGCAATATATTTTTTTTTTAAAAGTCAGCAGCTACAAACACTGTAGCTGCTGACTTTTAAAAAGGACACTTACCTGTCCAGCGAGCCCGCGATGTGGGCCCCCCCCGAGGCCGATCCATCCATCGGATCGGCCGCCGGCGCCTCCTTCTTAACTAAGGGAAACAGGCAGTGGAGCCTTGCGGCTTCACTGCCCGTTTCCTACTAAGCATGCGCGAGTCGCGCGGCGCTTTGTGAATGGCCCCGTGGTTTTCTGGGACACACACAGTTCCCAGAAGGCAACGGGGCCGCTCGCCAAAGAGAAGGAAGCGCCGCGGAATAGGAAGAGGCAGGTTAGGAAGACTGCCTAGCAACAAGGGTTTCAGGTAAGTTATTTATTTATTTATTTTTTCAAATTTTTATTTTTTTATCTTTTAAAGATTTTTGATGCAATTTTTTATTTTAGGGTGGCCCTCCACTTTAATTACCACCTTAATCAGCCACAGAACCTGTGTAATTAATGTGTGTCCTGGATTAAAGGGATGACGTGGCAACCCTAATTCACCAACACCAAAATCAAACCAGTGATACATTTAAAAAAAACTAAGCCCAAAGAACCCAACATTTTTCTCTCAAAAGGGAGAGCTTCGTCGGGGCTGCAGCAAAGTGAAATAAAATATTTCAATGACCATAACCACATGGTCAAACAGCAAAATGGCAGCCAAACCAACTTTTTTCTCTATTTGTAGCCAAAAATGGCTGCTATGCTTGTCCCTTCCTGAATAATAACGGCAGAGACTTCGCCATCTTGTGGACAAAAAGGAGAAGGCTATCTTTTAAGCACTGTGAAATATCCTATATTTTCCACAATATCAGGAGAATACTGAGAATCATCTAAACTTGTCAGATTTTTACACTCAGATCCTCCAGTTACTCAGTCACAATTTTGCCTGTTCCACCCCAAAATAGACCACACAGTATATGGGTTTCCATTATAGGATATAGATGCCCCAGTGCCTTGTGTTTATGTCTCTGTAACACTGATGTACAGCTTTGTGAGTTAATTTGCTGAGATATGAATACATTTACCAGAATAATGAGCCACAGTTAGTGATGAGATGTTTTTTAAAGAGTGTGTTAGAGCCCCAGCCTCCACTTATAAGTATTAAACACACACAGTTTCTGTTACATAATGCCCTTTTTGTTACTTGCCTGAGTCAGCCCTTTTCTCTAGAATAACTTGACTCAGAATCTGATGGACCTGATTTGCTAAATAATATGCGCATTTTCAGTTTTACTTCTTAACCTCTGGGAGGTTTATCCCCCTTCCTGACCAGCCCATTTTTTGCGATACGGCACTGTGTCACTTTAACTTATAATTGCGCGGTCGTGCGATGCTGTACCCCAAAAAAATTGATGTCCATTTTTTCCCCACAAATAGAGCTTTCTTTTGGTGGTATTTTATCACCTCTGCGGTTTTTATTTTTTGCGCTATAAACAAAAAAAGACCGACAATTTTGGGAAAAAAAAACAATATTTTTTACTTTTTGCTATAAAACAAATCCAATCAATTTAAAAAATCTCATTTCTTCATCAATTTAGGCAAATATGTATTCTGCTACATATTTTGGTAAGAAAAATCCCAATAAGCGTATAGTGATTGGTTTGCGCAAAAGTTATAGTGTCTACAAACTATGGGACATTTTTATGGAATTTTTATGCATTTATTTTTTTTACTAGTAATGGCGGCGATGAGCGCCGTATAGCGGGACTGTGACAAATCGGACACTAAGTGACACTTTTGGAGACCAGTGACACCAATACAGTGATCATTACTAAAAAATATGTAATGTCACTGTACTAATGACACTGGCAGGGAAGGGGATAACATCAGGGGCGATCAAAGGGTTAAATGTGTTCCTAGGGAGTGCTTTCTAACTGTGTGGGGGATGCGCTTAGTAGAAACACAGGATCTCTGTCTTCCCTACTAGCAGAACGGCAATCTGTCTTGTTTACATAGGCAGACCGCCCTTCTGCCTCTGTCGGGATTGATCGGTGGGTCCCGGCAAACATCGGGTCTGCCGGACTCCGCTGTGTCCAATCACAGCAGGGGGGGGGTCGCTAGACCCAGAAGTGCAGAATCATGTGCTTGCCCACAGTGCAGCCAGAAAACCCAGTTCTGTACTTGCAGTGTTTACTATATGCATATAATGCTAATGAAGATGTGCAACCGTGATAGTGTACATATTGCTAATATATCCATAAATGTAGTTTGAGAAGCAGCACACTTCCAGCTTCTGAATATACAGCTAAGTGCTAAATATATAATAAAAATGCGATCTTTACTGTTTTTCAAGCTAACACACATCTGCTAGCTATTTTGCATTTTCACTTCATGTAGGAACATTACAGCATGATATGCTCACTGATGTCATTTAGGGCCCATTTACACTGTTGTATTTTTCTCACTTTTTTTCTGTATTTCAATAACTTTGGAGGCCCATAGATGTCAATGGCTTGTTAATACCTGTTGCCAGTGTATCAAAATGCCCAAAACATACATTTTGATGTGTTGGCAACAGGTATTGACAAGCCTTGTTCAATGGCTGGTAACTCTGTTCACTCCAGATTCTAAATGGAAAAGACACTTTGAAAACACATTGTAAAATGCATGTCAAAGGAAAAGCTAATTCAGAGTGTAAGGCAGCACACATGAAGAAGTGCAGGCTGCGGCAAGCATGCATACCTGATTTAATACACTGCTAATTCCAAATGCTTGTTGTAATGATAAACATACATACTTACCCTAGACTGTACCATCAGTATGGCATAGGGGTTTTTTAGAGCTGCTGTTTTGCACATACACTTTTTCATACCTTAGTAAGCAGTCGTGGTGCTATTGTGCTTTTTTTTTGTTTTTTTTTAGCCATTATCTTAATAAACACATTTCATACTGCTCCCTGTCTGCTTTGAAGGTGCAAACACAGGGACTGTGACTATTGCTTCAGAAAAAGAATGAATGCTTTACTAGATCATTTAAGGTATATGTTTGCTGGCTGTGCAAAGGTCCGTGCCCTCATGCAAACCTGAAAGAGAAGTTTTCTTTTTCTCCACATAGCCTGCTTCTTGTGTGTTTTATTTTAGTAAATCAGACCCACTGAGTTTTGCACGAATGTTAAGTACAGTAGTTCTAAAGTCTGCATTTTTCCTTACAGTGCATTCACACTGAAAGTGCTGGCCGTTAGCGCTAAAGCACCACTCATTTTAGCAGCGCTTTAACGCTGTTTAAGCGCCACTTTTGTGCTGCTTTCTGGCCGCTGGCTGGGTGCTTTTAACCCCAAATAAAGGGTTAAAAACTCCCATTTTGCGGTGCTTTCAACGCGCTTTTCAGACCCATTCATTCCAATGGCCTGAAAAGCGCTCCCAACCTGCCCCAAAAAAGCTGCTTGTAGGATTTTCTGGGAACGTCCCACAAGTGTACCGCCCAAGTGTGAAAAGTCACACTGGAATGAATGGGAGGCGGTTTTCAGGTGCATAGCAGAGGCCATTTCCAGCGCCATAAGCGCCTGAAAACCGCCCCAGTGTGAAAGGGGTCATAAGGTGATTCTAAATGCTTATTTTTTTTTAAATGAATTAATTAATAACAAACATGTCATACTTACCTGCTCTGTGCAATGGTTTTGCACAGCGCAGCCCCAATCCCCCTCTTCACAAGCCCCCCGCTGGTGCTGCTGGCCCCTCCTCCCTGCCAAGGGCCCCCATAGCAAGCTGCTTGCTATAGGTGCACTCGTGTGCTCTCCGGAGCCGGTGTCTTGCCGAGAAAGTTCCCTCGGTGGATAAGTTCCCCCCTGTACTGCGCAGGCACAGCGCCTGCAAAGTACCAAATTCTGTCAGCCGCCGGAGATAGTCCAAGCTCAAACGCTTCAATCAGCTGTACACGGCGCCTGCGCCCTGGGTCCAGATTCCTTCCCCACCATCCAAGTGGACCTAGAGGGGGAATCTAAAAGAGCCGAGCGAAGCGAGGCCGTACCCGAAGCGTGGCGAGCGAAGCGAGCCCGCGAGGGGCCCTCTTACAGGCGCCGTGTACAGCTGATTTTCAGCTGTTCTGCTTCGGCTATTTACGCCGGATCCTACTGCGCAGGCGCAGCGCCTGCGCAGTAGAGGGGGGAACTTATCGGCCGAGCGGAACTTTCTCGGCAGAACACCGGCTTTGTGTTTCCATAAGACACAAAGAGCATGGCTTGGCCCCGCCCCTTGCTCCCCCCTCACTGATTGTGATTGACAGAAGCAGGAGCTAATGGCTTCCACTGCTGTTTCTGTGCCAATGAGGAGGGAGAGCCAAGAGAGCTTCTGCTTTCGTGCACATCTCTGGATTAAGATCGGGCTCAGGTAAGTATGTAGGGGGACTGGACGGAGCTGCTTGCAAAAGGTTATTTACCTTATTGCATAGAATGCAGTAAGGTAAAAAAAAAAACTTCTGCATTTAGAACCACTGTAATGCATTCCCTGCATTAAGGTAAAAACTTTCCAATACTAGCCCCCCATCCCTAAACACTTACCTGAGACCTCTCTCGATCCAGTGCTGTCCTGGCTGCAGCTCTTCTCCCTTCACTTCCTGGTATCACAGGAGACAGGCGGCAGGGGGAGTCATAGACTGCTGCTGCTGTCAGTGAAATCTTGTGGGGGGGGCTGTGGCAGAGCCACGCTGCGTGTGTCAATGGATGCACACAGCCCAGCTTGGGAGTGCGCTCACACTGGTGCCTTCTCTGCACCGCGCTTGCTGAGTGGGCACTCAGAGAAGAGGAGGAGTGGACTGTGCTGACAGACTCCAGAAGACAAGGTAAGGGAACCTGTAAAATATTATTGCACAGATCAGGTAGGTATAACATCTTTTTTATTTTAAGAACAAAAATGTCTTTACAACCACTTTAAGCATCTTCACCCAGTTCTCATGTATTCTGGTTTCTTTATAGAGACTATTAAAGTAGCAGTTTTTCAGAGGATAGAATTGCTGATGTTAGGTGGGTGTTTGCCAGTAAAAGCTGTTTTTCGTTATCTTGTTAAGTGTAGAACAACACGATACTCATGAATCACCAGCCCACCTAATTGGGAACAATGTGAGAATCACAGTCTGAGTCATTCCCTCGGTTCCAGATCCACCTATGTCATTTACAGCATCATCTTCCAGTGAATGTTCCTACTTGACCTTGGCTAGTCCAAACTTAGGGGGAGGACAAGGATAATTGGCAAGATAACAACCAATTGGTTTTCAGTTTCCTGCAGTCAGACTAGTGTAGAATTGTTAAGTTATTGCACTTTACACAATGTCTTAGTAAGACAACTTTACTGACAAATGGAATGGAGCAGTACTGGGGGTTATTTGCTAAAACTGGAGCGTGCAAAATCTGGTGCAGTTCTGCAGAGAAACCAGTTAGTGTCCATTTTTTTTGCCAAAGCTTAATTGACAAAGCTGAAGTTAGAAACTGATTGGCTACCATGTGTGGCTGTACCATATTCTGAGTGTTCCAGTTTTAGGAAATCCAGTGTTTCATGTACACCAAGGGTCCAAAATCTTTACAGGCTTTGTAGCCACATAATAATACAGCAGCTGACTTCCTGTACTGTAAATAGTAGTCACTGGAACAGGAAATGAGATGAAATCAATCCAACCATGACATAAACTGCAATAATAACCCGTTTGGACGTGTAGTGGGAACGGTTAGAATCTCAGTTGGTGCAGAATTGTCACTCCGGCCTTGCTGACCATTGTGCCTTGGACAGAAGTCACACCTCCTTTGACTGTCCAACTGCTGCACAGATATCATTAAACCCTCCACGTCTCCACCAAAAGAAAAAAAAAAATTTTATTCTTCTTTGTGTTTTTTTTTTGGGAAGGTTTTTTCTCACTCCTGTCCCCTATGACCAGTATATCTTGTGGAAATTACCCCAGCAGATAGAAACAACAACTCAACATAGCTTTTAATCCTTCAACATAAAAGGTGTCCTTACTTGCTCTTGCAATATATAAAACAAAGAAAGTATATAATCTGGCTAGGGTTCCACTTTAAACGTTTGCACTAAATGGCAGTCTACACTTGGCTACATTCTTTTTGGAAGTGCATAGTACAACAGATGTCCAGAGAGGCAGCAAATGAGCACAATGGCCACTGTTTGGCCAAAATGTTATTGGACACCTAATTACCACACTGATAATGAGTTTGTTGGGCATAACATTCCAAAAACATGGGCATTATTTTGGAGTTGTGGCTACATCAGCATCTACTCTTTTGGGAAGGCTTTCCACAAGATTTTCTAGTGTGTCTGTGGACACTCGTGACCATTCAGTCAAAAGTGTATTTGAGAGGTCAGGTAGTGATGGTGAACAAGAAGGTCCAGCTTGCAATTGGTGTTCCAATTCATCTCAAAAGTGTTTAGTAGGGTTGAGGTCAGGGCTTTGCGCAGGACACTCAAATTCCTCTACATCAAACTTGACAAACCTTGTCTTTATAGCCCTGGCTTTGTGGACAGGAATAATGACGTATTGCAACAGAAAAGGGCCTCCCCTAAACTGTTGTCTCAAGATCGGAAGCACACACTTGTCTAAAATGCCTTTTTTATTGTATTTATAGTAACCTCTGGAAATACCTGAATTCAGTAATTTGGAGAGGTGAGCACATACACTGGCAATTTAGGTAGTTATGATGGTCAAGTGTCCACAAACTTTTGGGCATATTGTTTGGGGCTACTAGGGCACCCGCCAGGCCTGGAAGCTACTGGCTGTATCAAATCTTCCAGACTTAAAACAGTGGAAGCTACAAGTACTATCTGAAGACTACTTTATTGAGCCCCTCTTCACACCGGTGATACTTGTCATGCGATTTGCAAGTTCCAAATTGCATGACAAAGCGTACCCTATCGTCAGCAGTGGAACTGTTCAAATCGGTGCAAGTCCAAGTTTGCGGTTCCTTAGTGGTTCCTGCTTTAAAGATGTCAGGTAAGTTGCACCTGAAATCGCACTGACCCGTGGCTTTTAAATCCTGCTACTTCACTTGAAGTAGCACAATTTCAAAGTTGTTTAGTGTAAACGGCGCTAAAGAATAAGTTCACCTTTTGAACATGTCACATGTTACATCCATATTTAGGGTGTACCATGTTCAAGCATACCCCCCTTACCCACGGAGCCCCACCTTCCCTGTGCCAACGGATAGGGGTTCCTCTCCACAGCAGCCATTTATTACATTTAAATTCAGCACAGCTGTGTGGGGCTCTGCCCGCAAACGGCCATGTCATTCATTCACAGAGATGTGTCCATGAATAGACTACAAGTCCTCTTTTCCACTGCAGCAGTCAACTCGTTGTCCTCAATGGGCTAAGACTATGCAGATCAATGCACTCTTAGTCCATTGAATCTTCCTCCAGCTTTCTAACTGAAAACCTGTACTGCGGTATGCACAGAAAGCTGGTGTGCAGGAGCCTGATGTTGCACCCGCGATCCACTAATAACACGTGCAATACTTTGCTGGCTCCTGTGTAAAAAAATTATAAATGCACATTTTATTATATGCAAAAATATAATATGTGCATTTATAATTTAGTTAAAGGTAAACTATTTTATAAAGAGTTCATTTTATTTTTCCCTGTTTCTGGTAAAGACCTATTCCACCCAAAACTAATATTTTTCTTCTGGGATGTCTTTGGTATGTTGAATCATCTATTGGCTTCATATCTCTCTCTAAAATGATTAGGTTTCCCTACAAAAATTTGCATTTCTTCTCCTCCTACAATGGTGTAATGAAGGTGTCTCTTTTTTGAAGTGAGGCCCTTTGTATTTATTAGTTATTATGAAGACTTCGTAAGGTCAGAGTGAAATCATCTCTTGGCTTTGTGATGGAAGGAGCTGGGACTGAACTGAAAATCTCACCACTGAAGTACCCAAGAGATATGAGAATGCATCATCAGCTCAGCTTGCCAAGAGGCGAGCAACTATTGGACAGCAGACCATGCATTCCATACACTGCTAATGTTACTAACACACGTCAGCTACTACCATACTATATCCCACCTTTTGAGTTTAGTACAAGCTACATTTTTATATGGAATCTAATGAGCACAAACTGAAGCAGGTTTATTTAGAGTTGGCCTCCACTAATTTTACATCATTTCTCATTGCCTTTCAGAGTACAGGAAAAGAGTCGATGGGGGGGCCTAGGATTTTAAGTATATGACTTCCTTCTAATGGACAATATTTTCTTTTTCAGCATCCAGGAGATCTGTGGGAGAGGAGCTCAATATGGATCCAGAAACCAGAAAGGTAAACAAGTAGAAGTGATTATAGCCAGATAGAGTTTGTTGGAATTTGCTCTAAGAGGCAGAGATGAGACTCTGCTGAGATTATTTAGGCCTCAAAAAATGGGAGAATCCGTATACACAGAAAGAGTCTTGATTCCTTAAGCTGTTAATGGATTATCAGGGTTGTTGCTAGACCCTGGCCCCAGGGGACCTTCCCCTATGTCTTCTACTGAGTGTCCTAGGTCTGTTTTACAGTAACTGTTGTCACAAGCGCAAGTATGACAAAGGTTCTTTAGTTGTTAAACTATGGTCATCATCTTTTCTTATACTTAAAGCGGTAGAAAACCGCAGTTGGCAAAAAAAACCAAAACATCACATCACATACTAGCACATTATGAAATACTTACCTTAGAATGAAGCCCTCCAGCGGCTCGCTGTCACCGATGACAGGTCTTCGATCTTTACCCAGTCTTCATTTCGGGTTTGCAGGCTCCAGCTGTATGAGTGGCCGGAGCTGTGATGACGTCACGCATGTGCAGGAGCCGTCGGCTGCGGCATGGAGCTCTGAATACAGGGTGTCACAGCACCCTGCTCATACAGTGCCTTGAAAAAGTATTCATACCCCATTGAAATTTTCCACATTTTGTCATGTTACAACCAAAAGCGTAAATGGATTTTATGTGATAGACCAACACAATGTGGCACATACTTGTGAAGTGGAAGGAAAATGATAAATGGTTTTTTAACATTTTTTACAAATAAATATGTGAAAAGCGTGCTGTGCATTTGTTTTCAGCCCCCTTTACTCTAAAAGCCCTAACTAAAATCTAGTGGAACCAATTGCCTTCAGAAGTCACTAATTAGTAAATAGAGTCCACCTGTGTGTAATTTAATCTTCATATACATACAGCTGTTCTATGAAGCCCCCAGAGGTTTGTTAGTGAACCTTAGTGAACAAACAGCATTATGAATGCCAAGGAACACACCAGACAGGTCAGGGATAAAGTTGAGGAGAAGTTTAAAGCAGGGTTAGGTTATAAAAAAAATATCCCAAGCTTTAAACATCTCATGGAGCACTGTTCAATCCATCACCCGAAAATGGAAAGAGTATGGCACAACTGCAAACCTACCAAGACATGGCCGTCCACCTAAACTGACAGGCCGGGCAAGGAGAGCATTAATCAGAGAAGCAGCCAAGAGGCCCATGGAGAAGCTGCAGAGATCCACAGCTCAGGTGGGAGAATCTGTCCACAGGACAACTATTAGTCGTGCACTCCACAAATCTGTGCTTTATGGAAGAGTGGAAAGAAGAAAGCCATTGTTGAAAGAAAGCCATAAGAAGTCCCGTTTGCAGTTTGCGAGAATCCATGTGGGGGACACAGCAAACATGTGGAAGAAGGTGCTCTGGTCAGATGACCAAAATTTAACTTTTTGGCCTAAAAGCAAAACGCTATGTGTGGCAGAAAACTAACACTGCACATCACCCTGAACACACTATCCCCACTGTGAAACATGGCGGTGGCAGCATCATGTTGTGGAGATGCTTTTCTTCAGCAGGGACAGGGAAGCTGGTCAGAGCTGATGGGAAAATGGATGGAGCCAAATACAGGGCAATCTTAGAAGAAAACCTGTTATGCCCCATACACACGGTCGGACATTGATCGGACATTCCGACAACAAAATCCTAGGATTTTTTCCGACGGATGTTGGCTCAAACTTGTCTTGCATACACACGGTCACACAAAGTTGTCGGAAAATCCGATCGTTCTAAACGCGGTGACGTAAAACACGTACGTGGGGACTATAAACAGGACAGTGGCCAATAGCTTTCATCTCTTTATTTATTCTGAGCATGCGGGGCACTTTGTCCTTTGGATTTGTGTACACACGATCGGAATTTCCGACAACGGATTTTGTTGTCGGAAAATTTTATTTCCTGCTCTCCAACTTTGTGTGTCGGAAAATCCGATGGAAAATGTCCGATGGAACCCACACACGGTCGGAATTTCCGACAACACGCTCCGATCGGACATTTTCCATCAGAAAATCCGACCGTGTTTACGGGGCATAAGAGTCTGCAAAAGACTTGAGACTGGGGTGGAGTGTCACCTTCCAGCAGGACAACGACCCTAAACATACAGCCAGAGCTACAATGGAATGGTTTAGATCAAAGCATATTCATGTATTAGAATGGCCCAGTCAAAGTTCAGACCTAAATCCAATTGAGAATCTATGGCAAGACTTAAAAATTACTGTTCATAGACGTTCTCCATCCAATCTGACAGAGCTTGAGCTATTTTGCAAAGAAGAATGGGCAAAAAATGTCACTCTCTAGATGTGCAAAGCTGGTAGAGACATTCCCAGAAAGACTTGCAGCTGTAATTGCAGTGAAAGGTGGTTCTACAAAGTATTGACTCAGGGGGGCTAAATACAAATGCACCCCACACTTTTCACATATTTATTTGTAAAAAGAATTGAAAAACCATTTATCATTTTTCCTTCCACTTCACAATTCTGTGCCACTTTGTGTTGGTCTATCACATAAAATCCCAATAAAATACATTTACATTTTTGGTTGTAACATGACAAAATGTGCACATTTCAAGGGGTATGAATACTTTTTAAGGCACTATATGTTATATACTTTTAGTGTAATGATCCAGAGAGCAAAGCTGAAGTCACTTGATCAGTGCTGCACCCACTGTCTGGAGGGGGGCACTAGGAGGCGGGGGCAGATCATTTGGTAACTAAGAAAATCTGATATTTTGTTGGGGATCTTTGTGCTTACTTGTACAATAACCAATACTTTTTCACTTAAAATCAAACTGAACCATCTTCCCAAAAATTGTTAGGATTTACATTATTGGGTAGGAGAGACTTACTATGTCTCATCTGTCAAACAATTGCTTGTATAATGGGCAAGGATTTTTTTATTAAAACTGCCTGCTATGTACACTCTTGGCATCTGGAAGATGTTGGAGAGTGAAGCTTAGTGACATGGCAATACAACTCCATCATGCACGTGTGAGAATCACATCATTCCTGTGTGTCCTATAGTGGAGTTTTCATCGGCAGAAGAGGAGAAACTGAGGCCACATTCACACCTCAGCGTTTTGTAGCTTGAAGCTCGAAGCTCCAAAATGCTGTAGGAGAAAAAAATCAATTATTCTCTACGGAGATAGTTCACATCTCCACTACATGTCACCTGAAGCCAAATGCCGAAGCTCAAAACAGTTCTGGAGCTTATTTTGTAGCTCGAATCGGGCAGATTGGTACGTTTTTGAAGCTTTTTTGTTCCATAGAAATGCATGGCAACACTTGATTTGTATTTTTTTAAGCGTTTTATTGTGTTTTTTCGTGCTTTTTTGAGGGTTTTTCTGGTCAAATGCAATAATTTAATGAAAATAAATCATAATAAATAATAAAATACAAAAATAAACAATCAAATAAATAAATATAATAAATAGAAAACCCTAATCCCAACCCTTAACCCTAATATTAACCCCTCACCTTAACCCCTAACCTAACAGAATAAATAAATAATAAGTCAATTAACCTCTATCCCTAACCTTTAAACTTAACCCCTTACAGAAAAATGTTAATAGATAAATAATAAGTAAAAGTGGATTAAAAAGCTGAAAAATGCAGCAAAAAATTATGAAACAGATGATATTTTCCCCTATTGGCTAATTAAAAAATGCTAAAGCTCCAAAACGCTTTAAAAACGTTTTACAGAAACGCTCAAAAACTTGCATATAAACACTTGAAAAATGCCAGAAAAATGCTCAAATACGTGTCACTTTTTGAGGTGTTAATGCAGCCTTATGTTGCGTACACATGAGCGGACTGTCCAACAGAAAAAGTCAGACGGAAGCTTTTCATCGTATATACCGATCGTGTGTATGCCTCATCTGACTTTATTTTTCGAAAAATCTGACGGACCTAGAAATAGAACATGTTCTAAATCTTTCCGACGGACCCAATTCCTATCGGGAAAACCAATCGTCCGTATGCTGGTCCGACGGGCAAAAAAGACGCATGCTCTGAAGCAAGTACGAGACGGAAGCTATTGGCTATTGGCTATTGAACTTCCTTTTTCTAGTCCCGTTGTACGTCACCGCGTTCTGGACGGTCGGACTTTGGGTTGACCGCTTGAATGGAATTCCGTCGGAGTTACGTCGGAGAAACGGCTAAACCGGTCATGTGTACGTGGCATTAGAGATAAGTTTACCATAATTTCAAGTATGCCATGCATAAGTGCTCCCTTTTCATTTTCCTTGCACCTTATTGGGTATTCTTTGCAAAGTGAAGCTTCACCACATGCGTGAAGCTCTGGGGAAAATTAGTACAACTACACTTGTAAAGTACACAGTCTATTTGACCCATAGTGCGTTTTTTCAGGTTTGACTCCAAAAGTGAAAAAATGCTTTAAGCATCATCTTTCAACAGGACAAATCAGTACTCCATGGCCAGACCCGATTGGACCACCCAATGTTCTCTATGGGGCAGCAGATGTCAGCAGACATGTGTCCGCTTTCACCTGCCGGCATCCGATCCGGTCCGCTAAAAACAGATGGATGGCGATACGTTCCCCATACCTCTGGCGGATCAGATCGAATGACAATCGGATAGAAATGGACATGCAGTCCATTTCCATCTGACCGCCCCGTAGAGCAGCGGGCTGTGTCCGCTATGCAGAGCGGGGACCTGTCATCCCCCTGCTCAGCGGGGATCAGCAGAGAGATCCCCGCTGATCAGGTCGCTCCACTTGGACTGATTCCGCCCCTTGTGAAGGGGGCCTAATAGGAAAGCCCAGCACTACCTTTAAGCTTGTTGCCAGCTGGTGCATATCTGAATAAACTGGATGGTCTGGTCTCTGAAAGAGGTTGTATCCCTCCTATGAGACTTCTAATGCAGTCTGTGTAATCTTATCTTCCTCGTGTTTCGATATGTTCCCATAATAAATGTTTTATTATTTGAGGGGAAGTATTGCAAATCCAAATTGCTTTGATTTGACCATTTGAAGGCCATGTTCTGTATATTCTGCTCTGTGTGTTTGGACACATTCTGCACGGCTGGAGTGAGCTGCTCTTGGAAATGCTCACCTCTCAGTAGGAGAGGATATAATATGTTAAGGTCAATTTATCACATCTTGTCACCTAATCCCTCACTTTGGATGAAGTTTGTAAAAAATGGTGAAATCAATATGTTATGCTTTCTTACTTTAGGCTAAAACAAGCTGGCTGATTCTGAAGGGAGAGGTTGATGTCAATTCTCCAGATGCAGACACGCGGTCACTCTGCCTCAGTACCAGAACCTACAGAGATTCATCTCAGAGAAATGCGGGAGACCCTTCCTACTCAGGTGAACTGTAACACTGTATAATTGCCATACATTATATTGGGTATTACTGTATACAGTATATGAATACCACTGTTCAAGAAGAACTCTGGCCTGGTGAAAACAAGCTATCTATACAGTATATAGAACCAATATTGGTACCTACCTTTTATGTCATAAGAGAGAAGGCAGCGTACAAATTTGATCTGATACCCTTAGAAGCCCTCATAAGGGAAACATTTATTAACCTCACATAGGATGAATATCAGGCAATGGGCTCAATTCACAAAGCCAACACACCAGGATAAGCATTTTTATTTTCAAAAAAATTACAGTTATTTTAAAATTTGAACAAATAGTCCAAATAGCAAACTTGGTGAAATTGGTATGGTCTGAACTTGGTTTTGAGTTATTCACTTTACGGGCAACACAGAGGACAAGGGGGCACTCTTTACGTCTAGAGGAAAAGAGATTTCATCTCCAAATACGAAAGGTTTCTTCATAGTAAAAGCTGTGAAAATGTGGAATAGACTCCCTCCAGAGGTGGTTCTGGCCAGCTCAGTAGATTGCTTTAAGAAAGACCTGGATTTTTTTCCTAAATGTACATAATATAACTGGGTATTGACATTTATAGGTAAAGTTGATCCAGGGAAAATCCGATTGCCTCTGTGGGATCAGGAAGGAATTTTTTCCCCTGCTGTAGCAAATTGGATCCTGCTTTTCGGGGGGGGGGGGGGGGGGGGGTTCGCCTTCCTCTGGATCAACTGTGGTTATAGGATTGGGTATATGGGATTGTATGATATTTTTTATTTTATTGTTTTTATTTTATTTTAGATGGACTTGTGTCTTTTTTCAACCTATGTATCTATTCTATTCACATTCAGCCTCATTCATATGGGTGTATTACAGGGCAACTGCCCCAACCTATAACTGGCCTTAACAGCAAGGAGCACATGGAAGAGTGACGCATGTCAAACAACAACAAAGAAAAATTCCCATCTCAACTTGCCACAAATCAAATTGTCCTGTCTAACAGTTCATGTTAAAACAGGGGTATTATAGAGTAACCTGTGCAAGGGATGTGCTTACCTGCACCGGAATGGACAGGTATTATATGCATCTCTGTGCAGGCAGTCCCATTCATGTCAATTGGGACAAAGCGGATGCACAGACACAGCCGCCTCTCCCCATTTGACATCTATCCGGGTGTGGGTGCACGGCCCTGAACATAGACACAGCTGTGCATCTTTGTGCAGGTAAACATGGCCCTTGCACAGGTGTACACACTAGTATGCCAGTGTGAAGGTGGCTTTAGAGAGCCTTATCCTTGTGTCAGAGCTTTGTGAACTGAGCCTTAGGCAGGCCACTGGTTAAAGGAAAGGAAATTGCTTGATGCTTGGAGGTTTTCTTGCTGTCAGAATACAATGATCACTGCTTGCGGTTATAGCCACTGGCAGTGATCGAACAAAAAACCCTGGTTGTACTGAAGTCGATCGATAGATAGATCTAACAGGATCCTGGTGAAGATCTGTAATAACAGCAGGTGCACCTGGCAGCGGCAGAGTTTAACAGAATAAGTGGAAAACCGTTGGAATAGCATGGTCACATTAGAGCACACTTCTTTTCCCTGGAGTAACTGTGAGGATCGAATACAGTAAAGGAATGGAAGCATTCTAGGAGTAAACACTGTCTGGCCTGAGACACCCCCTCTGTCGCTTGGTACCCCTGCAGGGGTGATCATCTCTGGTGAGTGGGGTTTAATTGGGGGTGAGCACCTCATAGTCACCATCTCGATTGAAAGGCACAGAAGTCACCGGGGTGTGTCCCCAAGGATGAAATAGACAGCATTTATACTTAAACTTTGTCTTCTCTACCTGGTTATAAATACATAACCCTTTGCATGGACTATTTACCCAATCTTTTTAAAAAACTAACGATTGCTTGTCATGCACTTATGAAATCGGAATCTATGGCTGATGTATGCTTTTATATATTTGTATTTAACATATAAGGAGTTTGTTAATAGGGTGTCACATTAAGATAATTCACGTTCCATAAGCGCCCAAGTGTCCCAATACTTTTGAATATTGGGGCAATAATTCACGACCCAAAATAATTTGCACATACACATGCAAATGGTAACACGGATACTACAGCAGCACTATTTGCACATATATTAATAATAATTTTCTCACCACACAACCCACATTACCCCTGGCGCCATTCTGTCCCAAAACTTTTGAGTTTTGAGGAAACACATCATTTTTTACCTTGTATTTATTTAATCACAGAGTTCACCTTTAACTTTTTATTTTCTAATCTGACACACTATGGGGGATTTGATTCCCTTACTAGTGTCTTATTTACTGGTGTTATTGTTTTTTTAGGCCATCTCTGAATAATCTGTATAGATTGCACTACTGACACCTAATTTAATTACCGGGATTCACCTATCACACTAGTCTAAAGCACATATTTAATTAGAGGGCAGCGCCGTCTTTTTTCTCATATCTTTTACTTATTCAACAACTGGACCCCTTTGGGGTACCAATTAGGGATAGGCAGCAGCTCTCACACTGTCCTAAGCGCGGACCTATCTACTTATACAATGATCACTGCTTGCGGTTATAGCCACTGGCAGTGATCGAACAAAAAACCCTGGTTGTACTGAAGTTGATCGATAAATTCACTTCAGCACAGTCAGCCTGCCTATACATGGATCGAAATTCAAATTTCAATCCGTCTATGACCTTTTTATAATGTTTGTACATTCTGTTTTGTTTGTATAATTTTAAAAAGTCTACTTTTTATGTTTTTTGTAACACTGGCTTGAATTTTTTTTTTTATTATTTTATAAGATAACTAATTAGCAAATATCTTAGGGCTCATGCACACAGCACGTTTTAAAAACCCAGGCGCAACAGCAGCATTACATTAGTGTTATTGCACGTTTTCCTGTGTTTTTGCCCATTTTTTCATTAAAAACACTCTTTATAGAGTAAAAACGCCGAAAAAGTAGTTTTTAATTTTTACAGCTCGTTTTTACTGCTCCTGGAAGCACAGGCTGTCGTTTTTTCTACTGCCCCTAAACGCTTATGCCTCCAAACACAGTTTATGTGTGCATGAACACATAGGCTAACATGGAGGGTCTTTTAGAGGCCGGTAAAAAAAAACATCAAACGCCCCTAACAGCAGCTGTAAAAACATCCTGTGTGCATGAGCCCTTACACTTTGTAAATTTTTGAGTTTTATAACTGTCCCCCAGTTAGTCTGTGCCCACTCCCTGTATTGTATAATGCTGATTGATAGCACACCTCATGCAGGAGGCAATTATTGAAGAATCCTAATGCATCATGGAAGCTGAATTATCTTTTTACAGCAAACAGCTTTGGCCAGTTAAAGATGAAAAGTGTCCAGAAACATAAAACGTCTTCCCGTGTATCCAACAGAGACTGGTAACAGTAAAGTCCCTGTAGCGGGTTCATAAAATCATTGCATTTTGTTCTGAGACCGTTATAAATCGAAATGATCCTGAATCTCAGCAGGTTAAAGTCTATATAAACCTAAAATGTATTTCTTAGTGTGTTTGGCATCATGCCCTCCTCCCTATGTACAGTTTTCTTAAGCAAATAGTGTTTTGCGAGTCTGTTGCACAGTTTCTTACCTGGGAATCCTACCAGTACCAGCAGTTTCTGTTTCAGGCTGACAGTGCTGGGCTGAGTGCCTTGCAATCATCAGCAGCCTGGTCAGCCTGTACATTCCTTCAGTTGACCATTGCCTTTCTGATAGACCCGATAGGCAGCCCAACCAGAAATGAAGGAGCACACACAGTAGGGGGCTTAAGCAGGCCACAGAAGAGTAGAAATACAAATGAAAATTCAATCAGATAGACCAATCATTCGATTTTTGCATTAATAGTGTGCCCGTTGCGACAGGCGATTTTCGTGCCACCATCGAAACTGAATGAACAAACACATTGGAATTTTTTTCAGAAGAAACAATTTTCTAATCATTAATAGGGGACTCGTTCGAGAAAAAAAAAGCAATGCGTATGAGCTAAAGCAGGGGTCTCAAACTGGTGGCCCTCTAGCTGTTGCGAAACTACAAGTCCCATGAGGCATTGCAAGGCTGACAGTTATAAGCATGACTCCCACAGGCAGAGGCATGACGGGACTTGTAGTTTTGCAACAGCTGGAGGGCCTCCAGTTTGAGACCCCTGAGCTAAAGAAATCGATCGAAAAAAATGACGTGTCTATGTTGACAAAAATCAGAAAAAGGTTGTAAATTTTACTGCACATATTCCAAAACAATGATCAGGGCTGATGCTACCGCTAGGCTAACTAGGCAGCCGCCTAGGGCACAGCCACAGCGCCTGGTATACTGATGACATTATACAGGAGCTCACAATTGCTGTCCCGGGTCCCCCCTCCAGAGGAAGTGGACCTTGTCCGGTCTTGGTTTTTTCTCCTTCAGAGAGGCACTGAAGTCTTCTGGCTCTGCACACCAGCTCCAGAGCAGAGGATCTGACTGCATCCTCGCACAGAGACACCAGCTTCTCTCCCAGCCAATCCCTGCTTAATGCAGAACACAGAGCCATGCACTGCACTCTGGGAGTTGCTCAGCAGAAGGGCAGGTGTGTGAGGTGGGTCACATATCAGGGCGAAGCTACTACATCCCAGATATCATAGAGGATGAGGTACAGAACGGTATATGTGGCTGGGGCATGTAGAGACCCCAGAAAAATTAGGAATGCATGGAGTGTGCTGCAAGTGTAGAGAGTGTATGAGGAATGCATGGAGTGTGCTGCAAGTGTAGAGAGTGTATGAGGAATGCATGGAGTGTGCTGCAAGTGTAGAGAGTGTATGAGGAATGCATGGAGTGTGCTGCGAGTATTGGGGGTTTAAGGGGAATGGATGGAGTGTGCTGCGAGTATAGAGGGTGTATGGGGAATGCATGGGGTGTGCTGCGAGTATAGGGGGTGTATGGAGAATGCATGGAGTGTGCTGTGAGTATAGGGGGTGTATGGGGAATGGATGGAGTGTGCTGCGAGTATAGAGGGTGTATGGGGATTGCATGGAGTGTGCTGCGAATGTAGAGGGTGTATGGGGAATGCATGGGGTGTGCTGCGAGTATAGGGGGTGTATGGAGAATGCATGGAGTGTGCTGTGAGTATAGGGGGTGTATGGGGAATGGATGGAGTGTGCTGCGAGTATAGAGGGTGTATGGGGATTGCATGGAGTGTGCTGCGAATGTAGAGGGTGTATGGGGAATGCATGGAGTGTGCTGCGAGTATAGTGGGTGTATGGGGAATGCATGGAGTGTGCTGCGAGTATAGAGGGTGTATGGGGATTGCATGGAGTGTGCTGCGAATGTAGAGGGTGTATGGGGAATGCATGGAGTGTGCTGCGAGTATAGTGGGTGTATGGGGAATGCATGGAGTGTGCTGCGCGTATAGGGGGTGTATGGGGAATGCATGGAGTGTGCTGCGCGTATAGGGGGTGTATGGGGAATGCATGGAGTGTACTGCGAGTATGGAAGGTGTATGGGGAATGCTGTGAGTATACAGGGTGTATGAGGAATGCATGAAGTGTGCTGCGAGTATAGGGGGTGTATGGGAAATGCATGGAGTGTGCTTATATTAGATCATTTTCTGTTGTTTTTTTTTTAAATGTAAGTGTTATTTTTTTAAGGGGGTGTGTGGGGTGATGCAAGTAGCTGGTCTTGCCTAGGGCGCAGAATAGTCTAGCACCAGACAATGATGGGACTATCGCATGTTAAACCAAGCAGAAATTTCTATTTTCATTCAAGCGATCATTCTTTTCTACTGATCTATGGCCTGTCTTAGCATTATCAGCCTGTAAAAGAGCTCTATTTCTGTCCAGAACTCTAGGTGAGAATGTTTCAAGTTCAGAAAATATTATTTCCTTAGGAAGACTATATACAGGGGGCACATGATGACAGACATGACAAAAATAGATTTGGGGTTTACCTACACTTTAACTGAGAACTGGAATATTTAAAAAAAGAGCAGGCAATGTCTATGAAATAAATATACTCCAAATATCTTTAGCCCCCATTAGCTGCATAAGATACCAGAAAAAGATGGAGTACAAAATGAGAGTTCCAGTGTCAACTGTCTGCCATGCTGGAGGAATATCTTTTCTCTGCCAGTGTGCTGATCTCATTACATGGATAGCTGTTGATTAGGATTTTGGCTCCACCAAGCCTGTCTCTATATAACAGTGGTCTCCAATCTGTGGTCTCTGGGCTTGTGCCTGTGTGCTTTTATCTGGCCCTTGGGGCACCATTCCTTCCACTGTGATTAGTGAATAGTTAGGGTGTAAATTGGAGTTGCACAGCCTATAGCTTGTATATAATAAAATATATCCTGGTTATGACGCTATTTCTTTTACAGATCCACAATATATAAAGCCATAAACCACATACCATGTATTAGTACTGATACAAGTGAATATAATCCATCACAAATAATATATATAATAATAAAATGATAAAGTGTAAATCTGAATCAAGAAATAAAGGGAGATTTACTAAAACTGGTGCACACAGAATTTGGTGCAGCTGTGCATATTAACCAATCAGCTTCCAGGTTTTGTTGTCAAAGCTTAATTGAACAAGCTGAAGTTAGAAGCTGATTGGTTACTATGCACAGCTGCACCCGATTCGGAGTGCTCCAGTTTTAGTAAAACTCCCCCCATAGTGTCCAAATGTAGCTGTGGATACAGCCACATTAAATATTTGTATACGGTTAGTTTAGGGTGATATCACAATAGATAGTGTTCTTCCACTGCTGTTGATCACCAATGTGCTCCCAGAACTCTCACCTTAGTTAAGGCTTAAAACCGCCTTATATGAATTTCCATACAGTAGTGTGGTCAGTCAAGGTGGAAGATGCCCTCCTTGTCCTCTCTAATTGGTCCCTCTGGATTGGGGTGATGGTCCCTTAAAGTCGCTTAAATCGCCAGACTCGTATGTGCATATATGTTAGGATAACGTAGTGTAGTTTGCAAAAAGCAATTTTTATTAATAATTAGAAAGCCGTTTACATTAAAGCAATTAAAAACTGCATAAAAAACTGTCATATACTAAGCAGTGAATGCCTCTTGTCACTTCCAGGGACGCCCTATGTGTTGCATCACAACACGTGACTTCAGCAGGGACCTCCTTCCAGTGATATGGGGCACTATTCCTCCTACTGACACCAGCTATCAGGCACCATTCCTTTAACTGACACCAACTGTGGGGCATAATTCCTCCCACTCCCACTATTCAATGGTTGGGCACTATTACTTTCGCTGACACCAATAATGGGGCATAATTCTTCTCAGTGTCACCAATGATGGGGTACTATTCCTCCCACTGATACCAACGATGGGGTACTATTCCTGCCACTGACAGCAGTGATGAAGCATGATTTTAACTTTTTTTACTCCCACTGATGCCGAGACATTTTCTACTCTCACTGGCCATAGTCCGCCCCCCCTAAAGTTTAAAGGACAATGAACTTTTGTTTAAAACATTTGGGGACCCCTGCTCTATAACATAAATGGTTGCTGGTCAATAAAACATTCCCTTCCCTTTTTTACTTCCCTTTCACTGTAGACCCCTGGAGAGAGAGACTATACTTTGGTGGAACCTATATTAAAGAGGGAATCAGTGGTCCTATGTATAACTCATGTGCTACATTGTGTCCAATCTTGTAACCTACCAGTTTAAAAGCGATATTCTTTATTACGTACATTTGGATGTCAACTTTGTACCTTGTACCACTACTTCCCTTGTTAATTATAATAAAATGTTGCTCCAGGGGTCAAATTGTGTCCCAAAGTCTGCAGGGTTTTGTAGCTGGAAAAGGGCAGTTGTGCAGTCATGATCTTTTTCATCAATTAGCATGTAGCTTTATCCTATAGTTTCATTATTCATTGCTCAGCCAGTTTTATTCTTTGTCTCCAGTTCTGTGTTATGTGATAGACCAGATTCTTATTTTAAGGCGTTGTAAAATATACAATGTAATGTCATTTTGTTACACAGGGCTGCCCTACTCCAAGTCTGCATCACTTCCTGGATATGGCAAAAATGGACTAAACCGGGTAGGTCATGATGGTTGGTATAGTCATCAGAACCGGGGTTTTAGCATGTGATCCCTGCACCTACATCAGTGCTGAACCTACGCTGCTAATCTCTTGCCACATTGCATGTCTATGACTGTAGATGTCTTTGCTTTATCTGCAGCTATCGTTTATATCCACAGGAGTGTGTACTTTACTAATTGATAGATGTAGAGCTGGCAGGGAATGAGCCCCACCACTAACTTGCAAAGAGAATGCAGTACATCTATATAAAACAAGATACACAGAGAAATAATAATACACTTAGTAACAGATTGGGAGAGTCCACTATACTCAACCTGCCCAATGAGGAGGGAGACAGCTGTGAGAGCCTCAGCTCTTGTGCACATTGCTGGATCGGATCGGGTTCAGGTAAGAGTAAGGGGGGGCTGGGGGGAGCCTGCAGCAGAGAAGGCTTTATGCATTAAGGTAAAAAACCTTGAGGCTTTAGAGCCTCTTTAAGGGGAATCTGTAAGGTCAGAAATATAGAATCTGATATTGCCCACTTGTTTTTGAAGATACAAAATCTGGAGGTCATGCTTATCCCTCATTTATAACATAATAAACACTAAGGCTACTTTCGCACCGTGCGTTAGGGTTGAAGCGCTGCTCGTTTTAGCAGCACTTTAGCGCTGTTTAATCAGCTTGTTTCGGCCGCTAGTGGGGTGCTTTTAACCCCCGCCGAAGAAGGCTTTAAAAGCGCCCATGTTGCGGCGTTTCTGAAGCGCAGCCCATTCATTTCAATGGGCAGGGCGTTTTAGGAGCGCCCCAAAGATGCCGCTTGCAGGACTTTTCCTAATGTTCCGCAAGCGCACCGCCCCAGTGTGAAAAGTCGCACTGAAATTAATGGGAGGTGGTTTTCAGGCGCTTTACAGGTGCTAAAACACCTGAAAACCGTCTCAGTGTGAAAGGGGTTTAAATCATAGCAATTATGCAAACTAGGAATTCAGACAAAACTGACTTTATACTTGTCCCAGGTCTAGAGTTGGCACCTCATCTCTTTAAAACCAAACATAGTTACATAGGTTCTGTGGCTAATTAGGGTGGTGATTAAACTCACTTGGTGCCTTATCTGCATTAAATCAGCCACAGAACCTGTGTAATTAATATGTGTTCAGGTTTAAAGGGATGAGCTACCTACCCAGGTCAGTGACAGTAATATGAGAATGACAATGACAAAGTTGAAGTTAAATCTTCAAAAACAAATCAGCAGTGGTATCCTGCATATTCCTCTGCTGACCGATTCCCTATAAAAATCCCGTGCCCTATATATATATATATATATATATATGTATATATGTATGTATATACACTTGTGGACACTGCGAGCATTGGTGAGACATTGGATTTAAAACAGAACTTCTTCAGCTTTACAGCAAGTATCTATCCAACTTTCCCTGAATACTCCCATGTGGGCTGTTACTGGCCTCTTTTTTGGCTGCAGAGAGCATTGAGACCATTGGAGCCTCAGTACACAACACACCAGACACTCATTTCCTCTAATTCAGCCTTTTTCAACCTTTTTACCTCAGAGAAACCCTTGAAATATATTTGTGATCTTGATACACCATTTCTAAACATGATTAAAATGGATGAAAACCCTAACTTTTCTTACAAAGGTTCCCTCCCTCCTTCTACCTATCCTGCCTAACTTGTATAAAAACGATGAGTGTACTTATTTTTAATCCACTCTGGTATGGTCATGTGATCCTGCAGCTCTGTGGGGAGAGCTTGACAATCGTTGTGAATTCTGTGAGCCGTTACCTCATCTATAGGCTCCCATGGCACAGCCATTGTCAGCGCTCCCTCCTCTCCCCTGCAGCAGTCGCTCACTAACACAGGGGAGCTGGTGCTACGGGATCACATGACCAGAGCGGAATAAAAAAATTTAAGTACACACATCTTTTTGTTTCAGGTTGGACAGGATAGTAAAGAGCAGGGGAATGTAACGAGCCCCTGCTCACTCGGTTCTACTCTCCCGACACTCCTCTGTGGCTATTGAATCAGATTGCAACGTCTGATGGTTCGGTCATCCAATGCTCCGGGATTAGAACTACAGCTATGTGCCGTTCTAACCCATTTGTGATAGCTCAGAACAAACACCAGGCAGGCTGTATGTAAGTTCAAACAGGAATCTCCTTTATTGAAAAATGCAGGCTTTTATACAATAAAAGAGGAGGTGCTTACCTCCGGCTCATATTACTCTGAACATACACCTGTGACCAGAAACCTAATTAACATGGGCTAATTAACTAATCCCTTTAGACAGCCTAGATGACTCAGACATGACCTTTAGGTCAGACTGGCCATCTTGTAGCTCAGAGAACCCAATCAACATTATCACAATAGCAGAGTTAATTAACACAAACAACAATGGGGATCTAATGACTCTTAGATCCCATACTAGAGACTTATTTCCAATACACATTCTAGCAGGCAACAGACAGACAGGCAGCTGGAATTGACATCAGCATCTCCTAACAGTATTTGTCTCAGCATTATGAATCAGCCACTATTTCTAATATGGCAAATCCAGGGTCCCCAGAGTCTGTGTGTCCTGGGGGACCAGGACCCAAATCCACAGTAATACCACCTCAAGGGTCCCCAGGCACACAGCTTACAAAGAGCACCGTTCCCCCAAATGCCAGGGCCCACGATTGATCGGCAAGAGGCTAGCATTCAGTCCCCTCCAAAAGTCTCTCTCCCGGCTAGGTCTTTCACATTTCTCCCCTTTCGGCAGGAGACTAACACAGGAGGAGACCCCAGATGGGTTGACTCCGAAGTTAGTCAGTAGTCCTCTAATGCCTGTACCAACACAGTACCCCAAACAAATTGTTCCAAACAAAGCATTACTCACCCACCCAACCTCTGCCTCTCTCAGAGAACATATCTGCCGCTGGGGAGAGGCCTGGACTGGCCCTTCTCCCTGGAGTCCTTTCTACCGCTGGAGAGAAGACAGGGTGTGTGGGCTCACTCCGTCATGCTGTTGGGGATCTGGGCCATCTGCCCAGCATCCCTGGGGTATATAGGTGGAGACTGAAGTCCCATCCACCTTCACAGGAAATCCATCCTCTGTTGGTTAAGGGCAGAGTCCAGCAGTATTCGGCCCTGTTGCCAGCCCTTCTGCTGGAAACCCCACACCATCTGCTTCGGCTAACTGTTGGGGAGGGACAACACACACCTCCTCTCCCTTCTCCCCCTGTATCTGCTGCTGGGAAGTGATTGCCACCTTCTCACCCTGAGCCTCCGAAACTGCCACAGGTGTGGGGCAGAGGTCTTGGACCCTCTGTCTGGTTGCCAGCGCTTCAGCTGGGGAAGTTCCTTGTAACTTCACAGATACTTCTGTTGGTGCTGGGCAGAGCACAGTGAATTTCGGCCCTAATAACAGCTCTTCTTCTGCTGGAGGCTCACCAGGTTGTTCTTCCTCAGCAGAAAAGTCTATCAAATCCCCTGTCTCTGCAACTGGTGTCTGGGGATAAAGGTTCACCATCTCCTCTCCGTGGAACCCAGAAGATGTTATCAGTGCTGGGCAGAGGTTAGCAGAGCTCTGCCCTGTTGTCAGCACTTCAGGTTTGGGGACGCCAATCTTCAGATTTTCCACTGCCGATTCTCTGGCATGCTGCTGGACAGGCACATTCCTCCATCCAAGATCATCCCATGCAGAAACAGTATCATCAAGGTCAGTCAGCACTTGCTGCATCCGCTATAAGACCTCTGCCTCCCTAGCTGTAGGGGCAGGTTGGCAAAGCACAATGTTACTCTGCCACATTGTCAACTCTTCAGCCAGGATTTCAGAGTTGTCAACTGGTATTTCCTGATAGTCCCAGGCAAAGGGAGCACCACCCTGCTGCTGAGCAGAGTCTAACAGCTGTCTGTAGGCGATCTCCAGCTCCCATTCCTGAACAGCCCGAAATTCCAAATCTTCCTGTGCCCAGTGCACTTCTGAGACATTCAGTCTTCGCTCTCTGTGCTCCATTATTTCCTCCAAACGCCACTCCCAATCACTTCCAAAGACAGGGTCCCTGGACAGCCTCCAGTATAACAATCCCAGGCCATTGTAGTCAAAGCGTTCTGTGGGGCTGTCATCCGCTGTCCACGGGCACACTTGGGCTACATACCACTGGAGGGCTCTGTAGCTCTCGTCCAACCGCATTTCTGCCCGGATCAGCCTGCTTAACTCGGCTGTCCACTCCTGGTTCGGCTGTTCCACCAATAACAGCATTCGCACTTCATACTGCGACCAGTACCTTACATGGATGGAGGGGAGAACTTTTCCCTGGTTTTGCTACCTAAGGGCTAGCGCTTCCTTCCAGAGTTCGCAGCGGATAGAATCAAACCATCCTAGCAGGACCTGCTCTGATACTGGTCCTCTGTGCTGTATCTGCATCTCTCGCAACCTCCTTCTGAATTCCTCTTCCATGGTGGCTGGTATCTGTACCTCTCCTCTCCTGCTATCTGGACCTTGGATCCAGGTGATGGTTTGGATGTGTTCACGGCAAGGAAGCACGATCCCACCATTCCCTCCACGGCTCTCAAGTAAGTCTTTCAGCGTGGCTCTCCTGCAGGCTGGTTTGGAGAGTCCCAGTAACTGGAGAGCAAATCCCACCACTGCCAACCAATGTAACGAGCCCCTGCTCGCTCAGTTCCACTCTCCCGACTCTCCTCTGTGGCTATTGAATCAGATTGCAACGTCTGATGGTTCAGTCATCCAATGCTCCGGGATTAGAACTACAGCTATGTGCCGTTCTAACCCAGTTGTGCTCGCTCAGAACAAACACCAGGCAGGCTGTATGTAAGTTCAAACAGGAATCTCCTTTATTGAAAAATACAGGCTCTTTTATACAATAAAAGAGGAGGTGCGTACCTCCGGCTCATATTACTCTGAACATACAACTGTGACCAGAAACCTAAATAACTAATCCCTTTAGACAGCCTAGATGACTCAGACATGACCTTTAGGCCAGACTGGCCATCTTGTAGCTCAGAGAACCCAATCAACATTATCACAATAGCAGAGTTAATTAACACAAACAACAATGGGGATCTAATGACTCTTAGATCCCATACTAGAGACTTATTTCCAATACACATTCTAGCAGGCAACAGACAGGCAGCTGGAATTGACATCAGCATCTCCTAACAGTATTTGTCCCAGCATTATGAATCAGCCACTATTTCTAATATGGAAAATCCAGGGTCCCCAGAGTCTGTGTGTCCTGGGGGACCAGGACCCGAATCCACAGTAATACCACCTCAAGGGTCCCCAGGCACACAGCTCACAAAGAGCACCGTTCCCCCAAATGCTAGGGCCCATGATCGATCGGCAAGAGGCTAGCATTCAGTCCCCTCCAAAAGTCTCTCTCCCGGCTAGGTGTGTCACAAGGGGGAACAACTTTTTTAAGAACAGTTATAGTTAGGGTTACGTTTGCATGATCACTGAGTTGTAGAAAGTATTGACTTAAGGAATGTGGCATACACACGATCCGAAAATCGGGCGAAGAATACCGCTTTCGAAGCAATCTTACGATAATCAGATCATTAGTACAGAGCTTTCAAGAGCCAATCATGACTTTGATATTATCATATATACTTCATCCGATATTATCCGATCGTACAAGAACAAAAAAATTTCTTGTACCATACCAGATCATAAGATTTTTGTTTAATCAATAAAGTTGTCGTTCAAAAATACAATACCAATACACTATGACACATGACATTACTTCTGATTTTTTTATTCTGCCGTACGAGAATTTTCGTAACTTTAGTAAACTCTTCATGTTCGATATGCGGCTAGCATGCAAAAAAAACTGGACGATCTGTCGTCTGATTTCCGGATCGTGTGTATGGGGCTTTAACATATTTGACATCCAGGGCGGATGATTTTTTTACTACCTCTAATCTGTATGCCACAAAATAATTTTCAGTATTAATCTTGAAAATGAAATTTATGGCGCCCCCTTACATTAGTAGTCCATATGGAAGGGACCCCCATTGGTGGTTAGTGGAAAATGTCCCCTTTGCATTGACAGTCAGTGTAAGTGAGATGTCAATTCACCATTGCTCACTGCTTTTAGAACCCCTAGGAACTTCTGTAGGAACCCTAGTTGTGAAATTTTGCTTTAATTAATATCCCAAAGCAGCATCTAAAAAAATTGAATTAATTTATAGCAATAATAAAAAATGGTTTCAGAGGAACAGTGAGAATGTCCTGAGGATCTTCATTAGGAGTAATTGCAGCTCTTCAATTGTAAAATGGTTACAGTTTTCTCAGTTAATTATTCTAGGAAATGAATGATTGTGTCTGTGCACTATTACTAATGATAAATTCAGCAGATGGCAGAAATGAGTGGATTGATGTTGATATTACAAAGATCCAGAATACTTCCTCCTGAGCATTCACTGCAAACTCATCTGCCTGCTGTCAGATTCCATTAAACGGTGCACTAAGCTCAACATTTGTAGCTCTTATTTATTAAATAGAAATGTGTGAAGAAAAAAGTCTACTGCAAATGATTTTCTAACTGTTAATATGCCCATGGAGGGCAAAGCAACATGTTCACTTTAATGCCCAGCCATCCTCCTACATATACTCACCTTACCTTTACTCCCCCACCACCCGGATTTTCTGGTACTTTCAGGTTGTGGAGAGCAGATGACTCACTACCCCTTCCTCCTATGTGACAGGACTGGTGCATTTGGCCAAAAAAAGGTTATTAAATCTGCTACGAGGGCCAGCTTAAAAGTAAATCTGTTGCTTTGTATAGATAGATTAAAGATGTACTTTAAGTAACTCATTTCTGCTACTTGTTTAGCTTACACCAGTGCCTTCCAAACTGTGCCCGTGGGCCAGATGCAGCTCTTTGCTTGACATTTTCCCGAACTTGTATTACTATTCCTTCCAATTATACATGGCACTATTCCTTTCACTGATACCAACAGTGAAGCATAAGTCCTTCCATGATAAGTCACTATTCCTGACATCAACAATGGGAAACGATTTCTCCCACTGACATCAATGATGGGGAAATATATCTCCCAATGGCACCAACGATGGGTCACTATCTCTCCCGCTGACATCAATGATGGGGAATTATTCCTCCCACTGGCATCAACAATGGGGAACTATTCTTCCCACTGATATCAATGATGGGGAATTATTCCTCCCACTGACATCAACCATAGGGAACTATTCATCCCACTGACATCAACGATGGGGAACTATTCCTCTCACTGACATCAATAATGGGAAATTATTCCTCCCACTGAGATCAATGACGGGGAACTATTCCTCCCACTGACATCAACGACGGGGAACTATTCCTCCCACTGACATCAACGACGGGGAACTATTCCTCCCACTGACATCAACAATGGCAAACTATTCCTTCCACTGACATCAATGACGGGGAACTATTCCTCCCACTGACATCAACAACGGGAAACTATTCCTTCCACTGACATCAATGACGGGGAACTATTACTCCCACTGACATCAACGACAGGGAACTTTCCCTCCCACTGACATCAACAAAGGGGAACTTTTCCTCCCATCGACATCAACAATGGGGAACTTTTCCTCCCACTGACATCGATGGTGAACTATCCCTCCCACTGACATCAACGACGAGGAACTATTCCTCCCACTGACATCAACGACAGGGAACTATTCCTCCCACTGACATTAACAATGGGGAACTATTCCACTGACATCAATGATGGGGAACTATTCCTCCCACTGACATCAACGATGGGGAACTTTTCCTCCCACTGACATCAACAATAGGGAACTATTCTTCCCCACTGACATCAATAATGGGGCATAATTCCTCCTACTGATACCATTGATAAGACACTATTCCTTCCACAAATACCAACAATGGGGAACTATTCCTCTTCCTTCTGACCACAAGCGCTATGTATTTTTTTTACTCCCACTTGTCACCAAGTCTGAGGCATTGTTGAAATCCCACTAATACTGGGGCATTTTCTACTCCCACTGGTCAAACCCCGCCCCCCTGAAATCTGAAGGACAGTACACCGGCCCTATGTTAACAAAGTTTGGAGACCCCGGCTTACACCATAGGAAGCCATTTCTTCTATCTCTTAAGCAACGATTGCAACTCTTAGCCATTAACCATTATCAATTTTAGTGGCTAATCTGCGTGTACTATTAAAATATCACCAGTGTAGCTGTATTCATAGACATTACATGTGCCCTCAAGTCTTATGTTTGCCTCCAGGAAATATGCCAAGCAGCTCGCATGTGATGTTTTCACAAATGTAGCGATCCCCAAACTACAACCCGCAGGCCACTTGTTGCCATCAACTGGCTTCTGCAATGAGAAGGGAGGGGGATTCTTTTAGCATCCTGCTGACAACAATGCCTGGAAGGGGTCCTTTATTACTCTCACTGACCACTGACTCAGAGGCATTGTTTACTCCCACTTACACATTACATATTTTTTTTCAATGGCAAAGGGGCATTTAATATAACTTCTACTGACAACTTAAATGACATTTATTACTCCCACTGACCACTAACACAGGGGCATTTATTACTCCCACTGACCACTGATGTAGGGGCATTTTTTCTCCCACTGACTTCCTTTGCCAAGGCATTTTGTTACACGTAATGACCACATTTGGTCCTGGATAGTGAACTGGCCCTTTGTGTCAATATTTTGGGGACCACTGCACTAATGAATCAGTGAATTAGATAGAAATTCATAGATTAATAAATCACACATTTCTTTGTATTGCACTTGATTTGAAAATTGTAAGAACACATAGTATTGGGGGAAATGTACAACTCTGCATAGAAACCAATTAGCTTCCAGGTTGTATTGTCAAAGCTTGATTGAACAAGCTGAAGTTAGAAGCTGATTGGCTACCATGCACAGCTGCACCAAATTCTGAGTGCACCAATTTTAGTAAATTACCCTCATTGAAATCCTAGAATACTGTCAGTTAAAGTGCCATGGTAGGTTGTTAGGTGCAGTAACACAGCACAATCAATTTGATGTTCTAAAATGGAATCAAGCACATTAAGGGCTTGTTACAAATGAAATTGAACACATTGTTCAACTCAGTACACCTGCATATGCATGAAAAATGAATGTATTTCAGTGAGCCTAGTAAGAATTAATGCCGGTATAACTTTTCTTCTCCAGGCCACCAATTTTGGTCAGTACGTAGATGATGATTCCAGCTGGGGCATGAAAGGTACCAATCCCCAATTTCATGTTTGTTCTTGTTTTATACTGTATGTGTTTATAGATGGGGGAGGAGAAATCTCATTGCTAAGGATCATTCATCAAGGGGGGGAGTTTATTTTTCAATAAAAGTATTCTCTTCTGTGGTGCACCATCTTTTCATTACTTTTCTCTGTTCCTTCCCATGCATTTCCCCATTTGATCTTTTTTTTTTTGGGGGGGGGGGGGGGGGGTTATTGATTTAAAATAACCTAAAATCCGAAATAATCATATCGCCAGGGAGGTTAAAAGATGCTTCAGTCTGGGATTCATCCAGCTCTATGGGCACACAGCATTCCCTACAACCATTATAGTTCTGCCACTAGCAAGCAGTCATATTCCCTTGCAAGAGGAACAATATCAGCGGCTGTAATAGAGCATTTGTTTCACAATTGGGGCACCTAATTATATAAAGTAGATCATATGGAGCAGCAATTATCTCTAGGGCTTCCATACAGTTCTTTGATGATGTATATCAGTGAACCACTGGGTCTTCATCTGCTGTCTCTTCTATTTTTCCATATAAACTGAGTAAAGCAGCCAAGGATTGGATGAGGCAAGAATTAGCCATGGAAAGAAATAATTGTAGTCTCCGAAAATGTATGTCTGTGTCATAACATGTGACCTGCCATTTTACTTGGAGGGCACTGCTATATCCATTCACATAAAATTTGATTTTACATGTCAACAGTGGGCATTATAATTGCTTGAAAAGATTTGTGTCTGGAGTTTTCAGCCAATGTCCAGAGTTGTACACAGGCAGAAAATCTGTAAGGTGAACTTACACTGGTCCCTGAATCCCCGTGGCTTTCTCTCCTCTTTGCCTGCGGTGACAGGACGGGCTACGTGGATTCTGATTGGTCGGCGCCACCCATGTGACGGCGCCAGAGGCTCTAATAGGCTTCAAAAAAGGTGAACTGTGAGCCCAGAGCATTGTGCTCACAGTTCACCCAGGTGTGTTAGAACAGCGTATGAATATTCATTTTCCTAACACTGAACCGCCTCTCGTTACCCATCACCTGATTGGCTGAAAGGACAGGCACTGCGATTGGACGCCTATCAGGAAGAGGGAAGGAGACACATGGAGGACACAGGAGCCACTGTCTGACCTGCTGCAAGGTCTTGCCGCTGTCACCCGCATGCCTGAGCCACCAGTGTAGGTGCCGGGCAGACGGCGAGCGTTCGGAGGGGTGTCACAGTGGCAGCATTTTTATGGGACACATTGGCACTATTTGATGGGCACAGTGGCAGCATTTGATGGGCACAATGGCAGCATTTCATGGGGTACAGTGGCAGCATTTGAGGGCACAGTGGCAGCATTTGATGGGCACAGTGAGGCTGCAATTGATGTTTTTTTTTCAGAATTGTTTATTTTGTTTGCGCCCCCCAAAAATTTTGAGCACCAGCCGCCATTGACTTAGAAAAAATGAGCTCTGGAGTAAGAGGGCATCCCCACTCTCCCCTTGCATTAGTGTTCTCTTGGCAGTCCCCCTCCAGAGTCTGGGCAGCATGTCTCAATGCAGGGTGGGGCAGCAGTTGGGATTTCCCAGTGTAAACTGCTGTGAACACTACGGTCAGTGATCTGCCCTAGGTCAGAAGACACGTCCCGACCAGCACACAAAGCTGCAGATCACTCCACCAGTGGCATCACTAGGGTTGGTGTCACCTGATACGGTAAAACATGGTGTCACCCATCCATAATTACCAATTATCCAATATAACATAATGTATAGAGTACAGGGGTAAGGAGCAAGTAACAAACAAAACAAATCAGCAGTCAGGGCGCAGTGTATGGCAGCCAGAGAGTGAGTATATGGGAGGGGGTGGAAGGCTGCAATCTCCTCATGCTGTGTGTGGAGGACTGGTGGCAGCCCAATCTACTGGGACTTCTAGTCTACCCTAGGCAGTGGGGGGACTGAGGAATCTTCTGTCCCCCACAGAGGGCACTACAAGTCCCAGAATAGGATGCTGCCATATATCAGTCCCCCACAGAGGGCACAACAAGTCCCAGCATAGTGGGCTGCCATTCTTCACTCCCCTGTAGTCTAGGGCACTTCAAGTCTCAGCATAGCAGGCTGCTCTGACAGAACAGAAGAAGGAGCCTGGGAAGAAGGAGATCTCCCTGCACTGAGGGAGACTCATGCTTGGGGGGATTGAGAGGATTTTTGGAGGCGAGGACAGGTCTACTGGGGGAGGGGGGTGGGGGGAGTAGGTTTTGTGCTTGTAGGGGAGAGTTGGGGGAATAAGAGAATTGGTGTAAGAAGTAGGGGTCTGGGCAGGATTTATACCGAAAGGGGGATTTGTGCTGAGAGGGAGATTTGGATGGGTAAGAGAATATATATAAAAAAGGGAAGTTTGGGGAATTTATACCGGAAGGCGGGATGATTTGTGCTTGGAGGGGGAAGATGGAGGCAAGGGTTTGTGCTGAGCAGGGGGGGGGGATAAGGAGGCAAGGGTTTGTGCTGGAAGGGGGTATGTATTTAGCTGTGAAGATTTGTGCTGAGAGAATTTCTGAAAGAAGGAAGGGTCACTGACCCTTCCGGTATCTTGGAAGAATTTGTGCGGTATTATACTATGCGTTACTCCCCTATACCAGCATACTACAACGGTGAGCTAGATGGGTTATTAAATGAACTCTCTCTCTCCCCATATTGTCAGACTCAGACGTTACCCTTCTGGATGCTGATATTTCAGTTCTGGAGGCGGCGATACTAGCTTTTCCACCTCATAAATCCCTGGGCCCAGATAGCTTCCCGGCGGACTTCTATAAACAATATATGGCACAACTAGCCCCAAGACTCAGTGTCCTTTTTGGCCACTGCCTTAAAAGAGGAGTCCTCCCGCCTTCAATGATGGAAGCATACATGGTTCTCCTATTGAAACCAGGTAAGGACCCACAGGAGTGTTTGTCCTACCGCCCTATAGCATTACTGAATGTGAATCTAAATATCCTAACCAAGGTGTTGGCATCACGACTGGCCAAGGTCATTCCTTTACTGGTGGATATTGACCAGACGGGATTCATGCCCTTTGAAATTTACAATTAGACACTACAGAAGTCCCAGAAAAAGTTATAGTATCTATTGACATTGAAAAAGCCTTTGATTCAGTTGACTGGCTATATATGCATAGAGTATTGGAGAGTATGGGATTTGGACCTAATTTTGGGCGATGGGTCACTTTATTGTACAGCGACCCTCAGACGGCAATTCGGTTGGGGCTTTCAACCTCTGATCCTTTTGTTATTGAAAGGGGCAGTAGACAGGAATGCCCTCTTTCCCCCCTTCCTCTTTGCCTTAATGATGAAGCCTATGGCGAGAGTGTTACATCAATCTAAGGAGGTGGGTACAATCCAGGTAGGATCTATACAGGAAAGCCTTGCGCTCTATGCTGATGACCTGCTCCTGTTCCTCAGAGACCCGGGACCATCCCTTCAGGCGTCATTGCAAATACTTAATAAGTTTGCCTCTTTTTTGGGTCTTCGGGTGAATTGGGGCAAGTCATTGATATTGCCATTAGGTTCGGGGGCACAGAGAGCAGAGGCTGACAATGTTCCGCTGCACTGGGTTTCCGTTATCACTTACTCGGGGGTAAAAGTTACAGCTAACATCCAGGATTATACACCACTGAACCTATAGCCATTAGTCTCCCAACTTAACCAAAAAACACAGGTGTGGAAACAGTTGCCCCTAGGACGTATAAATCTCTTGAAAATGAAGTCCTTGCCAGTAATTTTGTATTTTTTAAGGCACTTTCCAGTGTGGGTTCCCAAGTCATTTTTCCACAAATTGAACAGTATTGTCGGATCCTTTCTATGGTCTGCCCAATCACCTCACATAGGCATAAAGGTACTACAAGAACCGGGGGGGGGGGGGTTGGCACTACCAGATTGGCAGAAGTACTACCTGGCTGGCCAGATGGTTTTTGCACGACGCTGGCTGTTGGCGGATGATGGAGACTCTGCCACATTTCTTGAGGGAGCTCAGTTAGGCTCCTATGAAAGTTTAACTAGTTTGACTAGCGCTGTATAGAGGCCCAAAATCCAATCTACCTTTGACTGTGCCAATGAAAGTAACCATAAAAGCCTGTGAAGTAGCTACCAATCTAAAGTCCCCCAGTTACATCGGAACTATGCCCTCTGCTACCCATTGATGAATCCTAACCTGCCTCATTTCTACTCCCTACCAGACCCCTTGGTTTGGGCTAGTAGGGGTGTTAGGGTACTAGGGGACATTACAAGGGAGGGTGAGCTCATAACATTTGACTAATTGAAAATGCGACATAACGTACCTAATCCATACTTTTTCCGGTATCTACAACTGCGCCATGCGTTTCAGACACAATTCTCCTCCCGAAGGGTAGAGGTGCTACCCTCTGCCCTTGAGGATCTTTTAACAGATGAAGAATTGTCAAAACCTTTATCAGCTACGTACAAATCCTTCTTCAAAAAAACGCCACTGGCGGTAACTAGGTGTCGGGAACGGTGGGTGGCGGAAATACCTGAAATCCAAGGAGAGGAGTGGGAAGATATGTGGGACCACCTTTTTAAACACTTGGTATCCGCTAGGGACCGCCTTATACAGTTTAGGTTTTTACATAGCATTTATTACACTCCGGCTAGGTTGGCACGCATTTATCCCTCTGCTACGGATGAATGCTGGTGGTGTTCCTCCTCGCCTGCGAATGCAGAACATATTTTCTGGAGCTGTTTGTAGATCCAGAGCTTCTGATCTGCAATCACTTCCTGCTTGTCAGAGGTTCTCAGGCTTCCAATCCCTACGACACAGTTTATGGTGGTTTGGTGGAAGAGGTCATTCCATCTCTAGCTCATCGCACCTTACTCAATATAGGGTTGTTCTATGGTAGGAAGGCCATCTTAATGCATTGGAAGAAGCCAAATGCTCCTACAATATCGTACTGGAAGGGTCTGATAAACTCCATACTCCATCTTTACAAGGCCACATATACCTCCAGGGGCTGTAAAAAAAAATTCTGGCAGCCATGGTTGGACTCTTCTGCAACAGTGGGCTGATTTACTCCTTTTCACCTATTGGACTGTATAGTCTTATGGGATAGGAGATAGGCACTATGAATTCTTGCCACTGATGTGAATAGATTGCTCTACATGTATACACAATCATTCTGAAAATTCTACCCCGAATCCAGATGGACAAGTGACATAACCAAACTCTGATTGTAACTTACTGGTGCTCTGTATCTCCTGGACTGGTGCTGATGGTTGAGTTGGGGGGGGGGGGTTATTTAGAGTTTTTTGATTAGTTGAACTATGTTAGTTCTAATTTTTGACCCTGCAAGGCCAGGAGGAGAGTGGGTATGTTGCCTTCTCTGTGCCCTGTGTTTTGAATGTATAACATGTGTGATAAAACTGAATAAAAAAAGAATACATACCTGAAAACATTTTTTTTTTTAAAGTCAAGTGTCCATTTACGAATCACTCTTGATTGACCGGTATCTCACTCTGAGTACACTAAATTCAATGTATTTCAGATTAAATGACAGCCAGTAAAGAGTTAAGGTCAAGCTACTGAGCCCTACAAAATTTCCTGTGTGGTTTTGACCTTCCCACATTGTATATGTATACTTTATTCCAGAGTAAAGTATAATGAATGTCCAGAGAATAGATCTCTGTCTACACATGTAAACAGCAACTTCCCCATTTCTAGTGAAACTGTCTTGAACTATATACAGATCAGCTTGTGTTTATTACACCATGCATCACTGGAAATGGATGTCTTCTCATTAAGTAATGTAAATAATTGCTAAAACAAATGTACACAGCAATATATTAACAATAAACATCGGGTGTGCTAATCATCCTGCTCATATGGTCTGATTTTTCCTATCCTATCTGGGAAGTGAGACATAATTCATTAAGTTATATCATAAACGCATAATATAAAAACACACTGGGCTGAGATTTACTAAAATTGGAGCACTTAGAATCTGGCGCAGCTGTGCATAGTAGCCAATCAGCTTCTAACTTCAGCTTGTTCAATAAGGGTCCTTTCACGCGGGCGGTCCGCCCGCCAGACGCTGCTTTACTCAGCTGTGACCCGCTGAGCAGGCGTATGACAGGTCCGTCTCCGCTTACTGTGCAGAGACAGACCTGTCAGAGCTCCACTCTCCTCTATGGGGAGATCGGATGAAAACGGGCCGCCTGTCTGTTTTCATTTGATCCCATCCAATCTGATCCTCCAGACGGATGGAAAATAGGTTCACCATCCATCTGGATTTCACGGACAGGATCAGATCGGATAGCAGCGAAAGTCATCGGACATGTCACCGCTGACATCCGCCTCCCCATAGGAGTGAATGGAGTGTCTGATCAGGTCTGCCTGAAATACTGACAAGCGGACCTGATCGGAAAGCCTGTGTGAAAGGGGCCTTAAAGTGATTGTAAACCTTTGTGTTTATTTTTTTTAAATAACAAACATATCATACTTACCTTCACTGTGCAGTTTGTTTTGCACAGAGTGGCCCCGATCATCCTGTTCTGGGGTCCCCCAGCGGCTCTCGTGGCTCCTCCTCGCATCAGTTAACCCCCCGGGGGGGTTACCTTGCGGGCGCGCTCCCGAGTCCAGCGTTTCCGTCTATAGACACGAATGCGGGACTCGGCCCCACCCCCCGGTGCCCACTTAATTGGATTTGATTGACAGCAGCCAATGGCTGCGCTATTATTCTATCCAATCAAGAGCGGGACCCCGTGCAGAGAGGGAGAGCGCATCTCCGACGAGGGAAATACGGGGCTCAGGTAAGTAAAATGGTGGGGGAGTGGTCACTGCCAGAAGTTTTTTCACCTTAATGCATAGGATAAATTAAGGTGAAAAAAACAAGGGTTTACAACCCCTTTAAGCTTTGATGAAAAAACCTGGAAGCTGATTGGTTTCTATGCAGAGCTGCACCAGATTTTGCACTCTCCAGTTTTAGCAGATAAACCCTACTGAGCTTTGTGAATAATAGTGAAGAACAGCTCTGGTTACTGTAGAAATCAATTCAGTCCTTACATTCACTTTCCTATAATTCACAAATAAGATTTTGTTGGAAAAATGTATGGAAATGGGTGAGTCTTGGTTGAAAACAAAGATAAATAGAGCCCTAAATATGAAATAAGGAATGTGTTGGTACTATACTCCCTAATGACATAATTTACTAAACAGGTAGAGGCTGTTTGCTTTGCAAAGTGAATCTTCCTTCAGTTTAATAAATAAGTTGAAGTTGCACTCACGCCGAAATACCCAGTCATTAGTTAAAGAAATTGAATGGGAAAAAAATAAATTTTTCTTGCATATGATTTGATGATTGAAGTGAACGCAATTCACCGTATTCACTAAGCTCAGTAAACAAACATTCAGTTTGCAAAGAAAACAGTCCATTTATAAATCAAACACAATGGGGGAGATTCACTAAAACTGGAGCATTCGTAATCTGATGCAGCTGTGCATGATAGCCAATCACTTTCTAACTTCAGTTTGTTTGATTAACCACCTCACATCCCCGCTATGGCCGAATGACGGACATGAGATCCAACTTTACACTCTCTGAATCAAAGTTGCATCAAAAGTCGCATCAAAGTAGTGCAGGCACCTTTTCAAAGTCGCTGCAACTTTAAGTCCCATAGATTGGAACGGGTGTCATTGAAATCAATGGGCTGTGACTTGTCATGCGACTTTATGTGTCCAAAGTTGCATGACAATTCGCACTAGTGGAAACGGAGTCTTACTCATTGCACAAAACATGACATATGGAGTATTGTCCGTTGGCCGTTACTGTGCAGTGCATTAGATTGCCATGAAAAATAAATGGCACACATTGTACACATTGCCATGCATTGGAGTAATATGTGGTGTACCATAAATTTCATAAGGTTCTTATCCAAAAACAGTTACAGAAAGTACCTCCGCAAAAATTTTGATCACTATATTTTGATTTCCACATCAGCGGTGATGCTTGGGAAGAGCACTGAGCCAATCACACAAACTGTAAGGGAGAAAATGGGGTTTATTGTATTCCATAATGCAAGCATGCAACTGTAAAGCTGAACTACAGGCACACAAATGTAATTTAAATATATTCCTCAATAGCCACAGAGGATATAAATCCACTTTGTGCGCACCAAATACCTTTGCAAACCAAGATATTACCTTGTAAAAGTACTATCATCATACCTCCTCCATACAGTAGACTGTACATTGCCTGTGCGGAGAGCAGAGCAGTGGGAGGGGTCCCAACAGGCTCCACCCTGTTGTCTGATGAAAACTACAGAAGAGGGTGGAGACAAGACCAGTCACCCTGCACCAGGAGAGAGAGCATCAGTGAGCGGTCTTTATTACAGGAAGCTCTGCACAGAGGAGACGTTTCACACTGGATTACTGCACAGATCTGAAGGGAATGCACAAAGCACACCAAGATTCAAGCAAGAATACACATGACTCTTATATTTAGATATTTACTTATCCTGGAGTTCAGCTATAAGTAGGTTTTAGCACAGACACAGTAATTCCTGGCTGACATCAACTGTTCTCTGATCGATTTTACTTGTTCCTGGAGATGATATTTATTTACAGCTGTATACATTTTAAATGATGTCATCAAGCAATATCAGTGAATACAGTTTTGGGAATCACTTTTTAATATCACATTTTCTGTGTGTTCTCTCTACAGAGTACAAGGTAAGAGGAGCCACACTCTCCCAGTCCGATCAGCAATGTATTGTATGTATGCATTCAACTACCAAGGTTGTATTCAGTAACCATGTTTGCAGCATCATATATGTATTGTATGTACACATATCTGCTCTGTATATGAATATTATTACTCTGAACACTTTATTTCTATTATTTTTATTACTGTTATTATCATTACTATTATTTTCAGCCTGTGGAGCACTTTACAAAATAAAGGGAGACAGTACAGATACAAAAAGATTAATACAAGAGGGTTAGGAGGGCCCTGTTCATGAGAGCTTACAATCTAAAGGGAGGGGCAAGAGATGCAAAAGGTGATTACCAGGGCTGCTGTTAGAAAACACGGGGCCCCATACAGCCAACCTGACAGAGCCCCCACCCGAAAAAAACACAGTTTACTATGCTTCAGTTATGCATGAACACAGTGAGGGATTTGTACCAATCACTCATGTTCATTTAGGAAAAGAAGGGTCTGGTAAATATGACATATTTACCAGACCCTTCCTCCACTCTCAATCCTGAAGGATTCTATCGTGTGCTTGCAGCTGCTGGCAGGAAGAAAAGGAGGTAAGCTGGGGGCACTGCGGAGGTGGGGGGGGGGGGTACATAGAGGGGCCTGGGCAGCAGGGGGAAATGTATGGTCCACAGAGAGGGTGATCAGTGTGGCGGGGGGAATTACTGGAATCGATCCCATGTATGGTCTCTCTGCAGCAGTTGAAAGCCGGTGAGAGGAAGAGGAGAAAAAGCCGCCTTTCAGCTGCTGCAGAGGGAGCCATATAGGTGATCGGTTCCAGTAATTGCCCTCCCCTTCGCGCCAATCACACTTGCTGCCCACATCCAATTCACCCTGCTGCCTGGACCCCCCTGCTGGTTTTGGCCCCATAAAGGAGGAAGAGTGGTACCCTCTTATACATGGCCCTTGTGATAACTGAGGAATTAGAAAAAGTATGAAAGAATGAAGAAAAAAGTAAAAGTTCAGTTTTTAAGTAGAGGAGCGATAGGCTTCCCTGAAAAGATACATTTTTAGGGAGCACCTAAAGATTAACAGGTAGGAAATAGCTGAACAGGTTGGGAATGAGAAAGGCTCCAGAGAAGTCCTGGAAGCAGGCATGGGAGAAATGATGAGATTGGTAGAGAACAGGAGGTTTTTAGAGGAGCGAAGAGGGCGTTTTGGGAGCTTTTTTGGAGATGAGGTTTGTGATGTATTTGGGGCAGAGTTGTGGATAGCTTTGAATGCTGTTTGGAATGTATTCCTTTTATTCCTCTGTTTTCATTTTCCTCTTTCTTAGACCTATCCCTATGAAATGCTGATTGTAACAAACCAAGTGCGGGTGAAGCTCCCAAAAGACGTGGATAGAGCCAGACTGGAGGTAATACATTATGTGTTTACTTACAGGAGACCAATCACTCAATAAATTTGTACACAGTGTGAAACCTACAGCTGGGGGGTGGATCAGCTTTACTAAAGTCCAGTTTATTTTTAGCTTTGTATAGAGTGGGGAAGGATTCGATCTGTCAGAACTTTATTGCTGTCTGGGTCTTTATCTGGATGATTTACCTTTCCATCAGATGTCAAAAGTAGAGGAAGTGATGGAATATCTCTCCAATGGGGACAAGAACTTAAAAAACAGTTCCTTAGAAAAGTTGGTAAGGGTTAGAACAGCCTTTTTTAATGCTTTCTGTGTCGTACTGTCCTGGTAACACCAATTCCCTTATTTCTTGTCTTAGTGGCATCCATTCTCTCATTTCTTGTCCTGGTTACACTTATTCCTTGTCCTCGAGACACCCATTCCCTCATTCCTTGTCCTGGGGATACCCATTCCCTCAGTCTTTGTCTTGGTCACATCCATTCCCTCATTTTTTGTCCTGGTGACACTCATTCCTTGTCCTGGGGACACCCATTCCCTTAGCCCTTGTCTTGGTGAGATCAATTCCCTCATTTCCTGTCCTGGTGACACTTATTCCCTTAGCCCTTGTCTTGGTCACATCCATTCCCTCATTTCTTGTCCTGGTGACACTCATTCCTTTTTCTGGGTACACTCATTCTCTCATTCCTTGTCTTGGCCACATCCATTCCCTCATTTCTTGTCCTGATGATACTCATTCATTGTCCTGGAGACACCCATTTCCTTGTTTCTTCTTCTGGTGACATTGGGATAGGAAATAATGGGAAATCTTTTCAATGGTTACACAGACAGCCTTCAAAACTCTACAAAAGTTCTGACTCTTCCCCGCTCTGTTGACTGCAGTTGGGCTTAAATGTAAATTGTAGTTGGGTTTTAACAAGGTAAGAATGGATGTTGTAACTTACTACACAGCAATATTACCTTCCTCACTCTGAACCCAAGCAACACAGTACATTTTAAAATGGACAGATTTTGCCTACTTTTGGCACTCCATTGCTCAATCGAGCTTGACTTCTAAGAAACATCATTGACAGAAATGGGTGTGTGGAGAAGTATGAATGTGTGTTATCTCACAGCACTTATCCACTACCTACTCCCCAGGAGTGCCTTACAGCTCAATGTCCGCCCTGGACGTTGGCTGCTATCGCTGGGTTGCCCACCTCAGCTCCCAGCCATAATGTCCCCAGGTGGCTCACGACCTTCAGCTTTTCACCATCAACACATGTATTTTAATACATCACATGCCTGCTCCTGATGAGTGTCTAAAAGCCACAAAACGAGTAGAGATACCAGATGCCATGCTTTATTCTTGTATTACATTTTTGTTTTATGTTCTATTTATCTTTATTTACCATGATAGGACCAGTGAGGCCTTAGGTCATGCAGGTATTGCTCTGCAATACATGTATGTATTTATACAAAATTGGTGGACTGTGGAATTTCATCATGCAATGTCACGTGATACAGTTATTATCATGTTTAATTGTTCCCCATTGACATTAGTATTATGTGTGTATTATATATGTATATGAATTAATAAACATTTCATATGTCCACCAATCTATCGAATTGCAACCATGAGCTTCATATAAAATCCCACCCCTTTGTTCTTTTGTTACATTGATAGGGATGGAAATACATGGTATTACCAGGCCAGTCCTAAACCCTCTCCCCCCTTACACCATCTCACAGCACTGATAAGAACAAACAAGTACTATGTTTGTATCACAATTAAGTAATCACTATATACTTAAAGCTGAAGTTTAATGATTTCTTTTTTTTTTTTAAATAAGCACCTGGAACAATACTTACATGAGTGACCCATGAGAGTCTCATGTGCTGGTGGCTGTTGTGTTTCTTGAAATGTTTTAAAAGTGGATTTTGAGTGTTTTAGATGTGTATGCAAGCTTCAGGTGTTTTTGTTCTGGCCAAGCACCAGGGGAAGGGGACCAGTTCTTTTTTTTTTTTCAAAAATAAGTTTTACAGGCCAACAAAAAGCCTGAAAACAATTGTAAAAGTGCTCGATTTGCACATTTTCAGGTGTTCCAATTCAAGTCTATGGGGCCAAAATGCCCAAATCTACTTTAAAAGTAGCTCATTTAGCTTTTGTCAAGCTACAGGTGCCTGAGCGCCCAGATGTGAACAACCACTATATTTGTAAGTATGAGTCGTATGTAAGTCAGTTGTTTGTAACTCGGGGACTGCCTGTACATGGGATTTTGATGTTGAGCATTTTGGAGCTTTGAGATCTGAGCTAAAAAATGCTCAGATGTGAATATGGCCTCAGTGAGTATTAGAGTCAGTTGTGTGAGCCAGTCAGGACTCTTACTTTGTTCAGTGGTGTTAAGCTGGCCATACACTGTTCATTTTATTTCATTCGGCTTGCTGATTCCTTCATTCACACAATGGATGGAGGAACCCCCCTTTCCCCCTTGGGGCATTGTATCCTAACAATGGCACCCACCACTGTCAGAATACACCGACCAGTGCTTGAAACCACTGATCGACAGAAGATAATTAAATGATTGACTTCTATCAAGTGCTGAGCCCACACGTTGATCAACACCGGGCCAGCCCCTGCTTGACCAGCTGAATTTAGATCATTGTTTGGCCAGCTTTGGTCTTAACAAGGTGAACTGGTGAACTATTACAGTAGGTGAGAGCACATGGATGCTTTCAGCAGTGTGCTGCTGCTTCTTTGTCCAGTCAACACATTGGGAGTGGGACCTTGACCAAGCTGGACTGCTTGATTGCATTAGAAGTCAGGGATATGAATATAACCTCTAAAAGAGGTGCCTGGATAATTAGGCTTGAAGAACAGAATGACAGATCTTTGGTAGGTCACATGGTTTACCTGCATGTGCTTTAATCGTATTTAGATTTTTGTCTAAGTTGTTTGGAGTTTAGCTGTAATGATATAATTTGTAAATTTGAAAGTCAGAGTGAATTCAGAACTCCTAGTTGTTTCACGCAGTAAATCTCAAGAACTCTAGACATTGATTGATACATAGAACTGAAATGAATGAAAGAGGTTGGCCAAGGACAGTCTGCCTGGGGAGGAAAGGGCTAGATCAGGGGTCTCCAAATGTTTTAAATAAAGAGCCAATTCATTGTCCTTTAGACTTTAGGGAGGCCGGATTATGGCCAGTGGAAGTATAAAAAAACGTAAAATACTACCCCATGATTGCTGTCAGTGGGAGGAATAGTGCCCCATTGTTGGTGTCAGTGGAAGGAATAGTGCCCCACCATTGAATAGTGGGAAAAATGATGCCCCACAGTTGGTGTCAGTTGAAGGAATGGTGCCTCATAGTTGGTGTAAGTAGGAGGAATAGTGTCTCATATCAGTGGAAGGAATGGTGCCCCAAGGGCCAGGTAAAGGCAAGCAAAGGGCCGCGGCCTACGGTCCACAGTTTGGAGACCACTTGGCTAGATGATGCTGGATATCCTCCAGCAAGGAAAAGAAGTGGGCTCTATCTGCATTACTATAGCTTCTATTTAATACTGTGAGACGCTCATACTGTATGAAAGCAATTTCAGTTTAGCAGAGGAGCCTGTACAAGTGTGCAAGACTGAAGGTAAGGCTGGAGTTCAGCTTCTAATCCAGGGGCGCTGAACCTTTTGAAGAGCGACTTAAGTGCTTTGATAACCAGTCGCAGGCCACAATGAGCTATGGGGTTTTACTGCCCCCCCCCCCCCTCCAAACCGCAAGTGTAAATGAGCCATTACTGTCCTGAGCCCCCTATAAGGCTGTTTTCACTCTGGTGCTTGTGGTTTACCAAACCACAGGTGCAGTGCAGTGCACTTGCAGCTTTTCTGTGGGTTAGCTGTGCTTTGCCATAGACTTCTATTATATCTTGCGGGTGTGGTGCACTTTCTGAAAGTGCACCAGACCTACAGGATATAATAGTAAGTCTATGGCTCAGTGCAGCTAACCCACAGAGAAGCTGCAGGTGCACTGCACTGCACCCGTGGATCTGTGTGAAAGCAGCCTAATAACTCCTTTTTTTTTAAGTGCTAATATGCCCATTGCAAGTGCACTGTATGTGATGTTTAACCACTTCCCGCCCAAGGTACGTCCTAGGACGTCCTTGACTTTGAACGGGTATATCTGAATGATGCTTGCAGTTACAGGCATCATTCAGATAGCACCAGAGGATGGTGGGAGTGGGGGCGTCCCCCTCGCCGCCCGTAAGAACGATTAAGCGACGGAACAGCCACTATGATCGTTCTTGTGGTGTAGGGAATCGCCAGCTTTTTCAGCTGGCGATTCCCTACACCACAAGAACGATCATAGTGGCTGTTCCGTCGCTTAATCGTTCTTACGGGCGGCGAGGGGAACGCCCCCACTCCCGCCATCCTCTGGTGCTTCTACCGACTCACCGCTTCCATCGGTGAGTCGGATTACGGATCCGCCGGCCCCGGATGGTGACCATAGAGATTTTGTGCGGACCAGATGATCACCTGAGTTTTTGAAGCGTGACATGATAGGTATCTATTTAGTCGTCGTAACTTCATCTTTCACTTTATGCAAAAAAATTGGGTTAACTTTAATGTTTTTTTTTTTTGAAAGCATGAAACATGAAAAATTGCTGAGCAAATACCGTGCAAGATAAAAAGTTGCAACGACCACCATAGTATTCTCTTGGGTCTTTGCTTAAAAAACATATATAATGTTTGGGGGTTCTATGTAATTTTCTAGGAAAAAAATTATGACTTTTATATGTAAGAGAAAAATGTCAGAATTGGCCTGGATGGGAAGTGGTTAATATACTGACCTTCTCCTCTTCCAGTTTCAGTTGCCATCATTCTCCAGGCTGCTAGAAAGGTGCCTGGCATTTAGTATCACTCCACCTGGGACAGCAGGTGGCGCTACAGAGGAAGCATCGGCTTATGCGACTCCTGCTTCCTCGGCTGCCAGCGCCCGTTCCATGCACTCTGATGCTCTGGGATGGCAGGTTGGCAACTCATTGATTTGCGATCTGGGCTTGCAGACCCACCAGCCCAGAGCATGGGCATGCACTTCCCTGGTTTGAGGTCGAGGGTCACATCAGAGGGCTCCTAGTACCACAGGTTGAATACCCCTGCTCTAATCTATCCAAAATTAAATACACAGGAACACTTTAAGAGACCTGGAATGTATACAAATGGCATTCCTGTTGGGAACTGAGCCCAGGACCCCAAGGAAAGAGTGCTAATACTGTAGCAGCATGCTTTGATAGACTGGAGAGATGAAAGAGATAAACACACCGGCTGATGTGGTCAATACAGACCATCTATGAGACATTTTCTGACACCGGGTCCATCATGTTGGAATGCTGTTATATTTTTTTACTGTTTCCATAACATCCCCGGCATGCCGCACGGCTGCTGCGGTCTTTGGATATCAATCACAGGAAACCTTGTTTGCTCAAACCGGTGCTTGTTCTCTAAACACTTCAATATGTTTTTCATGTGATTACTCAGCAAGTGGTTTCGATTTCATAGGATTATTTTTTTTAAATGGAGATTATAAAAACGCATCACAAATGAAGAGAATGTGAGAGAAGCAGCTCAGTGGAAAGCTTATACATCTGGAATCCATGAATACATATATCCTGCTCTACAGTAACAAAAACCTTTGTTGACAGCCGCCGCACAGTCATTAGAAGCGTGTCGTCTTAAAGGACAACTCCAAGCAAATACATAAACACCCTTCAGTTTCTTTACATTCCTTCAAGCCCATCTCCAGGCAAATTAAAAATTATCCTTTGCAGTGGGACTGTGCCTGCACTGCAAGGGTTAATTGCTTGTTTTGTATAGGGGAGGAGAAACAGTTTTACTTACCTGATCCTCAGCTTCCCTGAAAGGCAGGACACCCCCACAATCCGGCAGTGGACTGTCCCTTGGCATCCTCACGTCCAGTGCAGGGCTGTGGATCCTGCTCTGCTCTTGATGATGTCAGGACCCTAAAATGGTGGAGTGTGTGGGTGCAGATGCTGTGGGGATCAGTCTAACTGCAGAAAGTAGCAGAGAACCAGTAAATCTTTTTTTTTTTTTTTTTCCTTAGCAAAAAACGATCAGTTAGCCCTCACAGTACAAGCACAGCCCCACTGCAAGAGATCATTTTTTTATTTGCCCGGAGTTGGGCTCTAAAACAATTCTTCAGTTCTGCCAAAGCAGATCCATTAAAATGTATTTCCACACGCCAGCTGAAAGTTAAAATCAGCCTTCTAGTGTAGCTGCCTGTTCTGGAAGATATTCAGTCAGGTCCATAAATATTGGGACATAAACACAGTTCTAATCTTTTTGGCTCTATACAACACCACAATGGATTTGAAATGAAACGAACAAGATGTGCTTTAACTGCAGACTTTCAGCTTTAATTTGAGAGTATTTACCACCAAATCAGGTGAACAGTGTAGGAATTACAACGGTTTGTATATGTGCCTCCCACTTTTTAAGGGACCAAAAGTAATGGGACAATTGGCTGCTCAGCTGTTCCATGGCCAGGTGTGTGTTATTCCCCCATTATCCCATTTACAAGGAGCAGATAAAAGGTCCAGAGTTCATTTCAAGTGTGCTATTTGCATTTGGAATCTGTTTCTGTCAACTCTCAATATGAGATCCAAAGAGCTGTCACTATCAGTGAAGCAAGCCATCATTAGGATGAAAAAACAAAACAAACCCATCAGAGAGATAACAAAAACATTAGGTGTGGCCAAATCAACTGTTTGGAACATCCTTAAAAAGAAAGAACGCACCGGTGAACTCAGCAACACCAAAAGACCCAGAAGACCACGGAAAATAACTGTGGTGAATGACCGAGGAATTCTTTCCCTGGTGAAGAAAACACCCTTCACAACAGTTGGCCAGATCAAGAACACTCTCCAGGAGGTAGGTGTATGTGTGTCAAAGTCAACAATCAAGAGAAGACTTCACCAGAGTGAATACAGAGGGTTCACCACAAGATGTAAACCATTGGTGAGCCTCAAAAACAGGAAGGCCAGATTATTATTATTATTTTTACAACATCTAAAAAAGCCTTCACAGTTCTGGAACAACATCCTATGGACAGATGAGACCAAGATCAACTTGTACCAGAGTGATGGGAAGAGAAGAGTATGGAGAAGGAAAGGAACTGCTCATGATCCAAAGCATACCACCTAATCAGAGAAGCATGGCGGTGGTAGTGTTGTGGCGTGGGCATGTGTAGCTGCCAATGGAACTGGTTCTCTTGTATTTATTGATGATGTGACTGCTGACAAAAGCAGCAGGATAAATTCTGAAGTGTTTCGGTCAATATTATCTGCTCAGATTCAGCAAAATGCTTCAGAACTCATTGGATGGCGCTTCACAGTGCAGATGGACAATGACACAAAACATACTGCGAAAGCAACCAAAGAGTTTTTTAAGGGAAAGAAGTGGAATGGTATGCAATGGCCAAGTCAATCACCTGACCTGAATCCGAATGAGCATGCATTTCACTTGCTGAAGACAAACTGAAGGGAAAATGCCCCAAGAACAAGCAGGAACTGAAGATAGTTGTAGTATAGGCCTGGCAGAGCATCACCAGGGATGAAACCCAGCGTCTGGTGATGTCTATGCGTTCCAGACTTCAGGCTGTAATTGACTACAAAGGATTTTCAACCAAGTATTAAAAAGTGAAAGTTTGATGGATGATTGTTAATCTGTCCCATTACTTTTGGTCCCTTAAAAGTGGGAGGCACATATACAAACTGTTGTAATTCCTACACCGTTCACCTGATTTGGATGTAAATACCCTCAAATTAAAGCTGAAAGTCTGCAGTTAAAGCACATCTTGTTAGTTTCATTCCAAATTCATTGTGGTGGTGTATAGAGCCAAAAAGATTAGAATTGTGTTGATGTCCCAATATTTATGGACCTGACTGTATATCTTCCAGCACAGGCAGCGACACTAGAAGGCTGATTTTAACTTTCAGCTGGCATGTGGAAATACATTTTAATGGATCTGCTTTTGCAGAACTGAAGAATTGTTTTAGAGCCCAACTCCGGGCAAATACAAAAATGATCATTTAATTTCAAATCCATTGTGGTGGTGTGTAGAGCCAAAAAGATTAGAATTGTGTCCGTGTCCCAATATTTATGGACCTGACTGTACATAAAAATGATACTAAAATGCAACCATAGCACTAATTGCCAAACAATGTGTGAAAAACACAAACCAAAAAGAAATAAAAAAACACACAGGAAAAGCAAATCCGAATCCAAAAAGCCTCATGCAGAATAGCATTTTGGCCTATGTGCGTGAAATCCTGCCGTTTTCAGGCATCCAGCCCCATTTCCAGCAGCCTGTCAAATCTATGACATGCTGAAATATACTGCAGCTGGACAATCTACTGATAGGTACTTGCATGTAGTGCTGTATGTGTTCAAGGACCTACAGTGCCTTGAAAAAGTATGCCTCTTGAAATTTTCCACATTTTGTCAGGTTACAACCAAAATAGAAAATGTAAATTATTGGGATTGTGAGGATGCTTTTCTTCAGCAGGAACAGGGAAGCTGGTCAGAGTTGATGGGAAGATGGAGGGAGTCAAATACAGGACAATCTTAGAAGAAAACCTATTTTAGAGTCTGTAAAAGAGTTGAGACGGGCGGAGGTTCAACGACCCTAAACATACAGCCAGAGCTACAATGGAATGGTTTAGATCAAAGCATATTCTTGTGTTAGAATGGCCCAAAGTCCAGACCTAAATCCAACTGAAAATTTGTGACAAGACTTGAAAATTGCTGTTCACAGAAGCTCTCCATCCAATCTGACAGAGCTTGAGCTATTTTGCAAAGAAGAATGGGCAAAAATGTCCCTCTCTAGATGTGCAAAGCTGGTAGAGACATCCCCAAAAAGCTGTAAGTGCAGAGAAAGGTGGTTCTACAAAGTATTGACTGGGGGGGGGGGCTGAATACAAATGTACGCCACACTTTTCACATATTTATTTGTAAAAATTTTGCAAAGCATTTATCATTTTCCTTCCACTTCACAATTATGTGCCACTTTGTGTTGGTCTATCACATAAAATCCCAATAAAATACATTTACGTTTTTGGTTGTAACATGACAAAATGTGGGAAAATTTCAAGGATATGAATACTTTTTCAAGGCACTGTATGCCTGGAATGCATGAAATCTGCATTGTAGGCATACTTCTCTGAGCGCACACAGCCGTGAACATGAGTACCATTCAGTAGGCCATGCGTGGGCCAAAGTGCTAGTGTGCATGTGGCCTTAGGCCTCTTGCACACGGATGTAATAATTTACTGATGTTTATACACAGGATCGTGCTGGCAGAGGCTGGCAATAAGATCCTCAAAAAAAAAACTCTTTAAATTCTTTAAAGTGGAACTTCACCCCGAAGGGGAAGTTCCGCTTTATGCCCTCCTCTTCTATTTTTGGCACTTTTTTGAGGAGGGGCGGAGTGGGTACTTGGTTTTGACCGGTACTCCCTCCCACTCCCACTTCTAGTTTGAGACTATACAAAAAGGAAAAAAAAAATGCTCTGTGGCTACAAATGCAATGTTTTTTCGCCCATGTGCAAGAGACCTAAAAGTTTGAAATTGGGGCAACAAGCAGTGCAGCTTTCTCAAAGTAGCTGCATGCATACAAAAATTGGAAAACCTACAGGCACACCTACATAATGGAGTCATTTATGATTTATTTGACTATGCACACTAGGTAAAAACACTTCTAACATTGGCAGTAGAGCTGGCACATAAGCTTGTGCCAATATATGGCTAGTGTTGGGCATAACTACAAACAACTTAATGGTGACGTGAAGATCCCTGTTCCAGCATTCCCTCTTCTACTTGCTTTCTCCTCTGCTAATTTTGTAAGTATTTTTAACCAGTGTGTGACCCAATAAATAATAAATGGGCGCGGCTTCTCTGGTTTTAATGCCTTCTTTACAAGTTGAAGTTGCAGGTACTTAGACTGGCCTGGAGAAGGAAGGGAGAGATATCAGGGTGGTCTCCTCCATACTGGTGACATTTACTAGCTGTCCAAAGATCAGACAGGAGGTGGGGCAGTGGCACGGTGAGCCTGTCGGCTCTCAACAGGATAGACGTGACTATTTCAGCCTCCTAGTACTGATGGTCTTCTACATCTAATGCATTCTTGTACACATATAGGAAATGACTGCCGTTTGTGAGGTGGCAACTGGGAACGGAGGAAATGCAGAGTCATGATTGGCAATCCATAGCAATGTGCCCAGCAGTTTACATGAGACAAGGGAAAATCATTTAGGGCAAGGCTTCAGAAAGCATTATTTCTGGCTTGGCAGGAAAACAATTTAAAGTTATTTGAATGGCCACTGGGAACACACACAAGGCAGGTACAGCTTGAGACCACACAAAAGTTGTGTAAAACCTGGGATCATACACAGAGCAAATATAGCATTGGGATCACACATGGCATGTACAGCCTGAGATCATACATAGGGTATGTATAGCATGGGACCACACACAGAGCATGTACAGCCTGAGACCACATACAGGGCGCGTTCTTCCTGAGACCACATACAGGGCATGTACAGCCTGAGATCATACATAGGGTATGTATAGCATGGGACCACACACAGAGCATGTACAGCCTGAGACCACATACAGGGCATGTACAGCCTGAGACCACATACAGGGCATGTACAGCCTGAGATCATACATAGGGTATGTATAGCATGGGACCACACACAGAGCATGTACAGCCTGAGACCACATACAGGGCGCGTACAACCTGAGACCACACACGGCGTGTACAACCTGAGACCACATACAGGGCATGTACAGCCTGAGACCACATACAGGGCATGTACAGCCTGAGACCACATACAGGGCATGTACAGCCTGAGACCACATACAGGGCATGTACAGCCTGAGACCACATACAGGGCGCGTACAACCTGAGACCACACACGGCGTGTACAACCTGAGACCACATACAGGGCATGTACAGCCTGAGACCACATACAGGGCATGTACAGCCTGAGACCACATACAGGGCATGTACAGCCTGAGACCACATACAGGGCATGTACAGCCTGAGACCACATACAGGGCATGTACAGCCTGAGACCACATACAGGGCATGTACAGCCTGAGATCATACATAGGGTATGTATAGCATGGGACCACACACAGAGCATGTACAGCCTGAGACCACATACAGGGCATGTACAGCCTGAGACCACACTGAGGGTATATACAGCCTGAGACCACGCACAAGGCATGTACAGTTTGGGATCCCACATATAAGATGAGACCGCACACAGGGCGCGTACAACCTGAGACCACATACAGGATGTGTACAGCCAAAGACCACACTGGGGGCACATATAGCCTGAGACCACATACAAGTCATGTACAGCTTAGGATCCCACATAGAAGATGAACATTTATTTATTTGGGGGCTCTCTGACAGTTTAGTGTATGGTTAAAACATATTTATTGGGACATTTGTCAGTGATGAGCTTTTAAAACGGCTGATATGGTCTGTGCTTTTTTATTTATTTATTTTTTTTTTAAGTGTGCTGTACAGCTAAGAATAACCCCCATTATAAAACTTTTCAGAAATTAAAGCATGGTGAGCACCCATTGGACTGTTGTGGTAAGCTTTGTCTATAGGGCTTGGTAAATTACTATTGCAGCCCTTAATGCAGAGCTGATATCTTTCTTGCATAGAAGGAATGCATTGATGTACACATATGGGAAGTTTCCCTGTTGTTATCTACTGAAATATGGAGGTTTGATTGGCACCCAGGCGCAATGTGTGCAGCACATGGGTAGAATTGATTGCCGAGATGGCAGATGCTTGCTCAGTCACAAATGATTTAGCAGAAGAGTACAGAAAACATCATTTCTGGTTTGGCTTGCTTGTAGTATGCATACAAGGAAGAACACTACTGTCGGGTATTTGCTATCTTGGTGTCTTACAGTAGAATAGTTTGCTGGTGTGTCTGGTAATGGAATCCTCTGACAATTCTTTGGACTCTTTCACACTGGTGGCTGGGAGGGCGGTAAAAACAGGTGACTGAGCTGTGATTTTACCACACCCCTCCCGCCCTGGCCGCCCACTGGAATTCTAACATTACAGCCTGACAGGGCTGTACACATGCTGTGGTTGCGATGCTTTGCTCCTCAGCTGCTGCAGAGATTGACAGGTGGAAACGCCTGTAAAACTCACTCATCAAGATCAACGTGGCTGCAACTGCAAACCAAACACTTGACTTCCATTTATGAAACAGTCTTCCAATGTAAAATTGGCATTCGGCAATAAAAGAAAAAGTAAAAAAAAAAAAAAAAAAAGCATCAGGAGATGGCAGTAACACCTCCTGCCAGGTGCTGCTATACGCCCTCTGAAAGGCAATCCACTGTGGATCACCTTTTGGAGGGCAGAAAGCATTACCGCTAGTGTGAAAGAGCCTTTAATTCCTTGCTTATAGGAAACAGGTACACTTTGCTTTTAAGTAAAGGGTTCAAAGCTGAACTTTGCTTGTGTTCCCCCAGTTTATGTATTCAGATGTCATATCATCATTTTTCATTTCTTCTAGTGTTGTTGCTCTTTATACTGTGGTCTTTACAACATTGCAGTTGAGAGTTAAAATCTATCAGTGAAATATCTGTTCTGTAGGTTAAAGATGACCAGAAGAGAGATGTCCATGTATGGGCTTAGACACCCTTCCTGGGTATCATCCGGTGAACACCAATTTTTAAGTCTTGCCACAGATTCTCAATTGAATTTAGGTCTGGACTTTGACTGAGCCATTCTAACACATGAATATGCTTTGATCTCAGCCATTCCATTGTAGCTCTGGCTGTATGTTTAAGGTCGTTGTCCTGCTGGAAGGTGAACCTCCGTCCTAGTCTCAAGTCCTTTGCAGACTCTTATGCCCCGTACACACGGTCGGACATTGATCGGATATTCCGACAACAAAATCCATGGATTTTTTCCGACGGATGTTGGCTCAAACTTGTCTTGCATACACACGGTCGCACAAAGTTGTCGGAAAATCCGATCGTTCTGAACGCGGTGACGTAAAACACGTACGTCGGGACTATAAACAGGGCAGTAGACAATAGCTTTCGTCTCTTAATTTATTCTGAGCATGCGTGGCACTTTGTGCATCGGATTTGTGTACACACGATCGGAATTTAACCGATCGGATTTTGTTGTCAGAAAATTTTATAGCAAGCTCTCAAACTTTGTGTGTTGAAAATTCCGAGGGAAAAAGTCCGATGGAGCCCACACACGATCGGAATTTCCGACAACACAATCCGATCGTACTTTTTCCGTCGGAAAATCTGACCATGTGTACAGGGCAGGGCATTACAGGTTTTCTTCTAAGATTACCCTGTATTTGGCTCTATCCATCTTCCCATCAACTCTGACCAGCTTCCCTGTCCCTGCTGAGGAAAAGCATCCCCACAACATGATGCTGCCACCACCATGTTTCACGGTGGGGATGGTGTGTTCAGGGTGATGTGCAGTGTTCGTTTTCCACCACACATACCGAAAGCTTTTAGACCAAAAAGTTAAATTTTGTTCTCATCTGACCAGAGCACCTTGTTTCACATGTTTGCTGTGTCCCCCACATGGCTTCTCGCAAACTGCAATTGGGACTTTGTATGGCTTTCTTTCAATGATGTCTTTCTTCTTGCCACTCTTCCATAAAGGCCAGATTTGTGGAGAGCACGACTAATAGTTGTCCTGTGGACAGATTCTCCCACCTGAGCTGTGGATCTCTGCAGCTCCTCCAGAGTTACCATGGGCCTCTTGGCTGCTTCTCTGCTCTCCTTGCCCAGCCTGTCAGTTTAGGTGGCCATGTCTTGGTAGGTTTGCAGTTGTGCCATACTCTTTCCATTTTCGGATGATGTATTGAACAGTGCTCTGTGAATCGTGAGATGTTCAAAGCTTGGGATGTTGTTTTATAACCTAACCCTGCTTTAAACTTCTCCACAACTTTATCCCTGACATATCTAGTGTGTTCCTTGACCTTCATGATGTTGTTTGTTCACTAAGGTTCTCTAACAGACCTCTGAGGGTTTCATAGAACAGTTGTATTTATACTGAGTTTAAATTACACACAAATTAGGTGACTTCTGAAGGCAGTTGGTTCCACTAGATTTTAGTTAGGGGTATCAGAGTAAAGGGAGCTGAATACAAATGCAATTTTCAGATATTTATTTGTAAAAAATTTGGAAAACCATTTATCATTTTCCTTCCACTTCACAATTATGTGCCACTTTGTGTTGGTCTATCACATAAAATCCCAATAAAATACATTTACATTTGTTGTAACATGACAAAATGTTGAAAATTAGTATGAATACTTTTTCAAGGCATTGTATGCATTTAACTGCTTATCCAGCTCAACGCCTGAAATATCTAACAAATGTAGAATAAGAATTTATACAGTGATGGTCTCAGTAATTTTAACGTGCTTTACAAATAGGGTTGTGCTCGATTTCAAAGTAAATTGTCTTATGTTTTATGTGTGTTATATGTAAAATAAAATTTAATTTTTAAGGATAAAATAGTTTATGAACATAATCTAATTGGACCAGATTATATTCAAAGTCCATTTATTTTTATTGCCCTTTTAAAACAGTTATGTTTGGATTAGAAGTATACCTCGGGCTTAACCTAATACAATTTAATGCACACAATCCACTTTTCGCTCTGATGGTGATGTGACAGTTTGTTATTCTTTATCCTTGGCAAAATAAACTCTGTAAACTCTAAAATTCACGAAAACCTCTGTAGAAGTTTGGATTTAGGGCGATGCCATTTATTGGTGACATGAACAGATTGCAGTGCAAGCTTTTGAGGTAGACTGGCCTCCACTTTGGGCAATGGACAAGTATTGTTTGAAGAAGAAGCCAATGTGCCTTGAAAGCTTTCACAGCAATCTGTTTATTTAGTCAATAAATGGCATTGCCCTAAATAAATACTACTACATTTGTTGATGGCGAACAAGGTACCAAACTCTGCTCATATCTTTGAAAAAGAATGAGGATAGATCCTAGACAGAGTATTACCACCAGTGTTAGGGGATAGAGCCTAGACAGAGTGTTACCACCAGTGTTAGGGGATAGAGCCTAGACAGAGTGTTACCACCAGTGTTAGGGGATAGAGCCTAGACAGAGTGTTACCACCAGTATTAGGGGATAGAGCCTAGACAGAGTGTTACCACCTGTGTTAGGGGATAGAACCTAGACAGAGTGTTACCACCAGTGTTAGGGGATAGAGCCTAGACAGAGTGTTACCACCAGTGTTAGGGGATAGAGCCTAGACAGAGTGTTACCACCAGTGTTAGGGGATAGAGCCTAGACAGAGTGTTACCACCAGTGTTAGGGGATAGAGCCTAGACAGAGTGTTACCACCAGTGTTAGGGGATAGAGCCTAGACAGAGTGTTACCACCAGTGTTAGGGGATAGAGCCTAGACAGAGTGTTACCACCAGTGTTAGGGGATAGAGCCTAGACAGAGTGTTACCACCAGTGTTAGGGGATAGAGCCTAGACAGAGTGTTACCACCAGTGTTAGGGGATAGAACCTAGACAGAGTGTTACCACCAGTGTTAGGGGATAGAGCCTAGACAGAGTGTTACCACCAGTGTTAGGGGATAGAGCCTAGACAGAGTGTTACCACCAGTGTTAGGGCATAGAGCCAAGACAGAGTGTTACCGTCAGTGTTAGGGGATAGAACCTAGACAGAGTGTTACCACCAGTGTTAGGGGATAGAGCCGAGACAGAGTGTTACCACCAGTGTTAGGAGATAGAGCCTAGACAGAGTGTTACCACCAGTGTTAGGGAATAGAGCCGAGACAGTGTTACCGTCAGTGTTAGGGGATAGAGCCGAGACAGAGTGTTACCGTCAGTGTTAGGGGATAGAGCCTAGACAGAGTGTTACCACCAGTGTTAGGGGATAGAGCCGAGACAGTGTTACCGTCAGTGTTAGGGGATAGAACCTAGACAGAGTGTTACCACCAGTGTTAGGGGATAGAGCCTAGACAGAGTGTTACCACCAGTGTTAGGGGATAGAGCCTAGACAGAGTGTTACCACCAGTGTTAGGGGATAGAGCCTAGACAGAGTGTTACCACCAGTGTTAGGGGATAGAGCCTAGACAGAGTGTTACCACCAGTGTTAGGGGATAGAACCTAGACAGAGTGTTACCACCAGTGTTAGGGGATAGAGCCTAGACAGAGTGTTACCACCAGTGTTAGGGGATAGAGCCTAGACAGAGTGTTACCACCAGTGTTAGGGCATAGAGCCAAGACAGAGTGTTACCGTCAGTGTTAGGGGATAGAACCTAGACAGAGTGTTACCACCAGTGTTAGGGGATAGAGCCGAGACAGAGTGTTACCACCAGTGTTAGGAGATAGAGCCTAGACAGAGTGTTACCACCAGTGTTAGGGAATAGAGCCGAGACAGTGTTACCGTCAGTGTTAGGGGATAGAGCCGAGACAGAGTGTTACCGTCAGTGTTAGGGGATAGAGCCTAGACAGAGTGTTACCACCAGTGTTAGGGGATAGAGCCGAGACAGTGTTACCGTCAGTGTTAGGGGATAGAACCTAGACAGAGTGTTACCACCAGTGTTAGGGGATAGAGCCTAGACAGAGTGTTACCACCAGTGTTAGGGGATAGAACCTAGACAGAAAAAATAAACATGTTATACTTACCTGCTCTTAGCAGCCCCAATCCTTCTCTTCTCAGTTCCCTCGCCGACACTCCTGTCCCCTCCCTCCTGCCAATTGCCCCCACAGTAAGCAGCTTGCTATAGGAGTACCCGAGCCATTGCTCTGTTTGTCCATTCACACACAGAGCCGCGGCTTCTCAAATAACCATGTGTAAGAAAAAGTGAAAACTTATCAAGAGACAAAATAATTTAAAGTACCCATACCCCAGAAGAATGGGTAAAATAATTTAAACTACCAATACCCACGAAGGACCTTCTTAGGTATGAGTACTTTCAATTAGTTTATCTCTTGATACATTTTTCTTACACATGGTTATTTGAGTGAAATACTGTTTGTCAAGATAAGTTGGATTTGAATCTGGTCTACATTATGTAAGCAAAGAGTGCATGGATGGGTAGAGGCTGGCAGTGTGGCTTTAGGGAGCTAGATTAAGCCTTTTGGCATCCACAGTGCCTTGTAGTATAGAGCCAAAGCCCTTATACAGCCTAAAGGGGACAGGTTTGTCCTCTATTGTCCACAGTCTCGCTGCTCCTTCAGATGTGGATATTTTAAGACCACTTATATGAGCCAAAGGTGGGATACCACTATTAGTTGTATCCTTGTGCTACACTTCACTTAATTTGGCATTGTATCCCATACTATATGGCACTATTTTTGACATTTTAATTGGGTTCAATAAAATTTATGTTTTTAGCCCAGTGTTTTTTTGGTGAGCTGGTAGGTGCATGCCTGTTCATGTTAGAGTATTGTTCACTCTTAGTCCAAAGAGGAGTCAAGGGATGGGACAGTGGCACATACAGTTAGGTTCATATTTATTTGGACACAGGCACAATTGTCAGACTTTTGGCTCTGTATGCCACAGAATAAAATTAAAACAAAACAATCCAAATGAATTTGAAGTGCAGACTTCAGCTTTAATTCAAGGGGTTGAACAAAAACTGAGAGTTCACAGAGTAAATCAGAGTACAAATTTTAGGGACCATTTTTATACACGGTTTCCCCATTTTCAGGGGCTCAAATGTAATTGGACAAATAAATATAATCATAAATAAAATGTTCATTTTTAATATTTTGTTGAGAATCCTTTACTGGCAATGACTGCCTGAAGTCTGGAACCCATGGACATTACCAAAGACTGGGTTCCCTCCTTTCTGATGCTTTGCCAGGCTCTAACTGCAGCTGTCTTCAGCTCTTCTTTGTTTCTGCCTTTTGTTTTGCTTTCAGCAAGTGAAATGCATGCTCAATTAGTTTGAGATCAGGTGATTGACACAGCCATTGCAGAATATTCCACTTCTTTTCCTTCAAAAGCTCATGGGTTGCTTTTGCAGTTTGTGTTGGATTATTGTCTATCTGTACTGTGAAGCGCCGTCCAATCAACTTTGCTACATTTGGCTGAATCTGGGGTGACAGTATATCTCTAAACATTGCAGAATTCATCCGGCTGCTTCTGTCACATCATCAATAAACACCAACGACAAAGTGCATGCCAATGCCACCACACTGCAAGCTCCACAATGTTTTACAGATGACGTTATGTGCTTTGGATCATGAGCTGTTCCAAGCCTTCTCCACACATTTTTCTTCCTGTCATTCTGGTACAGAATAATCTATCCAAAGAATGCTTTTCCAGAACTGGTCTGGCTTTTTTAGATGTTTTTTGGCAAAGTCTAATCTGGCTTTTCAGGCTTATAAATGGTTTGCACCTTGTGGTGAACCCTCTGTATTTGCTCTCATGAAGTCTTCTCTTGATTGTAGACTTTGACAATGATACACCCACCTCCTGGAGAGTGTCCTGCACTTGTCTGGATGTTGTGAATGGGTTTTTTCTTTATTATAGAGAGGATCCTGCGATCATCCACCACTGTTGTCTTTCATGGACGTCCAGGCCTTTTTATGTTGCTGAGCTCACCAGTGGGTTCTTCTTTCCTCAGTATGTGCCAAACTGTTGATTTGGCCACTCCCAATGTTGCTACTATCTCTCTGATGGATTTGTTTTTGAAGCCTTACAATGGCCTGTTTTACTTCATGGACAGCTCCTTTGAACGCACGATGTAGGTTCACAGCAATAGATTCCAAATGCAAATATCACACTTAAGCTGACCATTTTCTTGTTCATTTTCTTTAAATTAGTCTTCAACTGTGTAGTAAAAGGGCCTGCCTGATTGCATACAAAATTGAAAATGTTTAGGTGTGACCTCATATTATATGGTTTTGGTAAATCTAAAGGATAGTTGCAGAAGAAAATTGTATAAGGTATGGCCAGCCTTAGAATCAACTCCAGAACTTTTACCTGCTTAATTGATGAAGAAATACTGAAAGAGTAACCCACACCTGGCCATGAAACAGCTTTTGATTCAATTGTCCAATTACTTTTATTCTCTTGAAAAAGGGGGAATGGCTATTCTTAAGAGCTGTAATTCCTAAACCCATCCTCTGATTTGGATGTACATACCCTAAAATTAAACCTGAGAGTGTGTACTTGCAGCCCATATCCATTATTCAACTATAGCTTGAATATGTTTTGGTAAATACCGGAAAAAATAAAAAATGTTGCCTGTGTCCAAATATATATGGACCTAACTGTATCTGGAGTCTACAGAAATGCAAGGTGTGAACTGGTTTGTTGCGTTCATTATGCTAGTGGGACAGTGATGGGAATAGATGGGGGAAGGGTAATTATAAGAATATGTGTGTTATGTAGATAGGAAAAACAGTCCCTACATTATGTCTTTAGCTGTCTGTTGGAGCGGCTCTTTAAATGAGGTCGCTGGTGTAGGAAGCCGCATTTGTTTTGGACTGATAAGTGAACCCTTGGCAGCCTCTCTAATACATGGAGCTTCTGAAGATCCTTTAGTCACAGTGCTGTTTATGTAGCATTAATTCTGATCAGCTTGGCCTGGGCCAGGTGTGGATTTGGCTTTTGCTATTTTGAAGAGCTCATACACTTCAAAGACATCCCAGAGTCCATGGGGTGAGAGAAGGGACTGAAAAATAAATCCAGCAGCCATGGAGGGATGAGTGTATGTGAGGTAATGTTAATGTTAAGATCACAGGTCCGGGAGAAGATTTTTACAATGCAAAACACCTGTATCAATATGACGGTCTTAAAGGGTCAGTCTGCCCAAAATTCTCACTTCTGTGTTGATTAGATACTGGAAATCTGGGTTGCCCAATGGCTTCTTCTACCTCTCAGGAACACCAGCAGTGAAATATCCTCACCAGAGTTCCTGAATCGTTTTCATTTTTTTTTTTAACATACTGTCAACAGTGAGTATCCCTGATCACCGTCACACCAGTGATATGAAAAAGTTGTTAAAAAAAAAAAAAAAAAGCATTTTGTTTTAAAAAAAAAATTGTGACAAAAACTTCAAAAACCTTGCCATGCCTCCTACTAAATACCTTGGGTTGTCTGCTTTCCAAAAAGGGGCCATTTGGGGCAGGGGCGGATCCAGAGCCTAATCTCGGGAGGGGCACTGCCAGAATATACCTTTTTTTTGCGGACAATTTATCGGGGAAATTGCTGTTGTTGGTGCTTTAATCATCCCGGCACCATGGTTGTTATGGTGTCAGGATGATTGAAGCGCATTATTTCTATTAATACATTGTAATATATAATGAAATCATTCAACTCACCATAATGCAGAATCAGTGGGAACCCCGAGCGTGTCACTTGCCACCGTCGCCTGCCACATTTTGTGGATTGTCACTTGCCTGCCACCAGATGCAGATTGACACCTGCCACATGTTGCGGATTGTCACTTGCTACGTCAGCTGCCACTAGATGTGGATTGTCACTTGCCACGTCACATGCCACTAGATGCGGATTGTCACTTGCCACATCATATGCCACACATTGCGGATTGTCACTTGCCACGTTAAATGCCACACATTGCGGATTGTCACTTGCCACGTCATCTACCACTAGATGCGGATTATCACTTGCCACGTCATCTGCCACTAGATGCGGATTGTCACTTGCCACGTCACCTGCCACTAGATGCGGATTGTCACTTGCTACGTCATCTGCCACTAGATGCGGATTGTCACGTGCCACCTCATCTGCCACTAGATGCGGATTGTCACTTGCCACCTCATCTGCCACTAGATGCGGATTGTCACGTGCCACCTCATCTGCCACTAGATGCGGATTGTCACGTGCCACCTCATCTGCCACTAGATGCGGATTGTCACTTGCCACGTCATCTGCCACTAGATGCGGATTGTCACTTGCCTCATCATCTGCCACTAGATGCGGATTGTCACTTGCCTCATCATCTGCCACTAGATGCGGATTGTCACTTGCCACGTCATCTGCCACGTCACCTGCCACTAGATGCGGATTGTCACTTGCCACATCATCTGCCACCAGATGTGGATTGTCACGTGCCAGGTAAGGTGGTGTTCTGCTTGTCTCTTGTTTCTTTGTCCCAGGGACAGGCAGCAGAGAGATAATGTAATCTCCCTGCTGCCCACGCTACCTTCACAGTGAGGGCGGAAGTTACTGCAGAGATGTGGGGGCGGTGAGAGATGATGTCATCTCTCTGCTCCCCTGCCCGTTGATTGGCTGCCGCCCCCACGTAACAGGGGCGGCGGAAGAACGGAAGTCTCAGACAGTCTGCCTATTACTCCCTCCAGTCTCCAGCCTCCAGCATGATGAGCATCTAGTGTCGTGTCCAGGGCGGCTGTCACACTGTCACGTCGGTCGGCTCTGAGTCTGAGACTCGAGTCCGACCTCTGACGTGACGGTGACTCACTCACTCACTGTGACTGACCTGACGTAACTCATTGCTAACGCCAGGGCCGCCTGGTGTCTAGCAACGAGTGCAGGGAAGAGGCTCCACCAACCTCCTTCTGGTATTCCTTCCTTCAGTGTGAGTGACCGCCGCCGCCCGTACGTACCACACACATAGACGCGAGTCTCTCTCTCGGCGCCGCTGATCGGCACATGTGAGAGAGAGACTCGGGCCGGCAGCGGAGCGGCAGGAGACAATGACATTTCATCAGAGTGTGCTATTATTTCGGGGGGGGAAATTGCCCTTTTGCCCCCCCCCCTGGATCCGCCCCTGATTTGGGGGTTATTTTTACTGTCCTGGTATTTTAGGACCTCAGAAAATGAGATAGTCCGTCAGTACATCAGGATTACTCAATTTTCATATATATATATGCAATAGTTTGTAGACTCTATAACTTTGACACAGACTAAATACTGTACTGTGATTTGGGTTATTTTTACTGAAGAAATGTAGCAGAATACATTTTGGCTTAAAGTTATGAAGAAAGATTATTTATTTGCACAATTTTAACACGGACAGAAACAAAAAAAATGTGTTTATAAACAACGTTTGGTATTTTTTGTTAATATAGAATGTATGTAAAAACCCCAGTGGTGATTAAATACCACCAAAAGAAAGCTCTATCTGTGTGAAGAAAAAAATATAAAAATGTCATTAGTGTACAATATTGCAAGACAGAGCAATTGTCATTTAAAACCACTTCCAGCCCAAGGATGTCATATGACGTCTTGGACTTTGAGTGGGGATATGTAAATGATGCCTACAGCTGCAGGCATCATTCAGATCTCATCTTTTATAGCTGGCGATTCTGTGAACAGTAAGAACAATCATAGTGGCAGTTCAGCCGCTTGATCATTCTTACAGGCAGCGGCAGGGGACACCCCCCCCTTCTGCTTCCCTCCGGTGCTTCTCCTGGCTCGCCCGTACGATCGGCGAGCCGGAGAAGGAATCCGCCGCAGCCGAACGTTGATCATAGAGATTTCCGGTGACCAGATGGTCCCCAGTCATCTCTATGACCTTCGGAGGCCCGGGTGCGACCTTATGTCATGTCCGGCAGGCAGAAGTAAACAATGTCGAACACGGCTGGAAAGAAAGAGTTCGCACATTTTTTTTCGGATCTCTGTGTTTCCAGCGTGGCAAAGAGATCTGGGGTCTTGTAGACTCTCTCCATAAAGAGGACCTGTCAAGCACAATTCCCATTACAAGGGATGTTTACATTCCTTGTAATAGAAATAAAAGTGACCAAAAAAAATGTAAAGTGAAAGTGTAAGAAAAAAAAAAAAAAAGTAAAATAAACAATAAAAAAAAAATTTAGCGAATGTATACGTAAGTATGTATGTAAACAGTGTTCAAATCACATGGAGGTATCACCGCATGCGTTAGAGCGAGAGCAACGATTCTAGCAGTCGCCTATGGAGATTTTTAAGTACCAAAGTTTGGCGGCATTCCACAAATGTGCGTAATTTTAAAGCGCGACATGTGCGGTATCTATTTACTCGGCGTAACATCTTTCACATTATACAAAAAAATTGGACTAAAGCCTCATACACACGATTGGATTTTCAGCAGGGATTTGTGTGATGACAGACTGTTTGTCTAAAAACCGATCGTTAGTACGCTCCTCCAGACAATTGTTGTCAAACTTTCCGCCAAAAAATGTTGGATGGTAGGCTAGTAAATTTTCAGCGGACAACAGACTTTTGTCAGATTTTCGTATCGTGTGTACACAAGTCCATCACACAAAAGTCCAAAGTACAAAACACGCTTGCTCGGAATCAGTGCTCACCAAACACGACATGAGCAGAAGGTGCCCAAAGGGTGGCGCTCAAGAGCTGAAATTCCACATAGTACGTCACTACATTTGTGTTTGTTGGCCGAAAACTGTGTGTCGTTAGTATGTAAGACAAGTTCCTGGCACACGTCCTTCGGATAAAAGTCTGAAGCTCTGTTGGCCAACAATCTGATCGTGTGTATGTGGCTGTACTTTACTGTTTTGTTATTTGCTAGTTCATGAAAAAAAATGCGTTTGAAAAATTGTTGCGTAAGTATCGTGTGACATAAAAAGTTGCAACGACTGCTGTTTTATTCATAGGGTGTCTGCTGAAGAAAACATATATAATGTTTCGGGGGTTTGAGTAATTTTCTAGCAAAAAATACTAATTTAAACTTGTAAACAAAAAGTTCCAGCAAAGGCCTGGTATGACAGTGGTTAAAGTAGCGCAGTGCTGAATAGCATAAAAAAATGCCCTGGTCATGAAGGAAGGTAAAACCTTCTACAGTTGAAGTGGTTAACAAACTTAAAAAAAAAAAACTGTACTGATATTTAAAAATATCTGCCTGGAATTCCTCATTATATCCATGCAGACACAGAGCGCAGATTATTCTGGATTAGAGTGTCAGCTAATGTGTACTAGCAGCCCTCCCAGCCTTCAGAAATGGAGAAAGAACTGTTAATAGATTCTGTTCAAAGATCTGCTGGATGAAAGCTTTGCCATTAGGAAGTATAGAAAGGTTATTGTTTAGAGTAGAGTTCTTCCTTACTTCCTACTGTTTAGTGTTGACCTAAATGTTCCTATCTTCACAGGATGGAGGGGAGATCTGCCAGAGTTTTTGTTTTAGAGGAAATACAGACCATACGATGTGGTTACTTTAGCAAGTATGATCTCACCGCAGCAGCATTCCCAGCATATTAATATATTTTACATGTTGACTGAGTTTTCCATACTGCCAGCAAATAGTGTTAGAGTCCACCCACGCATATTCTTTATACAGTAAACACAATGGAGAGGATTGTTTCTGTTGTGTTCATAGAAGGGTGCTCCAGTGTCATCTTCAATGCAAGCTGAAATGCTGTTACCTGTGTCTGGTTTTGGGAAATATTACATACCTCAGGTAACATCCTGCTTTTGTGGGTTTGTGACTACAAATTCTTGCAAGTATTTCATATTTCATGTACTTATCTGAGCAGCTTCTTCTCGTTAATAACAGTTAATAATTTAAACCCTTATAGGTCTTAAAAACCCAACCGCAACCTGATTAGCAGATGTTAATTGGAGTTGCCTAGCTGGAGGTGTGAAATTTTGTGAAACAGCCAGGGTAAAGCCTGGTACACACTATACGTTTTTTTTTTATTTTTCGTTCAACCCAGCGGCCCCCCGCCAGAGCACCCGGTCAGCGGTCTCTGCCATTGGCTGAGAGCGCTGATCGGGAGCTGGTGGGCTGCTGGTTTTCCAGCATGCTCATTTGACAGAAGCCAGCTGTACGGACTGGCTGACACACGCGGGCCGAATGTCGGACGTTTTTTATTGAACTGGCTATGTCACGCGACATTTGGCCCATGTCTACCAGGCTTAAAGAGATTGTAAAGGCTCTTTTTTTGGGTTTTTTTTTAATAACAAATATGTTATACTTACCTCCTCTGTGCAGTTGGTTTTTCACAGAGAAGCCCGAATCCTCCTATTCTTGGGTTTCTCTTTTCTGCTCCTGGCCCCTCCCTTCTTTGAGTGCCCCTCAGCCAGCAGCTTGCTACAGGGGTCACCCAAGCTGAGTCAGTGCTCCGTGTATCCATTCAGACACGGAGCCCTGACCCCGCCCCGCCCCCTCTCTCCCCTGATTGGCTGACTGACTTTGTTTGACCGCCGCGGGAGCCAATAGTGCCGCTGCTCTGTCTCAGCCAATCAGGAGGAGTGTACTGGATGACTGAGGGGATTGTGGACATCGCTGGAGAAAGAAGGGGCTCAGGTAGGCAATTTGGGGGGTGCTGGGGAGGCTGCTACACACAGAAGGTTTTTTATCTTAATGCATAGAATGCATTGAGATAAAAAACCTTCTGCCTTTACATCTCCTTTAAGAGTCGAATTTGACAGGCTTTTCTTCACTTCTGAACTGCTTCTCCTCTATAGCCCAGTACACACTGACAGTTTTTTGTTGTTCAACCCAGCAGGTTGAACAACAAAAAAGCTCACTGTACTATGCAATGTTTGACCAATTTGTTCTGACATGGGGAAGTGACGACCCCCCTACCAGAACACACCAGGCAGCACTCACAGCCATTGGCTTCCTGTGCTGATCAGATACCAGCATGCCTGTTTGACAGAAGCCAGATGTTTGGCCAGCTTCTGTCGGACAGGCTGCTGTACACATAGGTGTTGGTTTCTGTTGAACCGGCCAATACCGGCCGATATTTATCCCATGTGTACCAGGCTTGAGGAGTGCAGAAAGAGTAGTATCAAGTCAAATGCAGGTCAGCTGTACTTGTAACTAAATCTGAATGATCTCAGAAGTTGCTGAAACTGATATCAAAAACATGCTGTATTTGCCCATTGAAGCCCATCGATGGTGCATGTCCGACAGTTTCCTTAGCTGGCCATAGATGATTCAAATCTTAGCAAATTCAGAGACTGGACGAGATTCAAACCATCTATGGGCAGGCTGATTGTACCCAAGTTGATCCACTTGAGGTTGCAGGAAAGAAAATTGCATAATCCATGGTTGCCCTTTTGTTCTGGTGCAGCTGTGCATGGTAGGGATAGGTGTGCGCACAGGCCGGGGCACACCCTAATCGCCAGGTGCTGCGTAGATTCCCCCTGCTGTTTGGCTGCACAGAAAGGGACTGCGGAATCTCTGTCCTCAGTACCTTTCTCTGTCTGTAAAGTGAGACATTGGGGCAGTGACAACCCATCCGTACGGGGCGCAGGGGGGCTGCAATCCTAATCTACTGCAGGGTGCTGGACACATGGATTCCAATGGGGTTTGTTTTTTTTTTAAGTACGTGATTACAGCCTGAGGCTCTAATAGGCTTCAAAAAAGGGTGGCCTCTGGGGGCAGAGCACTGTGCCTGTGACCCGACCGACTGGAGGGGGGGAGGGGGTTGTTGGCAAGTGAATTGTTTGCCGCCCCCACCCCCAAAAAAATATATCACCAGCAGCCACTGCATCAGGGGTCTGTTTAGACCCAGGATATTTTACCAAAGTCCCCCAATGGGGCTCTGAAAAATATGTAAAAAAAAAAAAAAAGAAGAAAAAAGATGATTGAAAAAAAAACCATTGTAAAAAAGTAATACAATTTTTTTTTTACCTGTGTTTTTTCCTTGCAAGAAAAGTGCAAGAAAAATGTTTCCCTTTAAATAATATGGGACTTTTTACACCACTACATTACCGTACAGGGTGTTTTGAAAATTCCTGCATGCTGCATCTTTGGTGCAGTTTTGAAACCGGTACCAAAAATGCAGCATCCCTTTGAAATGGATGGAAATCATGGCAAAATCACTGTGATTTTGCTTTTTTTTTGGTGTTTTTGAGACACATGTCCATTTTTCACAGGTGCAGGTAACCCAAAAACGCACCAGAAACACGCACCAAACACGTCTGAGACACAGCAAAGGCACAGTAAAAAATGCATATGTTTTTACTGTGATTTTCTTACAGAGCAGTGTGAAAGTACCCTTAAACTTCAGAAATAAAACCTGGAAAATGATTGGTTCTTAAGCCGATCTGCACCAGATTTTGCACTGTACAAAAGTCTGTTTTTTTTTTTCTTTTGTCCTAATCACTTAAAAAATTGCTGAACTGTATAATATAATTGTAGCAATACTAGTATTCAAAGAGATTGGCAGGACTGACAAGTATGGAACACCAAGGCGTCAATGGAAGGTGCAATCTAGCATACCAGGGTCATTGATGGAGCAACTGTCTGGGTGCAGAACCTTATCCAAAGAGGACTAGCTGAGGATGAGGGCCATGGTGCAGTGTCAGATAAGCGCAAAATCCCCCAACACATAGGGCTGTAACTACAGAATATAGTGCTTCTTAGCAAAATTTATATTAAGCACCTAGGAGTGCAAGAATTACAATGGTATTTTATATTTTAAAATCATTGTTAATGCTCATGCACATAATTACTCTAAAACTCTAATGCAAATTTCTATAAAATGGCGTTTTTGTTTGTAGGACAGCAGACATCAGCTGTCATGATATCTGAGTCTTATGGGGCGTACACACGGTCGGACTTTTCAGCTACAAAAGTCTGACAGCCTGTCCGACAGACTTTCGACAGACTTTTAACGGACTTTTGGCTGACTTTAAACTGACTTTCTAACGACCGGACTTGCCTATACACGATCACACAAAAGTCCGACGGATTCGTACGTGATGACGTACACCGGACTAAAATAAGGAAGTTGATAGCCAGTAGCCAATAGCTGCCCTAGCGTGGGTTTTTGTCCGTCGGACTAGCATACAGACGAGCGGATTTCTGGGTCGGGCGGAGTTATGACGTAAAGATTTGAAGCAAGTTCCAAATCTAAAGTCCATCAGATTTGCATCTGGAAAAGTCTGCTGAAAGTCCGGGGAAGCCCACACACGATCGGATTGTCCGCCGGATTTGGTCCGTCAGCGTCCGTCGGACTTTTGTAGCCGAAAAGTCCGACCGTGTGTACGCCCCATAATTGGGGCTTTTAGGGGCATCAGGAAAACAAAGTTCATTTTGGACTGCTGGCCTGGCTGCACAAAAAGCACTGGGGACAATCAAGCTACTCCAAGATGGGGATGATGGCTCCACTGCTGGGACACCATGTAGCCTGTGCAGCATCACAAAACATTCTGGGTTTGATTTAATAAAACTGGAGAGGGCAAAATCTGGTGTCGCTTTGCATAGAAACCAATCAGCTTTCCGGCTTTTTTATCAAAGCATAACCACTTGCTGACCGCCTTATAGCCGAATGACCGCATGAAGAGAGGAGAAGAGAGCTGACTTCTCTAAAAGGGACAGTATCCTGATTATCAGTACAGTCCCTACAGTGCCCACCAGTGCTGCCAATTTGTACCCACCAGTGCCTCCTCATCAGTGTCACCTATCAGTGCCCACCTGTGACGCCTACCAATGCCACCTATCAGTGCCCACCAGTCCCGCCTCACCAGTGCAAACTAATCAACGCACATCAGTGAAGGAGAAAAATTACTTGTTTTCAAAATTTTATAACAAATGTAGCGCTACCCCCATGAGGGCCGCTGGTATAATCAGTATCCCACTGCTTGCCCTGACCCTGCAAGTCTTCCACCACCTCTGACGCCCTGGGTTCGGACATTTTTTCTATCAATGACAACAATGAAATAGACACACTACAATCTGATAAACCAAGACACTTTGTTTACTGATATGATATTTGATGTGATTTACTGATATGATAAAAACAGTTGGAGGTGAACAACATAAACTTACACTCTTTAGAAATACTTCAAGTAAAATGTCATTGGTGATGAAACAGCAATAACAATGAATAATGTAAGATAATCAAATATAAAGAAAAATTAGATGTTGGTGGCCCTTAGACTTACACATGTGGCCTATGTAAACAGGCAGAAGAAGGGCAGGGGAATGACTTTTAGCTATGTCAGACCATTCCCTTCTGTACCTCAACCCACAGGTACAAACAATAAACACAATGGCACAACCTTCAGAAAACTGTTTTAAATGGAGGAATTTAACCTGCTCTCACAAGAGTTCTAGGGCTTTGTCAGCACGGTAAAGAGGATTCTTTATGCTGGGAGGGAATTACAGAGATGAAGTCCTTAGGTCTTCAGCTAGCATTTAGGAGAATGGTATTGGAAGAAATTCCTAAATAGCAGAGCAAAGCAATTCGACTGGTCTGATTTCAACAAGCAAACAACAGAGTTTTCTGGTGTTGATTAAGTGCAGACAGAGATCACTGTAATGGTTGATTTAAAGGTATTGTATCCTGTGGTACTACAAGTAACAGCAAGGTGAATGGAAGTAATGATGTCTGTATACAGTGTCTATGTAGATGGATGAACTTGTCCTGTAGCACTACAGGTAACAGCAAGGTGAATGGAGACAATGGTGTCTGTGTACAGTGTCTATGTAGATGGACGAACTTGTCCTGTAGCACTACAGGTAACAGCAAGGTGAATGGAGACAATGATGTCTGTATTCAGTGCCTGTGTAGATGTATGGGCAAGTGCCCGCTCACCGATACTGCACTGGATAAAGCTGGTGGTGATGAAAGTGACTTTACAGACTCTCCCTCAGTGTGTTGGCTCATTGAATGGCGTCCAGCCTCCGCCACATTGCGCCGAGGTCCACCCAAATCAGCTGCAATGTGATCTATATGAAGCAGAAGCAGCCTCCAGGTTGCCGCTGGACAGTAAAGCAATGCTGTCCGCAGATGCCTCAAAGATACAAGTGTGGTGACTCTCTTTGCGCAGGCCTGCTTGCAGATCCAGGCCGGGGTCCCAAGAGAGCAATCTAGGCCTAGACCAACCCCTTTTATCTTCTCTCCCAGCAGTCTGTTCTTCCTTTTCAGCCTCTTGTAGTAGTTTTAAAACAGTTCATCTGAAAGGGAAATCCCAGCAGTCTAAACTACATGTCCCAGTATGCTTTGCTCTGCTTTAATTATTACATTCCGGTTGTGACAGCACAGAGTCCAAGCTCAACGCTAGAGGGAAACAGCTCCACAGCAGTAAGGATGCACAATGTCTCCTGATTGCAGGCACAAATAGCCGACTCCTGGCAACACAAACTATGAAAATGTTTTGTTTTTCACAATTTTCAGTCTTTATTCATTTATTTAGCAAAAAAATAAAAAACCCAGTGGTGATTAAATAGCACCAAAAGGAAGCCTTCTTTGTCTGAAAATAATGAAAAAAATTTTGCTTGGGTACAGGGTTGCATGACCGCGCAATTGTCATTCAAAGTGCAACAGCGCTAAAAGCTGAAAACTGGCCTGGTTAGGAAAGGGGTAAAAGTGTCCGGTAGTCAACTGGTTAACTGAACAAGCTGAAGTTAGAAGCTGATTGGCTGCCATGCACAGCTGCACCAAATTTTGCACTTTCCAGGTTTAGTAAATCAACCCCTCTGTTTGCTTCACAGAGAAGAGTGTGATGTAACTGGCAGTAATTATGAAGACTCCTGGGTGTCTGATGTCAGCTTTTCTTCACTGGACACTACAAAGGGGGTCAGAATAAACTGCAACCTCCCCACTCCTTAAAGCAGTATTAAAACTGAAGATGAAATATATTGCAGCTTACCAATCATTAGATGTGGTGGCTGCCATTGTTTTCCTTTTTTTAGGTGTTTTCCCTCGTTTTCACCTGGTGATCTGCCTAGCAACACACCTCTTGTCTTAGAGTGCCTCCACTCTAGCTGAAGGAGCAACAGAGACACCTTCTGACAGCAGCAATGTCAGTCTGGGGGAAGGGGAGTGCTAGATGTACTACCAGATTTAAAAACACTAACCCATTAAAGCCAAATTCCAGCTCACACTTTATAAGCAGTTACCAAAACACTATTGTTGCTTTTGGGATAAAGGTTTTACATAAGTAAAAGCTGATCATTGTAAGCAGCCCTGCCGGTTGTAAATGGTTTGTCTCATCACTCTAACTGCTACATCTGCAAGAGAGCTTGTTCTGTTGAAAAACAATAGTCTTACTGGTAGGATCACCAGGTGAAAAAAAGGAAACTAATGCAACCATCACATCTAAGAATTAGTAAGCTGCAATATAATAAATGTTTGTTTTCGGGTTACCGCTTTAATGTTATAGTGCCGAATTTGTATAATCCTCCTATAGACAATGTGCCTCCAGAGACTACCTTCCTGAGGACTCCTCTAACCCCCCAGTCCCCATAGCAGTCAGATGGGCTGCAATAGTTATAGGTACACTACTGCAAACAAACCATTGCAGTACCAATAAGCACGAGAAACTAGGTTTGATGCAAGTAGCAAAATCCAGAGGAAAGTCAGGCTTGTGTGAATTTCTTTTCTGCAACCCATGGCTGCAGTAATGAAATTTGCACCGTCTGTGGCCAGCCTTAGTGCAGAATTCTGGGAAAATCAGTGAGCCAATCACACAAGCAGGAAATTACATTTCCTGGAGGGCGTTCTGTGCACCAACTGTGTATAGAACGCCTCCAGGTAGCCATATTGCATTGCATTTTACAGAAAATGAGAGCACTGCAGATTGAAAAGGAAAAGTAATATTTAATACAATTTAGTTGGAATATGACTAGCAATTGTATAATATATATATATATATATATATATATATATATATAGTTTTCTTTTTCCCAGAAATTAGAGTTACCCTTTAAGCTTTGACAATAAAAATCTGAAAGCTGATTGGTTTCTATGCACATCTGCACCAGATTTTGCACTCTCCAGTTTAAGTAACCCCCCCACCCACAATTGTAACGTGGCAACAGTGCAGATGTGCTCTTATTATCCCCTTGAACTTATGTAATTGTATGTATAGCTAATGCTGTTTCACTAAATGCACACGCCAGGGCTTTGAGTTGAGTTGCATCTTGATATAGCCCAGTCTATTACCCTACAGGGTCCGACTCGCTTATAAACACATACACATACTAGGCCAATTTGTAGACAGGATCTGATTAACTTACCAGCATGTCTTTGGAGTGTGGGAGGAAACCCACGCAGGCACAGGGAGAACATGCAAACTCCAGGCAGATGGTGTCATGGTCGGGATTTGAACCAGCCACCCTATTGCTGCTAGGTGAGAGTGCTAACCACTACACCACTGTGCTGTTCTGTTGGTGGATCTCTGAAAAGGTTGAAGAAATGTCAGGGAAATGTATGTTGCTGATGCGGTTTACATGTGGTCTTGGTTCTCTATTACAGAGACACTTGTCACCGGAGGAATTTCAGCAAGTCTTTGGGATGAATATTGAATTGTTTGACCGCCTTGCACTGTGGAAGAGGAATGACCTAAAGAAGAAAGCTTTGCTTTTCTAGCCTCTGCTACACTCCCACAGCCGCCAGAACTACAACCTGCTCCCGCTGTCACCTTGTTGCAGCTCTTTTTTCGGAAGAGAAAGGCAAAACGGATCCCCGGGGCCCGGCAGTTCTCGCACCTTTTTCCAGCCATGCCAACGTCCACTCCTTGTTTGCTTTATTGACAGTATTCTGCGCAGCCCAGGAACACAACTCCACTGATCACTGTAAATGAGGATTACTACATCTGTATGTATAGCTCATGTATTGTGTCATTCAGATTGGTTTGATGTATGTATTGAAGGCCAAAGACTCCCATGTCAGCCATGTTTGCACTTCTATAAATGATTACACGTTGTCCAGAGATCAACATTTTCCCTGTGTTCTAAAAACAGCATATGCTTGTGGCATCCACGCAACTTTGAAATACTTATTTAGAACGTACACATTGTAGTAGCCGATGAGAATTTATAGATCTGACTTCAGCAATGTGTCATTTAACTGTTCTTTACACTGCCAACATTTGTTATTGACAAAGTAATAGAAGAAATGTATTATCTTTTTTTTAAAGTGTACCTGTCAGTTATACAAAGTATAGAGAGGTATGTTTGGGGGGGTCAAACCAATCTACCCTTCATAAAAACTATTCATTTAAAGTAAACCTCTGCTTTGCTCATATAGGAGAAAGCAATGGGTTTTCTTTACTCTTGCCTGCCTAGCAGTAAATAATCACCTCTCCTTCACTAACCAATCACCAATCAGTTCAGCTGCGAGGGGGAGCATGTGACTCACTCCATGTGACAGCGCCGGTCCAGCCATAGCCATGTGTACACTATGAGTTGCCTGCTCCCAGCAGCCGAACGCAACAGATAATGGAAAACGCACCACTCCAGGTTAGATGGGCTAGCCTAATAGACTCCACACATGGCTGCTGGCCGCCCCCCCCCCCCTGGCTCGCCTCCCTAAAGCATACAATCCAAGAAGAGTTGGCTGCACACCACGGCAAGTCCTTGCACCATTTATTGTGTGATCTCCAAAATAAAGTGACACAAACAGGACTAAGACAGGCTTTTCTTCTTGGATTGTAAGCTGAACACAATGGCAGGGGAGAGAAAGAAAGTTACGTATATACTTCTGGGTAGGGGTGATTTAAAGTGAACCTTTTTTTGTACCTACATAGGTTTGCTTTAAAGCTGGCCATAGATGCATCGAATCTCAGCCAGTTCAGCAAGGACCAGCCGAGATTCAATCCATCTATGGGCAGGCTGGTTGTACTGAAGTCAATCCATCGATCAACTTCTATAGCAGCTGGCAGTGATCATTGTGTTCTGACAGCAAGGAAGGCTCCCCGCTGGCAGAACACAGTAGTGCTGTGGGAGGGATTACCCCAACAACACTGACTGTGTTGATGGGAGAATAGAGTGATTTTCAAATTGCATTATCTATGGCCAGCCTTAAGCCTGGTACACACTACAAAAACTATAAAAACTGACAGCTCCGGTCGGGAGGCACTGTACTAACCATGCGAGGTTAGTCCAGTGATCTCCCCCACTGAGCTGTTGTGTTCTGACAGGGGAACGCCCCTCCCTGCCAGAACTCTCTGATCAGCGCTCTCTGCCATTGGCCGACATACACACGGGCAGAAGGTTTCCCGACATTCTGCCCGTGTGTACAGGGCTTTAGGCCCCTTTCACACAGGGCAGACTCTGATTAGATCAGCAGGGAATCTGTCCACTGATCCCCTGCTGATCTGGGCAGAGTGGGTGGATGACACATCCGTATCTGCTCAGTTTATGCAGAGCGGACACAGACCAAGCCCACACAGCTCTATGGGCTGGTGGGTGTAAACAGGCCTCACTGTCTGTTTACAGCCAACTTTCCTCTGATCTGCCAAGCCGGAGAGGAATAGATCCCCTTCTGTTCTTTTATTTTTTTATTTTTTTCGGACTGAATCTGATTGGAGGTAGGCGGGTGTAAACTGACACAAGTCCCTTTACAACCTCAGGACCATAGGGGTGAATGGAGGGTCTGATCAGGTCTGCCTCAAAAACAGACAGGTGATAACTCTGATCAGACCCTTTGTGTGAAAGGAGCCTTAGAGTACATGGGACAGAACATTTCTTATCAAACAGGCCTTTATAATTTAAGCAACAGGTCCACTTTAAAAGGATCAGTCACAGGCATTGTTGTATCTATGATTGTGCTGATGTATTTGGCAAGTGATTGGCAGGTCTTAGAGGGGCTGCAAACCAAGATCTGAATTCATGTAGGCCCCAATGATTGTAGTGTCAATCATTTAGACTGTACGTAGGTGTGTCCACTGTCCAGCCAAGCATTGACAGCTGCATGCTCTTCATTGAACGATTGTTTATATTCTGGGGACTTTGAAGTGTTGTATTGTAAGTGGTAACACAATAGCCCTGGGTACACTCTGGAGCCATCTCATTGGCCACTATCGTTGCTATTTTAATCGAACTAAGACCAAGGTCCCGCCATCAGATCATAGTATAACAACATGACAGACGGTGGTAATAGAGCTGAAGAGATGATCAAAATGAACTCCAGTTAAATAAATTGGGTTTGTCTTCATGTTTGTGTCCACATTGCTATATCATTAGGTGCTATCCCAACACTGGTGATGAAATCTTTTTTTTATTTGTTAATGAATGTATTATACATATCTTGCCTTTGTTTAATTATGGGATGAAGGATCTGGTTTGCCATACATTGTAAACAGAAGAAGAATGTGGAGAGATCGGGGTTTAGGATATGTATAAGAGAAGGGATTCAGGATTACTCTAAGGCAGGGGTCTCCAAACTGCGGCCTGAGGGCCAGATGTGGCCCTTTGCTAGCTTTTATCTGTCCCTTGGGACACCATTCCTCCCACCGATATGAAGCACTATTCCTCCCACTGACACCAACAATGGGGCACTAATTCTTCCACCGATACCAATGAGGGGATACTAATCCTCCTACTAATAGGGACAGTACTCCTACTTCTATTGACCACCAACTCTAAGGCCATATTTATTCTCAGTCATGGTGGACCCGTGACATTTTCCGCCCCTGCTGGCCACAATCCGGCCCTCCTCAGGTCTGAAGGACAAAACTGGCCCTTTGTTTGAAAAGTTTGGAGACCCCTGCTCTAAGGTAAAGGAGGAGATGGCTGATGAAGGTGATGGTTTTTAAATATAAAATACATGCTTTGTGTAAGAAGAATATTTATCTTTGTTATTCATATATTTTAGTTGGAGTTCATTTTAGGTCATATCTGTTTATCATTTTGTTCTAACAGAGGCTGCAAGCTCTAATCTGTATCAAAGGACTCCTAGGTGATCGACTGATCCTGCAATGCTTGGGCAGGATGTCTGCACTGCTCTTGTAATTCCTCTAGGGGGGGCTCTTTCTCTTCAGCCATCTGCACTGTGCTTCTAAACTTGTTATATTATCTTCTATAAAACTATTGTTAGACCCCCCCAAAAACCTATACCAGATATATATTTGGATATTGTTTTTTATTTTGTTTAATTCCTACTGATATCCTAGTTCCATCCATGTTTCTTGCTTGTTAATACATCTTAATAATGTAAAGTTGGTTAGCATGATAACTGTATGCTTTTTGCAACTGGGAGTGCCCACATATTATTAATGTATATATTCCTATTCAGTCATATTTAACTCTCGACCAGATCCCTGGCACCATGACTGAGCATTTTCCATAGACTTTTCATGGTGAATGTTTATTGGAGAGAGGTCACCAGGTCTGTCCATTATCTTCTCCAATTGCTCGACTTGGGATGTGATAGCACATGTGCATAGCCAATTTATACACATACTAGGGCCAGATTAGACAGGAGTTCATTAACCTACAAGCATGTCTGTGACATGTGGGGGGAAACTGGAGTACCAGGAGGAAGCACACACAAGTACAGGGAGAACATGCAAACTCCATGCAGACAGTGACCTGGGCGAGATTCTAACCAAGTGCTGCACTAAGCCACTCCCCCTACCCCCCTATATATCATACATAAATATAATAATATACCATTATAAATTATATTGGTTTTTTGACATAAAACTTCCATAAACCTTCAGTGTTTTTTTTTTTAACTTAACGCACTGGGGGAGATTTACTAAATCTGGAGCGTGGAAAAAATCTGTTGCAGCTCTGCATAGAAACCATGGAGGGATGAGAGACATCGCACACCACCAGCTCAATAGGTGGAGAGGAATGCAAACGGCTTTAGCCTTGGCTGATGCATTTCATCCCACCCACCAGGAGCTTAACCTCCATGACTAAGCGGTGGGCAGGGTGAAATGGGCAAGTCTGAAGCCATTCACATTCTTCTCCACCTGTGGAGTGGTGTGCCTGAACCCTTAGTGATTACTAGGTATTGTGAGTATTTCTGCATAGAAACCAATCAGCTTCCATATTTTATTGTCAAAGATTAACCGAACAAGCTGAAGTTAGAAGCTGATTGGCTACCATGCACAGCTGCACTAGATTCTGAGTGTGCCAGTTTTAGTACATCTCCCCCTATTGTGTACAATAAAATAAACATTACTCAGTAAACTATTTGGTAAAATTCTAACCCCGGCACTTGCAGTTTACAACTTTTGCTGCTGGCTCCCAGTGCTGCTTCCCTGAACAGTGTAGTCCAGAGACAGTCTGTTCATTTAGAGAAGAAAGCGTGAAGGAGGATGGAAGAGCAGGGGAGTGCCTTGACAACCTAGGCTACAGGGCTGTCTGTTTCTGTTGCACACAGTGTAGGGAGACACAACTCCAGACCCTGCATGCTAAGGTGGCTCCAAAGGATGCTGCAAGAGAAAGGGGCTACCCTGAAATAGGAAACTGGAGGCAGCGGTCATAGCATCAGCTTAAAGTGGTAGTAAACCACACCTTTTTGAAAAAAAAACCTGCAAAACATCGCATACTAGCCCATTATCAAATACTTGCCTTAAAACGAAGCCCTCCAGCGGCACACTATCAACGCTGACAGGGCTTCCATCTTTACCCGGGCTTCCTTCCGGGTGCTAGTGCTTTGGCCATCTGATTGGCCGCGCCGTGATGACATCCCTCCCGTGCATGGGAGCAGGAGTCAGGGCCGCGGCATAGAGCTCTAAAGGGATGGTACGGGTATGCCGTCCCTTCAGAGCGCATGCACCAGTGACGTCAACGGCTGCATGCGATGTGAATATCTCCTAAACAGTGCAAGTTTAGGAGATGTTCACTGTACCTACAGGTAAGCATTTTAATAGGCTTACTTGTAGGTAAAAAAAAAAAAAAAGACTTTACTACCACTTTAAATAGGAACGCTGGCAAGGATTAAAAATGTATGCTAGAGCTGCACGATTAATCATTAAAAAATTGTGATCTCGATTCAACCCCGTCACCATCTTAATCCAGTATTTGCACAATTCATGTAACAAGTACAGAGCAATTCTCCCACAGCTTTAAAAAAAGCAGCTGATAAACATTGCTCAAAGAAACATTGTATCCTTCTGTTCTTTTAGAGAGCAAAGGGATGAACTTTGGTCTCCAAATGAGGTCAGTTTAACCACTTAAAGTGGTGTTCCGCCCAAAAAAAAAAAAATTAAAAGCCAGCAGCGACACATACTGCAGCTGCTGGCTTTTAACAATAGGACACTTACCTGTCCTGGAGTCCAGCGATGTCGGCACCGCAACTGATGTTTCCATCAGCTGTCAGCTGCTGCCGTCGCCATTGTGGGTAAGGGTGCCCAGCAGTGTAGCCTTACGGCTTCACGCTGGGAACCCTACTGCGCATGCGTGAGGCCCGGTTCCTCTCTGCTACTGGCCCGACGAAACGAAGAGGAGGAGGGAGCCCCGCGGTGATGTCACGGGCCGCGTCCCGGACTCCCGGAAGTGGAAGCTGGATACCTGTCAAAGACAGGTTTCCATATTATTTAGAACCCCAAACATTACATATAGAGTCCCTAGAGAATAAAATGGTGGTCTTTGCAATATTTTATTTTGCACTGTATTTGTGCAGGGGTCTTTCAAATGCAATTGTTTGGGAAAAAATACACTTCAATGAATTTAAAAAAAAACGAAGTTAGCCCAGTTTTTTTGTATAATGTGAACAATGATGTTACGCCAAGAATCGTGATCTTTATTATACGCAAAGAAATCGTTATTCTCATTTTTTAAAGAATCATGCAGCTCTACTGTATACTCAGTAAGTGATTTAGGGCTCATTTACACTTGTTGCGGCTTTAACACACATTAACAGCTAGTTTACACTTGCTTCTTCTTTAGTGACAGGACCTTTGACTGGCGTTCAGAGACCTTTAACAAAGCATGTTCCGAAGCCTTGTTTTGAAGCAAGTGTAAACTAGCCATTAATGTGTGTTGAAGCCGAAGCAAGTGTAAATGAGCCCTTAGAGAGCACAGTATTTGCAGATTCCATAGTTCTGGCACAGCTTTCTCATATCAGTAATGTACCCCGCCTGTCCCAGCAGGATTACGGGAGGAGCACACAACTTCTCTGCCCTACAAGCAAGTTTACTTACACAATTAGTCAAAGTTCAGAGAAGAGCCATGGTGCAGAGTTACTATTATAGGGAGTCATTTATCTGTAGGCAGCTTGTGTCAGTATTTTCACTTAAAGGAAACCTCTGCTGAGAGATACATAGGCTCCCACTTCTGACATCTTCTGAGAATGCTAGTCACCTGCTGATCTAATGGCTTCAATACTTGGGTCGTTAACCGAGAACAAGTATGCAAGTTTAGCCTTCTGACTTCACTGGTTACATACTTGTTCCAGGTCAAACAAAGGAAAAAAAGGATCAGCATGACAGCCAGCTAACTAGCATTTTCTGACTGGGGTCTTCTCAGTAAAGGTTACCTTTTAGGTTTGTATCTCCAAAACTTGTGAATAGATACTGAACATAGATTATCATATTAGAAAGCCTGTGTTCATTCCATGCGGGGAAGAATGTTGGATTCCAGTGGTATTGTAAAACACATCTGTGTCCTCCATGCAGTCACCATACTATGGAGAGAATGTTCTATCACCATGCAGCTGTGTTTGGGGCCATAGAAGTACAAATACATCATGGAATCTTCTAGTAGTTGTAAAATAAAGTTGCACTAAATCACAAACATAAATTGTGAAAACTATAACAAAAATAATCAAAAAGGAATAAACCAGTTAGTGAAAAAATTTCCCAATATAGAATATCAATCCTTGTTGAGTGATCGGGATTAGGTGTTACACCCACAGTGCAAATCGCGATGATATATATAGAAAATCCAAAAATAAAAATGTCCCTTTAGTGATAATGAGACCATCCAACACCACAAACAAAGTGACACCTCCACCATAAGAAATGCCTGCTTGCCAGCTTGCATGGACAAGCTGGCTGGACATCACGGGAGGTTTAACACACTTGTGGCTAATACCCAGCAAGGGCCTTTAGTCTTGCAAGGAGATATATATATATAAGGCAATCCCACCGTATATCAAATTCCCACAACGCAATCATGGCTCAATCTCAGCAGGAACCCTCCACGCATACCCTTCAGGTAGTCATGCTCATGGAAGATCCCCAAAAAGATAAAGGCTTGCCATAGTGTAAAACCAAAAAAACTTTATTCTACCATAAAAGTAATGCACTTACATCAATTTCCATTGGATAAACTTAAGCCGGCCGGCTATAGCATAAACGTCCATCCTTCTGGGATCTAAGAAGTGCGGTGATGTCAGCACATCGCTCCATCCAATGCGTTTGGTCACACACTGATGTCGTGCTGGGGCACAATCTTCTAGTAACTGTGTGCGCTTTGAATCTGCCTTGGTCAGAGTGCAGTTACAGAGTGGTTAGTGTGTCACATGTGACTACATAGAAAGCCCAAGTGGTTTCCTACCTTAGAGAGAAAAATATCACCGCTTTGAAGGAGGTCTGTGAGGAACAAACATTTTCTCCATGCTGGAAGTAACAGGTGCTGGCAATGCTGGTAATTGAGAGGTAAAGGAGAAATCCTGGACAGCCGGACTCAAAAGTAATCTTCGATCTTTATTTCAGTATAATCATAAAAATACATGCCACAGCATCACAAAGCAGGAAAGCTGACGCGTTTCACACTGTAGTCAGTGCTTCATCACAATGCACAATCTTCTAGTAATTGTGTGCGCTTTGAATCTGCCTTGGTCAGAGTGCAGTCACAGAGGGTTAGTGTGTCACATGTGACTACATAGAAAGCCCAAGTGGTTTCCTACCTTACCCATCTCTCCCCTATTTACATCTTATAAAAAAAAAGTTTATCATTTATCAGAAGTTATTTATTAAATAAAATTTATCGATCTATTCGGTATAAAATTTTGCTAAATATAAAATAAATAAAAATATTTGCTATATTTAATATATATATAAAATGTAATAAACATTATACATATACAATGAATTGCTTTATTAACTATACACTAAAGCCTAGTTCCCAAAATATAGATATGTTTTATTTATTACCATACGCCTCACCCCATGTTATGTCTTCTACTAACAGGATGTATTGGAAAGCTAATGGGAACTAACAAAATGATCAAATATATGTTAATATACAATATGTGTGACTGATCTGTGAACAATATTAGTGCAACTTTAGGAAAGCATTATGCAAGATATATAGATTCAAGATGTCACATTGTCACAATGAGGGTTTATTTACTAAAACTGGGAAGTTCAAAATCTAGTGCAGCTGCACCAAATTTTGCACTCTGCAGTTTTAGGAAATCAACCCCAAAGAGTCTTTTTTTTATGACAAAATATGGACAAACAGGAGGAGCGCTAGACCAAATGGTATAAGAGTCCAAGGTACTTTGATTATTTTTAGTAAGATCACATAAAATATCCAACACTTTTCAACAGCCAAAACACTCCTTCATCAAGGCTGCAAAAAAAAAGTATGGATTTAATTATAAATAGATTATAAAAATGACATAAAAGATCAAAAAAATCATAGAGCGTGATCATAGAACAAATTATATACATAAATAAATGATTTAAAAAATCATACAACGTAATCATAGAACAAATTATATACATAAATAAATGATAAAAAAAAATCACAGAACGTAATCATAGAACAAATTATATACATAAATAAATGATTAAAAAAATCATAGAACGTAATCATAGAACAAGACTGCTGCAGTCTTGATGCCTCTTTGCAAGTAGCTATATATAAGAGGGTACATCCTTGAGAACTAGGGGTGAGAAAAATTCAGCTCATCCTCCCAGTGAGTACCAGGACCCACCATAGTTCTATTCTAATGCTGGTGCACCTACCTATATTCTGATGCTCCACTGTTCACCATAGAAAGTGGCTGATAGTAAGAAATCTTGCTGCAGCTCTCTACTGGGTCAGAAACAATTTACTTGTGGTAAGCAACACTAATTGCTAGTCATACACATTTAGATTTAAAAGAGAAGTATGGTCAAAGCTTTTTTTGGCCATACTTCTCTTCTGGGTCACAGGAGTGCACTTAGTTCTGTAATCTCTGACCCAGATTGAACCGACAGCAGGCTTTCGCTGACGTCACAGAGCCAGTCCAGGCTCTAGAAGGATCCCACCAATATTGTTGGGATTCACCCAGATTCCTGGCCGACAGCTGGCTCAGCCTTTCAGCGTGGAGCTGAACTGACACTGAGAGTTACCAGCTGTCTGCTCAGTGAAGACCGAAGAACTGAGTGATCAGCGGTCATGTGATCGCTCAGTCATAGAGCCGGTGGCAGAAAGCTGCAGCATCTAACCGATGCTGCAACCATATAGGTAAGTATGTATGTTTGTTTTTTTTTATATCCCACATTTCCCCTTCAATTAGGATTTAATTAACTATTCCCCCATCCATGTAAAACTACGTGTATGTAGGAATCTCTCAACAGCTATTGTATTCAGACTGCAGTACTCGTGGCTGTCTGAATACCCAAACAGTGACTGCATCTAATTGGCTGCACTCTTACTATTGGTTAACTTTTTTCCACCTGACTCCTGTTTCATTTGACCATTGTCAAGCTAGGTGATGCTGACAGGGCCACTCACAGCTTGAACTGTGTGCTATTGAGCATGAAGCGACAACATTTGATCAATGTATGGTCAGCTTTATTCTGTGGGGCTCTGATTATTAAAATAGTTCTGTACATTTAGTGTACTGGACAAGGTGGCAATTATCAGGAAGAGATCTCTCCTCTCTCTAAATGAAAAGTCAAACTCAGACTCCTCCTCTGAGTCCTGCAGCAGCTACTATTGTATGTAGGCCGCATGTCAAAAGACTCTTCATACTTCTATGGGGAAATGATATTACTGACAGCAGGCCCTGGAACCATAGACTATCAGTCTGGCAGCTCTGATAGAGGCCATAAGGCCTAGTGTTACAGTATGGGATAGCCTTTATAAGCTCTTGCAAACGACTTTACCTTATTCAGCTTTTGTCCTCATAATTCAATGACTCCTATTCAGGTAGTCCCATGTTTCCCCATACTACTAGAGAATGTGGTACTCTTTTATGACCGTGACTGCTCTGTTTCTGTTTATGACCTGTGTCTGCTAATTAATGGCTGCTGGCATGTCCTAAAGTAGTTGTAAACCTCTGAAATGAAAAAGGAAAAAAGCATATCCTTTTATAGTGTGCACTTGCCTCTATCCAAAGCACAGAGTGTGATTTCTGTCTCTTCTCTCATTCTTCTGCTATCTGCATGAGCCACTTATGACAGTCTAAGCCGACACCCGACAATTTCAGGAGCCCCCCTTCCAGCACACAGCAGGAGATTGAGAGCCTCAGCTGTGCATGTGTCCCTATGAGATCAATTTAGTGGGAGGTATTCTTTCCCTCCACTCAGTTTTCAGATTACACTCAGCTCCCCGCTATGCAGTGTGTGAGGTCAGATCCCTCCCCCCAAATTCTGAAGATGAAAAATGCTGTATAAAGTCTGGCTGTAGAGAAGAGAGGGCCGTAGATAAATAAGTACAACATATGTAGGAGGATTTGTTTCATCTCTGTGTATCACATGAGGCCAGTCACTTCACTGGGTATAAATAAATATTATCCACCCTATGTGCATTGTTGTGTAATGCACATTGATGCAAATTTGACGTGCCTTTTTATTTTCATCCATTAATTTCAACAGATTCTTAATGTATGTCATATGGTAAAAAAAAAAAAAAAATCTTGAACTTTTGTTTTATATCCTTATATCAGATAGCTATCCCTTACCTTTTATTACATAGGTGTGCACGTTCCTTACATGTCCCCGGCTTAGCACTGACTGAGGCAGACTCAAGGCCACATTACTCAGTAGCTGCACATTAATTTTTCCTTTCAAGTTTACTTGGAAAAACAAATTGCATAAAAGAAGTAACTGTATTCCTTTTATTTGAACTAAATCCAAGCCAGAATGGCAACATGACAACTCTGGCATCTTCTAGAAGGACTGGTGTGTCTGGACTAGTAGAGGCTCCTGTGGTTGGCTTACTCCATTTAGCTCTGTTCTACATATCAAAAGCCATGGTTGGCTATGCACATTCTGCTGTTTGCTGTGTATAGTACAGGGCCAGCAGGGATGCCACCATATGCACACCTTTTAACGTTCTGAAATGGGAAGGATTAAAGCCTTTTAGCACTAAATATTGTAAGTAAACGACAATCCCCTCACGTTTATGTGGACTTTACAAATTAATGCACTAAAAATTATTTCGTCAAACACAATTGGGCATTTTTTTACCCCCTACTTTTCCTTTGTATACTTGTGTTTGAAAAATAGTATTATTTTATTTTAGGGGGCTTTGTAGCCTTTTTGTCAGGCTTGATGAAAAATTTTGTGCAAAAAAACTGACTGCAGTTACATAGTACATTTGAATTTTTTCTGTACATCAGATTTTAAAGGTGGTCATTGTAGGCAGAAAGAGAGGCACAGAGATTTGGTTCCAGAAGAGGGACTGTTCCTCCATATGAGGGACAACACTTATTGTCTGCCGCCTCTTTCTGCTAGTCCCTCCACTGGCTTCTGTTCGCCCAACAAATAAAATTCAAAATACCTATAACAACATACAAAGTCATCTACAACTCTGCCCCCAGCTACATCATCAACGTTATCTCAAAATATCAACCAAACCGCCCTCTTTGCTCCTCCCCAGACCTCCTGCTTCTTTGATCCCTCATCACCTTCTCCCGTGCCTCCAAGATTTCTCCAGATTCTCTCCCATCCTCTGGAACGCCTTACCTCAATTTCTTTGGATGTATCCTTCTCTGCCCACCTTTAGGCGATCCCTGAAAATTCATCTCTTCAGGGGGGTCTATCCAACCTCCACCTAATAAACTGTACTTTTACTTCCTCCATCAGCACAGCTCACCCCTCACAGCTTTTACCTTTTATTTTGTTTCAATTTTTTTATTAAAGTTTTCAGATTCACAGGTAAAAACAGTGAAGCAGTTACATGTTATACAAATGATAAAACATGAATGCTACCAAGATATTGACATTGCAATGTAAAGTAAACAAGTCTTCATAGAGTGTATAATTACCACTTCATAGGGGTCTAAACTGGTGAGGGTTGGGGTGGTATATTTGGAGCACTCTATATGGGAATTACAGGTAAACCAGGCACGGCACCCAAACAACTCTATTGGAAACTTATTGTGAGTGGGTGGGGGCTCTGAATACTGGTATTTGTTTTCCCATCTTTACTGGTTTACTAAGAGGGTTAGTTGAGTCACTCTATGCCTTTGGAGTTCGATTCATATCCAATTCCTCCTTGGGGGTGGACATCTAGGGACGATCCTCAGATATTATGTCATATTATGGCAGCAGGTTTAAAGTCTTGTATACTTCTAAGCTCTACTGGGAAGCATTAATCACTGTTCAGGGGAGGGTAAAAAGAAGGGGGGGGGGGGTGTCAGCTTGTATTTGTATTTTACATGTAGGCATACAATGTCTTGTGGGTTTCCCCAGGTCAAGTGATTGTGAGTCAGTTAAGAGATTATGGAAATCTGGTGATTCCTTAAAGTGTAGCCAGTAGGCCCAGGTTTTATGAAATTTTGTTGGCGTCTCTTTTGCTTGGTGAATTAGGGCCTCCATTTCAGCAATTCTCTCTATGCGTTGGAGCCACTCAGAAATATTAGGGGGGTTGTTATTTCTCCAATGTACAGGTAATCATTGTTTGGCAGCATTGATGAGGTGGAGGGCAAGAGATTTTTTGTAGGCCGAATGGGGTATGGATGTGTGGTGAAACATTGAGCCGGGGTGAAGTCTGGAGTTTAGGTTGTTATTTGAGTGGTAAGGCGATGTACTTCTTTCCAGAAGGGTTGTATGAGCGGACAGTCCCGCCATATGTGGATCATGGAGCCTTGGGCCAAGTTACATCTCCAGCATAAAGGGGAGACACTGTGGTGGTATTTATGAATGTTTTCTGGGGTCCTGTACCATCTAGAGTAGATTTTGAATCCATTTTCTTGTGCTGATATGTTGATGGACCCTTTATGAATGTGATCATAGATTTTCTCCCATTCTTCCTTAGGCAGATCTAATACGAGTTCTCTTTCCCAGTGCTGGCTGGTTGTGTTTGCCTTGGGATCGCAGCCTATGAACAGGAGTGAATATATGTCTGAGACCAAGTGTCTTTGGGGTTCTGTGCTGGTGCAGATCGCTTCCAAGGGAGTGTAGTCCCTGTGCCACGTGGAGAGAGGCTTAGAGCTCTTGAGGAAGTGTCTGATTTGTAGTTATTACCTTTTATATTCATATGGCAAGGCTACCTTTCCATCCATTAAGTCCCCTGTACCCTCACAAGCCTTCTATACACACAAGACACACAAACATAGAGTGACTCCTAAATTATAACAAAAACCCTTCTTGTTGTGAAACACAGACAAAAGTATGGCATCCTAGTGCTCATTGGGATGAATCTGCCAGGGTCCGGTTTGCAAACACTTTTGTGAATCAAGTTTGAAGTTTGCAAAGCATGTTAGAGTCTATAGGGGCAGAACTTGTTCTATAACTCTGGTCATCTGAAGGGCTAACAAGGAAGCTACTATCAAACAAAATGCATGGGAAGCTGGGCACTGCCATAGGGAACCAAATCCAAAATTAAAAATACATTAAAAACAAAATTCTCAGCTCTCCCGAACAGCTCCAGCACACAAAATAGCTACTGTGTGAGCACCCTTTAATTATAAAGGGGCTGGGTTATCTCCATGCCTTCACCTTATTGGCTATTGTGACTCAGGATAAAGGCAATGTACTGCATTATAGGCTGCCCCTTATTCCTGATGGTGAAAATGTAAATATTTCAACCAAATGTTTGCAATTCACAAACCCTTTGGATTCGCTGTGAACCCAAGGTATAAGCAAATTCGAACCTTATTCCTAACTGCTTATCACTATTAAATACCAATGATCCCTTTACAATATATGACAGATATCCTCTAAAAACCATTTAAAGAGCAGTTGCTAACTGCCAAATCAGTGCAGTGTGTTGGTATTACTCCTATCAGTACCAAAACCGAAGGAAAACAAACAGAGATTGGACATAGCAGGCATAATAATGAGATAATGTTAGAGGCTTTTGGAAAATAGACAGATGACATCTGGAGCTGGTTATTATGTTTCTAGGAAAGTGCTGAGAGAAAGGAATCGGCGTGTTTTCTGAAAGGTGCCCAAATGCAGAAGAAGATATCTTGTTAACTCCCTTAACAGGGTTGAGGTGCCAATATTTGTAATGGCTCTGCCTCTTCGTATTGTATGTGCACACAAGAGATTCCTTTCATGTCACCTAGGAATTAATTCTTCCCTGCATTTCTGTGAATTAATTGAGTACATTTAATTAAATCAGTCCACCCAAATTTGATATTTCATGTTCATTGTGGCCAAGTTGAATCACCAATTGAATTACCACCTTCCTGCCAAGCCTTTTACAAGGAGATATACACTTCCCTTTGGATTTTTGTCTACATTATAGTAAGCACTATAAAACAGAGGTATTGAAACTTTAAGGTTGAGGGGATGGAGCTTGGAACCCTGGTGGCAGGAATCCACAAGAGACATCAGAGATCCATGAGTGATCTCATCCATCAGCATCCAAATATTAGCACTTAAATAAGATACATAAGTAAATGCTGTATGAACAATGGGATAAGAAGTGTTACCAATATGAACCAATTCGATACCAGTAAAAAATACTAAATATAAGTTGCACATTTGATCATTCGGTTACTATAACCAACAACTCAGTTTTTCCCAGTACATTAGCCTCAAGGTACATTGATGTCCAATGTAGAACATACAGAGGACATCATTTTAAATGATTTGAGCTGCAGTGGCAAGTACGGTTTTGCTGGCAAAAGAGTACTTGTATACCAAACTGCTGAATTTCAGGATATATATGTCTGTTGGCATTATATCATAATTATGTCTTATTTTTGTTTTAGAGTACAAGTGGTGAGAGTGCCGTCTAGGCAGATCTGATTAATATATATGTTGATCCTATTTGGGTAGCGCCAGGCAGCGATCTAACTGTGATTGTTGCTTTGTTTTATGTTTTTGTGATAATTACCTAGCAGAGGCTCTAACCAGCCATTCTCAACCACCACTATAAGATGGGTGCATTGTTTCCACTTTGTTGTTGTTGGTGTTCAGTCGTTTAGTCGTGTCCGACTCTTCGTGACCTCATGGACCATAGCGCGCCAGGCTTTTCTGTCCTCCACTGCCTCTCGGAGCTTGCTTAACTTCATGTTCATTGTTTCAATGATGCTATCTATCCATCTTGTTTTCTGTCCTCCTCTTCTCCTTTTGCCTTCCATGTTTCCCAGCATCAGGGTCTTTTCCAATGAGCCCTCTCTTCGCATTAGGTGGCCAAAGTATTTGAGTTTCAGCTTCAGGATCTGTCCATTCAGTGAATATTCAGGGTTGATTTCCTTCAAGATTGACTGGTTTGATCTTCTTGCCATCCAAGAGTCTTCCCCAACACCATAGTTCTTCCCACTTACCCCCAATTACCCACAATTAATTCAATAATAATAATAATACTCCAGGGTTTCTCTGGGCAAAAAAGTTGAGAAAGACTGTTCCAACCCTTCCCCATTATACTGAAAAATCTGTTTGTTTTCAGTCTTTTCTAAATACACAAACCACAAATATAATTGAGATAGGTTATATCCCTTCCCCAATTTTTTCCAAAACTTTAAAAAGAATTGCCTGCAATTAGCCCTAGTTTCTGAAAATGTGTAAGCATGTATATACTTTCAGTGCTAGTCATTGTGTTCCATAAAATATAAAAGTTATTTTATAATTTTGAGAAAACATTTATTGCTTTATAAATGGATAATGAATGTGCCTTTATGTATGTCATTTCAAGTCAAATTACACAAATCTTTGAAAATGTTGTGGTTTTCTATTTGTAACTATTTTATGCTGCAGTGAATCCCACAAATATTCTGCAGACATCATTATAGATGTAAATAAAAACATTTTATCTTTTTGGCAAAAATGTTGAAATGTAAGGAGCTGTAATAAAGCTCTAATTATTATTTTTCAAGACACAACAAAGGCACAACTTCATCCTCCTGTCTTTACTTGTAACATTATGTACTATATCACTTTAATAAATTACTCTGTAGACTGGAAATAGATAAGCCTTGTTGGAATCTTTACTTCCACTTGAGACTCCAACAGAGAGATCTCTCCCTCCTCCTGACACCCAGTGAAAAGGTGAGACTCTGGCTTTTCAGGTAAACTAAGTGTTTCACAAATTCATTTACACTAGAATGTAAACGAATTTAGAGTGTACTAGAGATCAGTTTTAGTGACAATAAGCTAAGCTCTGAGCCTCTCATGGCTGTAATGAGTAAGATTTCCTTGAAGTGGTCCAAGACAGAAATAAAGCATCTAGCGGGGATGAAATTCTGCTCCGCTTCACCCAAGAAAAAGATGTTTTGGATAAAAATTGTTCTTTTATTTAGTTATCTTTTTAACTGTGAATGTTTTACATACATAATTATACATTTATGTTAAGATATTTCTTTCCACCTTACGCCAGTGGAGGACAAATATCTTTTTACAGTCCCAGCATCTTAAAACAGATATGCAGTTTCAGTTAAAATTCCTTATATGCTTCTCCTTGCCCCATTTAGTAACACATCTTCTGAGAAAGGCCTGAACTTATATCATCTAAGGAATCTAAGGAAGTCCTGGACTCACATTATCTAAGGAAGGCTTCAACTCCCATCATCTATAGAAGGCCTGGACTTGCATCTTCTGAGTAAGGCCTGAAATCCCATCTTCTGACAAAGGCCTGAACTCACATTGTCTAGGAAAGGCCTGAACTCACATCTTCTGGGAAAGGCCTGAACTCACATCTTCTGGGAAAGGCCTGAGCTCGCGTCTTCTGGGAAAGGCCTGGACCCACATCTTTTGAGAAAGGCCTGAACTCACATCTTATGAAAATGGACTGAATTCACATCTTCTGAGAAAGGCCTGAACTCACATATTCTGAGAAAGGCCTGAACTCACATATTCTGAGGAAGGTCTGAACTTACATCTTCTGAGGAAGGCCTGAACTCTCATCTTCTGAGGAAGGCCTGAACTCTCATCTTCTGAAGAAGGCCTGAACTCTCATCTTCTGAGAAAGGCCTGAACTCACATATTCTGAGGAAGGCCTGAACTCATATATTCTGAGGAGGGCCTGAACTCACATATTCTGAGGAAGGTCTGAACTCTCATCTTCTGAGGAAGGCCTGAACTCACATCTTCTGAGAAAGGTCTGAACTCCCATCTTCTGAGGAAGGCCTGAACTAACATCTTCTGAGGAAGGCCTGAACTAACATCTTCTGAGGAAGGCCTGAACTAACATCTTCTGAGGAAGGCCTGAACTCACATCTTCTGGAGAAGGCCTGTCTGGGGAAGGCCTAAACTCACATCTTCTGGGGAAGGCCTAAACTCACATCTTCTGGGGAAGGCCTAAACTCACATCTTCTGAGGAAGGCCTCAACTCACATCTTCTGAGGAAGGCCTCAACTCACATCTTCTGAGGAAGGCCTCAGAAGATGTGAGTTCGGATCTCTTTTTTTTTTCAACAAAACCCTCCAGTGCAGTCTGGATTTGTAAATTCTTCAGTTAAATACTATGTTCCCCGAAAGTATTTTAACAGATGCATCTGCTTCCTCCAAGAAATTAAAACAATATCAGAATTAGGCTTTGTTATATAGATATCCAAGTAGATTGGACTGTTAACAAGACTCTTTGAATGTACTCTGTACATCTAGAGAGGTATAAGGGATAAAAACCCAGATAACAAGTATATGTGCTGCAAGTTTGAAAATGACTTCCTAAGCTACTGCTAGACTTGCCAGGCTTCACAAGTTTGTTGCACAATTGCAGCAAGTCTGCATTGCATGACTCCAGATCAACTTTCTTTGCAAACACTCTGCAAGTCTGCTGCAAGTTCTGGTTAAGTTATGTTGTGCAATAGTCATCCCACCACAGGGGTCACTGTAGCTGAATGTTCACGCTGTAGACTAGCAGAGCTCTTGCTGTAGACTCACCACTGCAACTTCGCTCTTGCTAGAGACTTGCCATGCAAATTTGCCACAAATTGGAAAAGTGTCAACTAGAACTTGTGCTTCAAGTGCTCTGCAAGTGTACAACTTGCCAATTGAGAATGTGCAGCAAGATAACAGACTTACAATTCAACACTGCCACAAATTTGTGGAAAGTTATTCTTGCTATCTGGGAACAAGCTAATGGCTACAATAGCAGCCATAATCTTGTATTGTTTTTTTTTTTTCAGCCCACTGACAGCTGTCATTTGAAAGTGATCCAGGTGCTGTATACCTGCCAGATCACTTTTACAGTGTGGGCAGGTGTACGATCTGTTTGTGAACAGTGTGCAATCAAGCATGATCTGTCCCTGCAAATGCGCACACAGGATGCACATGTGTATGTAAACCACAATTGCACCATACATATATACAGGTATTGCTGCAAACGTCACACAGTTGCGCAAATATCATGCGACATAAAAAAAATTGCAACAACTGTCCTTTTATTCTACAGGGCCTCTGCTTTCAGAAAATATAATATGTTCGGGTGGGGGAATTTTGTCATTTTGCAGCCAAAAAAATGCAGATTTTAACGTCTGCAAAAAATGACAATGGGGCTCTAGAGGGGAACTAGTTAATGGGCTGTGTAAGGTCCAGACACAGCCCAGGTACAGATAGGTCACTGGAACCTATTACAGGTATACTCATGTGTATAATATGAAATAGATAGAGAAGTCCTATAGCCCTATACTAAACCAGAAACACAACACATACATCACTTAATGCATACTTGCTCTTTTCCCTGTTTGGGTTTGGTACCTAAAATATGTGTGACCCTTAAGGAAAAGAACAAGGATCAAACAGGTACTGGCATGGCCCATTTGGTGCTGAGCGCCTGTTCCAGAACCACTCATAAAGCCACAACAGTGATGAGGTTATTGCATCTACCATGTGAGCATTTGAGCACAGGAATTAAGAGTATATATAGAAACTTTCAAACCAGCTCTAATTCTAACACAAACACTGGGCCAGCAGGGGCAATCCGAAACCTTTCCTCTTATAACAATGATGTAGGGAGGGTTCCAGACATCCTGCAGTGGAACAAAGTAGTAGCTGATGCTTGGTCTTCCATGGGTCCAAAAAATATCATATTACCAAGGGAGAAGTTGCATTCTCTCAAACCAGAACACGGAATGTTGTTAAATGCCCATTTTTAACCTACTTCTAAAAAAATTTTTAACAGGAATATTGCAGATATGAATCATACACAAATGTCTCACCCTATATAAAAACTCTAAAAGCTTCTCCTAGCTGATGAACATTTCACAATGATGCTTCCTTTGGCACAGTAAAAGACTTGGGCCCTTTTGGTATGAGTAGCAATGGCTATTTCTGCTACCTCTAATGCTAGGATTCTGTATATTAAAGCTATTTTTAAAAACTTGTAAACTTAGCATACTTAGAACACCCAACCAGAGGCGGCTCTCTAATTAGGCAAATTAGGCGGTCGCCTAAGGCCTCGCACTCACAGGGGCCTCGTGGCCGCCTAATTTGCCTGTTCTCAATCACTGAAGTTGACACCAGCGGCTACCTCCACTGGGACTCTGTGGCTGACGGACAAATCAGATACTGCCCACAGCCCTGAGGAATAGTGGCCTCATCACGGAGCGTCCCAGTCCGTGGGGCCTCATGTGTAAGTTTTGCCTAAGGCCTCACAAAGCCTAGAGCCGCCTCTGCACCCAACACTTGGAATTTGTCTTACTACAACATAACTGGAATGCCAGTTCTGCACGGTTCTATTTGTATTAGAAGCAGTGCATTCCCAAGGTAAGTCACCATTAACCAACTGAGATTTTCAACCAAGCCTCATTTACAGTTATTCCTTATATGTGGTTTACTGAACCTATGGCCAACTGCATATGACACAGCAACAAAGTCAAAGGTGCACAATCCAGGAGTTCCTGAAAACTAACAATGTATTTGTTAGAGCATACACTACCTTGTTGGAGGTTTTGCCCTTTTCAAAAACAAATGAGCATAACTGTAACTTCAGAATAGAATTTGTAAATCGGATTGTACTGCTAGGTCAGTGTTCCTGCAGTATGAGGTATGTGGGTTTTGCTGCCCTCCCATCCACCACTGATGCCCATTAAGCATTGACTATTCTTTTTTCATTGCCCAAGAAATGAAAGCACTTACTCTTTTCTGATAAATCTGTGTAAAATTCAGAGTTTAAAGAAGATATTCTTTCCCAGCATGCCAGCCAATACAATTGCAGATACTTTAGTTATGGCACAGAAAATTCAAGTCTTCTATCCGGGATCTTTGTTCCTCAGCATAATGGAAAATCTCAAGACTTGGGCTGTATCTTTGACCTTGTAAAGGATAGCTCCACAACTCAATCATTTATCAGGGGCCCTCTCCATTGGAACTGAAGAAATGCATATGAATACATTTTATTTTATTAACCTCATTGAATGTACGCAAAACTATTTCATAGTCTTGTTTTGTGAGCATGTGCTCAATGACAAACTGATCTGATATGTGTTGTTTGTACAAGCATCTTGCTGACCAGTACACCATGTATAGAATACGGCACTACTAACATTTTACAACCAAGTTTATTATACAACACTGCAATATGTTACTACTGATGCCATGTAAGCTGCTTTGTTTCTTTTATTTGTACAGGTAAATGAAAATAGGTTCTGCATTGATATTTTGTTCTGTGATTTATTATTTTGCAGTACAGATTATTATGAGGATGTGCTACAATAATAAAGATCTTTCAGTCACTAACTGCTTTGGTGTTGTTATATTACTCTTTCCTATTTTAAAGATAATCGCATGTGATAAAGAGCGACTACTCCCACAACATCGGTTTTGTTCCATGATAATCCCAACAAGCATAAGAAAGGAGATACTTGCATTTTTCGATCATTGAGAACAGCTTCCTCTCCAGCACGTACTCAGAGGAACAGTAACCTGCACTGTTAGCGCCATCAACAAATCTCATTTTAAATCTTGTGAGAATGGCAGTAATCATGTAATCAGAGGCAGAAGTGGGTGGGATATGTCTTAGATTGGGAGTCGGCAACCTGTTGATCACAATCTACCCGCCGACCACAGGTAGCTGATGGGTAGATCATGAACATGTCCCTGCTTTGCCAACCCTTCCCCTCTGCTGCCTTCAACACTCTCATCTTCACTGCAGAGTGGAGAGTGGGAGGCAGCACAGTACCCAAAGGAGGGCAAACTTGTTATGATTATTACAGTGCCTTGAAAAAGTATTCATACCCCCTAATATTTCCCATATTTTGTCATATTACAACCAAAAACGTAAATGTATTTTATTGGGATTTTATGTGATAGGTCAACACATAGTGGCACTTAATTGTGAAGTGGAAGTAAAATGATAAATGGTTTTCAAAGTTTTTTACAAATAAATATGTGAAAAGTGTGGGGTGCATTTGTATTCAGCTCCCCTTTACTCTGATACCCCTTACTAAAATCTAGTGGAATCAATTGCCTTCAGAAGTCACTAGTAAATAGAGTCCACCTGTGTGTAATGTAATCTCAGTATAAATACAGCTGTTCTGTGAAGCCCTCAGAGGTTTGTTAGAGAACCTTAGTGAACAAACAGCATCATGAAGGCCAAGGAAAACACCAGACAGGTCAGGGATACAGTTGTGGAGAAGTTTAAAGCAGTTTTAAGTAATAACATCTCATGGAGCACTGTTCAATCCATCGTCCAAAAATGGAAAGAGTATGGCACAAAAGCAAACCTACCAAGACATGGCCGTCCACCTAAACTGACAGGCTGGGCAAGAAGAGCAATAATCAGAGAAGCAGCCAAGAGGCCCATGGTAACTCTGGAGGAGCTGCAGAAATCCACAGCTCAGGTGGGAGAATCTGTCCACAGGACAACTATTAGTCATGCACTCCACAAATCTGGCCTTTATAGAAGAGTGGCAAGAAGAAAGCCATTGTTGAAAGAAAGCCATAAAAAGTCCCATTTGTAGTTTGCGAGAAGCCATGTGGGGGACACAGCAAACATGTGGAAGAAGGTGCTCTGGTCAGATGAGACCTAAATTGAACTTTTTGTCCTAAAAGCAAAAAGCTATGTGTGGCGGAAAACTAACACTGTACATCACCCTGAACACACCATCCCAACTGTGAAACATGGTGGTGGCAGCATCATGTTGTGGGGATGCTTTTCTTCAGCAGGGACAGGGAAGCTGGTCAGAGTTGATGGGAAGATGGATGGAGCCAAATACAGGGCAATCTTAGAAGAAACACTGATAGAGTCTGCAAAAGCCTTGAGACTGGGGAAGAGGTTCACCTTCCAGCAGAACAATGACCCTAAACATACAGCCAGAGCTACAATGGAATGGTTTAGATCAAAGCATATTCATGTGTTAGAATGACCCAGTCAAAGTCCAGACCTAAATCCAATCGAGAATCTGTGGCAAGACTTGTAAATTGCTGTTCACAGACGCTCTCCATCCAATCTGACAGAGCTTGAGCTATTTTGCAAAGAAGAATGGGCAAAAATGTCACTCTAGATTGAGACATCCCCAAAAAGACTTGCAGCTGTAATTGCAGAGAAAGGTGGTTCTACAAAGAATTGACTCAGGAGGGCTGAATACAAATGTACCCCACACTTCTCACATATTTATTTGTAAAAAAATGTTGAAAACCATTTATCATTTTCTATTGTGCCACTTTGTGTTGGTCTATCACATACAATCCCTATTCTGTAACCCCAGTGTCACATGCGAGGATACGAATAAGGCCAGATAGCTTAACTCGCCTTCCTATCAAAGCACAACAAAGTCCTTTAACTTTTTTAACTTTATTTATAAAATAACAGCAGAGAGTTTGTAGATGTTGCAGGGTGTTAAGAGAGAGCTTCTCTATGTGGAGTGCTTATCCAGCATGCTTTGCCAGCCATGAGTGAAAAAGAACAGAGGACCGGCTAAACAGGAAAAGGAACAGGGAGAAACTAACTAAAGAATGTAGACAGGGAGAGTGGGCTAATCCATTCTCTCTACCAGAGAATTGAAAAGTTACTATGGCAACCAGACTGTAGTAGATCAGAAAAGTAAACACTGCAAAAAGAGACACAGGGCAAACAAACTAGAGACTCTTGTTCCATGATAATCCCAACAAAATACATTTAGGTTTTTGGTTGTAACATGACAAAATGTGGAAAGTTTAAAGGGATATGAATACTTTTTCAAGGCACTGGATCTGATTATTATCTGATTTCTCCTGTATTTATTTGTATTGTAAGTGTACTGTCTGCCCTCATGTTGTAAAGCGCTGCATAAACCATTAGCGCTATATAAATCCTGTTTAATAATAATAATTATGAAAAGGAGGGGTGATGTGAAGGGGCAGAGGGCACTGCTGTTGTGAGGGGGGGGGGGGGGAGGACACTGCTGTGGTGGGGTGCGGAGAGGGGCAGGGGACACTATAGTGGGGGGAGGTGATGTTAGGGGGGTAAAGGACACTGCTATGGAGAGGGCGGACGCTACTGTGGGGGAGGGTGATGTGAAGTAGGCAGAGGACACTACAGTGGGGGAGTCGTGTGAAGGGGGTCAGAGGATATGACTGTGAAGGGGGTCAGAGGATATGAATGTGAGGGGGGTCAGAGGATACGACTGTGAGGGGGGAGTGATATGAAGGGGGTCAGAGGATACGACTGTGAGGGGGGAGTGATATGAAGGGGGTCAGAGGATACGACTGTGAGGGGGGAGTGATATGAAGGGGGTCAGAGGATACGACTGTGAGGGGGGAGTGATATGAAGGGGGTCAGAGGATACGACTGTGATTGGGGAGTGATATGAAGGGGGTCAGAAGATACGACTGTGAGTGGGGAGTGATATGAAGGGGGTCAGAGGATACGACTGTGAGGGGGGAGTCATATGAAGGGGGTCAGAGGATACGACTGTGAGGGGGGAGTGATATGAAGGGGGTCAGAGGATACAACTGTGAGGGGGGAGTCATATGAAGGGGGTCAGAGGATACGACTGTGAGGGGGGAGTGATATGAAGGGGGTCAGAGAATACGACTGTGAGGGGGGAGTGATATGAAGGGGGTCAGAGGATACGACTGTGAGGGGGGAGTGATATGAAGGGGGTCAGAGGATACGACTGTGAGGGGGGAGTGATATGAAGGGGGTCAGAGGATACAACTGTGAGGGGGGAGTCATATGAAGGGGGTCAGAGGATACGACTGTGAGGGGGGAGTCATATGAAGGGGGTCAGAAGATACGACTGTGAGGGGGGAGTGATATGAAGGGGGTCAGAGGATACGACTGTGAGGGGGGAGTGATATGAAGGGGGTCAGAAGATACGACTGTGAGGGGGGAGTGATATGAAGGGGGTCAGAGGATACGACTGTGAGGGGGGAGTGATATGAAGGGGGTCAGAGGATACGACTGTGAGGGGGGAGTCATATGAAGGGGGTCAGAGGATACGACTGTGAGGGGGGAGTGATATGAAGGGGGTCAGAGGATACGACTGTGAGGGGGGAGTCATATGAAGGGGGTCAGAGGATACGACTGTGAGGGGGGAGTGATATGAAGGGGGTCAGAGGATACGACTGTGAGGGGGGAGTGATATGAAGGGGGTCAGAGGATACGACTGTGAGGGGGGAGTGATATGAAGGGGGTCAGAGGATACGACTGTGAGGGGGAAGTGATGTGAAGGGGGTCAGAGGATACGACTGTGAGGGGGAAGTGATATGAAGGGGGTCAGAGGATACGACTGTGAGGGGGAAGTGATGTGAAGGAGGTCAGAGGATACGACTGTGAGGGGGGAGTCATATGAAGGGGATCAGAGGATAAGACTGTGAGGGGGGAGTGATATGAAGGGGGTCAGAGGATACGACTGTGAGGGGGGAGTGATATGAAGGGGGTCAGAGGATACGACTGTGAGGGGGGAGTGATATGAACTGGGTCAGAGGATACGACTGTGAGGGGGGAGTGATATGAAGGGGGTCAGAGGATAAGACTGTAAGGGGGGAGTGATATGAAGGGGGTCAGAGGATACGACTGTGAGGGGGGAGTGATATAAAGGGGGTCAGAGGATACGACTGTGAGGGGGGAGTCATATGAAGGGGGTCAGAAGATACGACTGTGAGGGGGGAGTGATATGAAGGGCATCAGAGGATAAGACTGTGAGGGGGGAGTGATATGAAGGGGGTCAGAGGATAAGACTGTGAGGGGGGAGTGATATGAAGGGGGTCAGAGGATACGTCTGTGAGGGGGAAGTGATGTGAAGGAGGTCAGAGGATACGACTGTGAGGGGGGAGTCATATGAAGGGGATCAGAGGATACGACTGTAAGGGGGGAGTGATATGAACTGGGTCAGAGGATACGACTGTGAGGGGGGAGTGATATGAACTGGGTCAGAGGATACGACTGTGAGGGGGGAGTGATATGAGGGGGGTCAGAGGATACGACTGTGAGGGGGGAGTGATATGAAGGGGGTCAGAGGATACGATTGTGAGGGGGGAGTCATATGAAGGGGGTCAGAAGATACGACTGTGAGGGGGGAGTGATATAAAGGGGGTCAGAGGATACGACTGTGAGGGGGGAGTCATATGAAGGGGGTCAGAAGATACGACTGTGAGGGGGGAGTGATATGAAGGGGGTCAGAGGATACGACTGTGAGGGGGGAGTGATATGAAGGGGGTCAGAGGATACGACTGTGAGGGGGGAGTGATATGAAGGGGGTCAGAGGATACGACTGTGAGGGGGGAGTCATATGAAGGGGGTCAGAGGACACGACTGTGAGGGGGGAGTGATATGAAGGGGGTCAGAGGATACGACTGTGAGGGGGAAGTGATGTGAAGGAGGTCAGAGGATACAACTGTGAGGGGGGAGTGATATGAAGGGGGTCAGAGGATACGACTGTGAGGGGGGAGTGATATGAAGGGGGTCAGAGGATACAACTGTGAGGGGGGAGTGATATGAAGGGGGTCAGAGGATACAACTGTGAGGGGGGAGTGATATGAAGGGGGTCAGAGGATAAGACTGTGAGGGGGGAGTGATATGAAGGGGGTCAGAGGATACGACTGTGAGGGGGAAGTGATGTGAAGGAGGTCAGAGGATACGACTGTGAGGGGGGAGTCATATGAAGGGGATCAGAGGATACGACTGTGAGGGGGGAGTGATATGAAGGGGGTCAGAGGATACGACTGTGAGGGGGGAGTCATATGAAGGGGGTCAGAGGATACGACTGTGAGGGGGGAGTGATATGAAGGGGGTCAGAGGATACGACTGTGAGGGGGGAGTGATATGAACTGGGTCAGAGGATACGACTGTGAGGGGGGAGTGATATGAAGGGGGTCAGAGGATACAACTGTGAGGGGGGGAGTGATATGAAGGGGGTCAGAGGATACGACTGTGAGGGGGGAGTGATATGAACTGGGTCAGAGGATACGACTGTGAGGGGGGAGTGATATGAAGGGGGTCAGAGGATACAACTGTGAGGGGGGAGTGATATGAAGGGGGTCAGAGGATACGACTGTGAGGGGGGAGTGATATGAAGGGGGTCAGAGGATACGACTGTGAGGGGGGAGTGATATGAAGGGGATCAGAGGATACGACTGTGAGGGGGGAGTGATATGAAGGGGGTCAGAGGATACAACTGTGAGGGGGGAGTGATATGAAGGGGGTCAGAGGATAAGACTGTGAGGGGGGAGTGATATGAAGGGGGTCAGAGGATACAACTGTGAGGGGGGAGTGATATGAAGGGGGTCAGAGGATAAGACTGTGAGGGGGGAGTGATATGAAGGGGGTCAGAGGATACGACTGTGAGGGGGGAGTGATATGAAGGGGGTCAGAGGATATGACTGTGAGGGGGGAGTGATATGAAGGGGGTCAGAGGATATGACTGTGAGGGGGGAGTGATATGAAGGGGGTCAGAGGATATGACTGTGAGGGGGGAGTGATATGAAGGGGGTCAGAGGATACAACTGTGATTGGGGAGTGATATGAAGGGGGTCAGAAGATACGACTGAGAGGGGGGAGTGATATGAAGGGGGTCAGAGGATACGACTGTGAGGGGGGAGTGATATGAAGGGGGTCAGAGGATACGACTGTGAGGGGGGAGTGATATGAAGGGGGTCAGAGGATATGACTGTGAGGGGGGAGTGATATGAAGGGGGTCAGAGGATACGACTGTCAGGGGGGAGTGATATGAAGGGGGTCAGAGGATACGACTGTGAGGGGGGAGTCATATGAAGGGGGTCAGAGGAAACGACTGTGAGAGGGGAGTGAAGTAAAGAGAGGGAGAGGACACTACTGTGACACACTATCTGTTCTTCATGCCGTCTTTTAATTGGGGCTTCATTCCTTTTTAAAATGGGGTGCCGGCCCCGGGTATCTTTGATTTTCCCCATGTTGTCAAGATAGACCTCTGAAAGGTTGCCTACCCCTGTCTTTAGATGATACACTGCTGCAGATATACAGCTATTAAAGTGAATAAAAACTATGTGAAAGTTGCGCAACAAGTGAGTCAAAGTGAAATCGAGTACAAATCAGCAGCTAGCATCAACAACGTGATAAGTTGCTTAAGAAAAAAAAAAGAAATATAAAATGCAGCGCTTTTGGAACCTCGGCCCCCCGGGATCACCTATGGGAGTGGACGTTCAACTAATGAGTCAAAAATAGTGAAAATAGTGGTATGTAAATAAACACTGAGAGTAATATGTGCATAGATACTGACAAGAATACTCATATGTGTGTAACATAAATGCATGAGAAAATCACATGTACAAGTGATATACAAACTAAAAATAAAAATTATAATACATCTATGTTAAACAAAGAGCACATCTAAAGCCGCGTACACACGGTCGGACTTTTCGACCGGACTGGTCTGACGGACCGAGTCTGGCGGACAATCCGATCGTGTGTGGGCTTCATTGGACTTTCAGCGAATTTTTCCAGTCGAAAATCTGACGGACTTTAGATTTGGAACATGCTTCAAATCTTTACATCGTAACTCCACCGGACCCAGAAATCCGCTCGTCTGTATGCTAGTCCGACGGACAAAAACCGACGCTAGGGCAGCTATTGGCTACTGGCTATCAACTTCCTTATTTTAGTCCAGTGTACGTCATCACGTACAAATCTGTTGGACTTTGGTGTGATCGTGTGTAGGCAAGTCCGGTCATTAGAAAGTCCGTCGGAAGTCCATCAAAAGTCCGTCGAAAGTCTGTCGGACCAGTCCGGTCGAAAAGTCCGACCGTGTGTACGCTGCATAAGAGCTCCTCTGTGTGGTGCTATATAGTCTATTCAGAAAAAATATTTTGAAAGATGTTTCTTCTGGTGTTGACAAATATGAGGAAGCAGACTTCTCCATGCAGTAACCACAGGTGTATATGGAACAACAGAGGGAATGGATACTCTTACCCTAAAGTGTGGACACACACGCCGTATGGCGGTGAGTCAAACAGGCATCAAACAGTCATCTCAAACGGACTCTCCAAACAGGACCTTTGTGGTACAATGGTGTGTACCTGCGTCCACATCAGACAGGATGGATGACCTCACCCTGGGGACAACCGCTGGCAGGTATCCTCAAACTGGATTAGGCTGACAAGAGTTTGTAGTCCTCACACCAACATCACACCAACATCCAATCAGCAGCATAAATCATGTAAAAAAGATGGAAAGAAAAGGGCCTCCACATAGTGCAGATGAATCCAAGGTAAAAAAAAAGATGTATTTAATCGATAAAAAAGCAAAAAATAAAAACGTACAGACCATCAATCACGATGCGTACATGGAGTGATCACAAAGTATAAAAAGAACAGTGTGGTATAAAAAGCGCAACAGGCTATAAACCCGACATGTTTCGAACGAGAGTTCTTCTACTGGGGCATATAAACACTCTCAGTGTTTATTGGCATACCACTATTTTCACCAGCTATTAAAGTGGACTTTTACTGCCTTCCACTAAAAGTCACATCAGCATGCAACTCTGCGTGTGCCTCATTTCGCACATGCAACATACAGTAATGTTAGCCCAATTTTTATGTATAATGTGAAAGATGATGTTACGCTGCGAGATTCTCATTTTATCATGAATCGTGCAGCTCTAAAACTTACAGTACATTGGTCCAAGTTGGAGTTCAGCTTTAAGTCACCGTTATGGCAAAAAATGGGTTCCTCGCCAATCCTCCTCTGACAACACCTAAGAAGTGGTGCTGGCCACATGACAGGAAAAGCTCTTTTCTGAAATATTATACTATTTGTATATAGTACAGTATCTTCTGTATCAAATCAAATCTATGCAGGCAGAATGCATACAACTTTTATAAAAACATTGTATCACAACAGGGCAACACAGCGGGGCTTATACAAATATCTCATTGTGTTTAGCTTGGAAGATTTTACAAATTCTTCTGTCTTTGCCATAAACATTCACATTTTTTGTATTAATTGTTAAAAATGTGTATATTTAAACAGTTGAAACATAAGAAAGTATAGCCTGGAGGTCGCTGACATGTAGTTATAAATATTTCTGGACGATAATGACAACTGAATATCAGCAGTATATAATTATGATGATGGTTATCATAGGCTGACTGTTATAGGAATATAAAACTGAGAGATATTTAAAGCAGATCTATACTCACATACTACTTAAAGAAGAATTTCAGGTATGGATATTTTATACATGTTTATATTGATCTATCTTGGCTGATGCCCCTGGAAGCTGGAAATCACCACTACTCCAGTCATCTCCACTTCCCTCCGAGTCGCGTGATGAATGGATATCTTGCTGCATTGTGAACACAGAAGGTTGGCCACTCAACATGGGTGCTATTCAGAGAATGCTTTGCATTTAGTAAATTTATGCAAAACATTCTCCGATTGGATGGGGTGGGGAGTTGACAGAAACCATGAAATCAGGCCGAGACCGAAGTACGGTTCAAATCACACTTGTTTAATAATAAAAGCAAAAAAAACAAATGTAGTCAAAACATAGCCAAAGTTCAGTAACCGGAACGGATAGTCAGCCAAGCCAGATCACGGATCAATGTAGTGAAACAGCAAGCAGGATCTGGAGCCAGAAGGGATGTCAGCAAAGCAAGTCTTGAACAGGATCGCAGGAGATAGTTTCTGTGATGTTGACCAAGGCGAAGCCAGAGATCCTCTGGACTGGACAGTTTAAGTAGGCAGGACTGACGAGCAGGATATCATCAACAGCTGAGTAACTGTGGAGGGAGATGGGAGCTGGCAATTGGCCAACAGCTGAGCGGCCAGCTCAGAGAAGGAAGGGCTGAGCCCAGCCCTGACAGGAGTGTGACGTCACATCCTGTCTCTCAATCTAGTCCAATCAGAGAATGCCTTACAGTCATTCAGAAAATGCAAAGCATTCTTTGAATAGTGCCTGTGCTGCGTAGCCAACCTCCTGTGCTCACAATTCAGCAGAGCAGCCACTCGGCACGGGACCCGGAAGCAAGCGGAGAGGACTGGAGTAGCAGCAATCTCCAGCTTACAGGGACATCAGCCAGGTATGGTATAAGGGCTAATACACAAGCTATTGTCACACATAAGTAGTGGGAAGCCGGGCACTGTCATGGGGTACATGATGTACCAATGACAAAATTAAAACAAGTAATTCAATATAAAATACAGTATCTCCCTACACAGATTTATCAGCTGTCAATAACACTTCCAACACAAACTGACAATATGGCTGCTGCAAGCCCACCCTTTTATTTCTGTAACTTGGAAAGTGCGCAGATGATCATATAAAGGAGTATTTCAGCAGTATCTATATTACGTGTTGCATACCATGATAAGTGATTCTATGATGAAACCACTGGACGTGCTGTGCAGTAATTGGCTGAATCCCCAGAAGTGAAGCAAGGCATATGTTAGGGAGAGGTCCTCAGCTGTTTCTTATCGTCCCCCCTCTGCTGTCTGGAAGCCTCCTAATCCTGCAGGTCTCGGGCCTCTCAGCAAGCATTACATTCATCAATGGACAAGATCCAGTCCCTGCTACTATTAAATCACTTGGCTCTCAAGGTAACAATAAAGTAATCTAGCAGAAATGTATTATTAAGCTTGGAGGCTTCAAATCTGTTCATCCAGAGATTATAGCAAGCAGTAAGGTCAATAAAGTATACCTACAGAAGAAGTTCATTGACCTGCAGTGTGTGTTCATCAGGATCCCCATACAGTATTAATGTGCGGGAGCAATTGTATGCAGGGTGGCAGCGGGTGCTGATAGGAAGAGGCTTCACAATGGTGCCAGTATAGTCCTGACTGGGCCACCATTGAGAGAAGCAGTGCAGGAACCTGCACACAGGTAAGGCTTATTGGACAACAATGCTGGGGAGGCTTTTTCCATTGAAACAGGGGTACCTTTCCTCCTACTGACCACAGACACAGGGACATCTCCCTCCCACTGACACAGGAGCACCATTCCTCCTGCCAACCACTGATATATGGGAACCATTCCTCCTACTGACCACAGACACAGGGACATCTTCCTCCCACTGACACAGGAGCACCATTCCTCCTACCAACCACTGATATATGGAAACCATTCCTCCTACTGACCACAGACACAGGGACATCTTCCTCCCACTGACACAGGAGCACCATTCCTCCTACCAACCACTGATATATGGGAACCATTCCTCCTACTGACCACAGACACAGGGACATATTCCTCCTACCGACACAGGAGCACCATTCCTCCTACCAACCACTGATATATGGGAACCGTTCCTCCTACTGACCACAGACAAAGGGACATCTTCCTCCCACTGACACAGGAGCACCATTCCTCCTACCAACCACTGACATATAGGAACCATTCCTCCTATTATATCTGTGTGCGTGTCACCGGCGCAAAAACAACTCTTAATTCCTCAAACAGTGTTTATATACTAAATGTTATGGATGCTGCATTCAAAAAGAAAGCCCTTCACTTGGATGGGTAAAAAATACTAGTTGGTATATGTGAATGCGCAACTCCCGTAATATACCACCACCTATACTACTTATCAACTACTAATCATAAATGTTTCATGTGCATAAATCTAAAATTTTAGATCAATAAATCATATAACCATTCAATGCATATACATATAGCAAAAAAATCCTTCAGATGAGTTGCAAAGTCTTGTAACCATTAATGTGACTGGCGTGCTCCTATGTTGCTTCAATATTCATATGTGACTGAGTGGGACCCTCCACCATTCAGATTGGCCACTCACCAGATACTTCACTAGGGGTACACCTTTGGTTCATTCAGGGATAACCACTCCACTCCACCTAGGTACCACTTCTCACCGGTTAAAACTTGGGTTCTAATGCTCCTCATAGGAAAGCATAGGGACAAAAGGCGATCATAGCGCAATATGTTTGAACCGTTTATTTAAAAAAAATTCCAAAGGTTAAAATCACTCACATTTCAAAGTGCCCTTGAGCCGACACGAAGCTTATCCAGCAGTTACGGACGGGTGGCTATTAGCATGGTCCGCCTGGTGTTAGTGTGCGGCTTCCACGCTCGGCTTGCGCTCCAAGCCTCGTTCCCGTTCTCGTCCGGTCACGTGATGCATATAATTCTCCCAGCAGCCTCTACGCGTTTCGCATCATCAAATGCGTCATCAGGAAGCTGATCTATCTATCTAGCTCCTATTGACCACTAACATGGGGTATCATTCCTCCAACTGACATATGGAAACCATTCCTCCCAACTGGCAAAGGGTCATCATATGACTGGTGCTGCAAAAGTGATGCAAAAAAAAATGTTTATTTAATGTTTTAAACTTTTTTTTTTAAGGATTTTTTTTCTCGTTGTAAGTTTTTTTTTCACATACTCCCATCAGAGTAGTTCACTGTCACCATAGTGACACAGTACCACTTTTTTATATACTGTTATTGCTTATAACAGTGATGATCATTGTTATAAGCAATAGTTTTAACTGTCATTAATGGCTTTCGTTAATGACAGCTTACACATGGTACAGGGTGCCATTCATGATTGTTTTGTTCACATGTAATTATGTGATTGTTATAATTGGTCATAGCGATCACATGATACCCCAGCCACTTACAGCCAGTACGTCTTGGTGCCTGCAGCTGCTTCCCGCTCACAGTCAATGTACTGTTGGTGGGTGGCAAGTGGTTAAATATTGATTGAAATGGGGATGTAGTTTTATGTGTTTGATTAAAAGTGAGCGTTACTCTAACACATCACTTCTGGACATGTAAATACATTTCCACCTTCTGGGTTTAAACCATATCCTTCATTCAGGGAATTATCCTGCTACATCTCCCAAAAGACCCTCTACTTTTAGGCTGGGTTCAAACAATTGCGAATTGGATGCGGGTTCCCTCCATCCATAGGCGTGCGCACAGGGTGTGCCAGGTGTGCCTGGGCACACCCTAATCACCCGGTGCTGCGCAGATTCCCCTTACTGCTTGGCTGCAGAGAGAGGGACTGGGAAATCTCTGTCCTCAGTCCATTTCTCTGTCTCAAAAGTGAGGCTGTTCAGACCCCTGATATTTCACCAAAGTCCTCCAATGGGGCTCCTAGTAAATTGTAAAAAAAAAAAATAATAATAATAACAATAAATTATTGTAAAAAAATAATAAATTATTGTAAAAAAATAATACAATTGTAAAAAAGTTATAATAATAAAAAATTAAAAGTAAACTACTGACACCAATCCCTGCCCTACTGACACCATCCACTGCTCTACTGCTATATATATATATATATATATATATATATATATATAGTGTGTGTGTTTAAGCTTTGGGGTGCACACCCTAATGCACCAGGCTGCGCACACCTATGCCTCCATCCAATTCGCAATAGCAGGAGATTTTGACCGTCTCTCTATGGAGCCGGTTCACATATCTCCGCTGCGGGTCCGGTGCGATTTGCGTCGTTTGGTCCGTTTCAGGTCAGATTTCAGCCAAAAATTTAGACTAAAATCAGACCTGAAACCAGGACACACCGGACCCCTGCTGTGAGCCGCATGCACCTCATATGTGAACTCAGCCTTAAAGGGGTTGTAAACCTTCCTGGTTTTTCACCTCAATGCATTCTATGCATTGAGGTGAAAAACCTCTTGCAGTGCAGCAGCCCCCCCAGTCCCCTCGTTTTACTTACCTGAACCCTCTTTTTCTCGCACCGGGGACGAGCACACCAGCTGTAGCCGGTGTCTTGTGTCCTGATTGGCTAGATTGATAGCAGCGCAGCCATTGGCTCAATCAAATCCAGTGACGCAGCCACCGAGGGGGCTGGGCCGAGTCATACATTCGGCAGCTATGGACGGTAAACCCCTCGGGGAAGCGCTCACCCGAGGGGGTTATCTGATGTGGGGAGGAGCCACAAGAGCCACCGGGGGACCCCAGAAGAGCAGGTTCGTGGCCACTCTGTGCAAAACGAGCTGCACAGTGGAGGTAAGTATGATATGTTTGTTATTTTAAACAAAAAAAAACCCTTACAATCACTTTAATCTTTGGTTAATGGGACAAACAACTCCTAATATGGTCATCCAATGCTAAATACCCACAAAAAGATTGGATCCTAATTTGCCTTTTCGCGGCCTGGAGAGCAATTTTCAAAAATTGGACCTCTTCATTCTGTCCAAAAATTTCACAGATTAAGCATGAACTATTACTGCAGCTTCACACAAAAAAAAATCAATACAGATTTAAATCACCCGGTCACGCTTCCTCTCACGATGGGAAGCTTTCATACATTCAACTTTACCTGCAGATGCACTCAAGACTTTTTTCAGCCCTTTCGTCTACTACAAGGATCTGAAATCGCACTATGATAAGGATGACACCTCTGAAGATCTCCCCCATCCTTTTATATTTCACTAAACCTCTATAGAGACTAGGGACTTGAACCAGAATATCTACTTCTCACCCGCAAACTGACCAGAAAATAACGAACAATTCTTCACTTTGCTAGAACCACAACCTCAAATGCTGCATCTAGGGGTAGAAATTGCAGCCCCCCCTCCCCACCTCCTTTCTAGTTTCCCCCCATAGTTTGATAATCTTTATTAGAAGATCCATCCAGTTCTAGTTCTCAGTTATTTTCTACTTGATTTACTGCTGTATGTTTTTGACTTTTCATTGTGCCTTCCACCACTACCACAGGCAGGCCCGTCGCGACAGGAAGGGCAAAACAAGCAATTGGTTGGGGCCCCGAGCTGGCCTGGGGCCCCAGCCGCACCGCCGGCCGCGCCCCTTCCTATAGGCTGCAGGTACAATGAATATATTTTCATTTTCATGCATTTATCTCCACTGATAAAATGTCTATTTCAGGCGACACGGAGTTCCTCCTGACGTTCTCACCATACATCTGTACCACATATTCTTCAATAAATTCTTTTGAAAAAAAAAAGTGAGCGTGGTCAGCAGGATGTCCCATTTTGAAAATCTGGTCAGTTTACCCTAAAGGGGTTGAGTAGGAAAACAAAAATAACATAATTTCTTGTATGATTCCCAAAGCTTACCATTATGGTTGGAGATATGCCGTACCCATCGGGTATTAGCACACAAAGCTCTGTACGTCTGTCAATCACATCCTGTTAGCTTGGCAATGACACACAACATAATCTCAAGGAAGACTTGATGGCAGATGCAGTGGAGGTCAACGGCAGGGACACAAATTTTTCATGGCGTCAGACACCGGACTTCACAAAAGTCTCTTTCCCTTTACAACAAAGAGAGGAAAGGTGTTAATTGATTGTATTTCCACTTTATTTTCAAGCAACATCCTTCCATTACACTGGAAATCTCCTTTAAGCAATCATTTGTTGGAAACGTCTCCAAAATCATTTGAAGGGTTTCATTCCCCTGAAAGAAAACATAAGAGCGGGTAATGACTTGTGAGCTCACGGCTATTTGTCTTTGTGTTTTCAGCGCTCTTTCATGTAAAATGCCAAGCTTTGATTAAGTATGCATAGAGCAAGCACACAACTTCATCCAGCTTTATTATGACTATACCACCCATAACATCTGCAAACATCTGCCTATTCCCTGCTCTCCCGGGTCTCCTGATTACTCCCTACGCAGACAGGAAACTCCATCGTATGTCAGAAGAGAAAACTGATTATTGTACCATTATTTACAGTCATCTCAGCTGGGGGAACCACTTGGCCTAATAAACCGCTCAGCCCGTCCTCCCAGGATACTTATGTGGGCGGAGCCCGGCGGTTATGAGTCACAGATGTCATTGTACAAAATGTTTTAGAATCTGCAGGATTTAAATTGCAGCATGTCTAACGTTATCTATGGGACAACAATTGCTGACGTCTTATTCAGGGCTGCTGTTAAAAATGACAGGGCCCTGTACAGCCTACCTGACAGTGCCCCCCCCCCCAGAAAATATCAAACCGTTATTTTCACTACAAATACACTAAAATTATTATTAGCGTACACACATAACATAACTTACAAGATTCCTGATAAATGTAAAAGATAAAATTGTATTGATTTACTATGCTTCAGTTATGAATGAACACAGTACTTATCTCTCACTGTGTTCATTTAGGAAAGGAAGGGATCAGTAAATTACATATTTACCAACCCCTTCCCCAGCGCTCCATCCCCCCCACCCCTGTGTTCCTGCAGCAGCTGGTGGGAGAGGGAAGCTGGTAGCACCTTGGGGGCACACAGCAGGGAGAATCAGATGTGGCAAGGACAGGGAGGAGGATGATCTGTGCTATGTTGGTACACTTACAAGAATGATGTCCTGTGTTTCTCCCCCTGCAGCAGCTGAAAGCAGGCCGGTGGGAGAGGGGTAGAAACTGGCTTTCAGCTGCTGCAGGGAGAGACACACACAGAGTATCATTCCTCTAATTGTACCAACATCGCACTGATCATCCTCCCTGTCCTGCTCACTAATTCCCCCTGTTGCCCGGGCCCCGTGCAGGAGGACTGGTGGTACTACCTTATCAGCGGCCCTGGTCTTATTCAACTTTATTTACACTTTTATGTAAAACGTTAAAGTGTTTGTAAACCTCAGATATGAAATATGAACAAAGCATATCCCCCTAAAGTGTCATTTCTGGCCACTTCCTCATTCCTCTGCTATCAGCATTAATCGCTTCTTACAAGTTTTCCTGACACCAAGAGAAAAAGGTGACATGGGAGGGACCTCCAGCGGATTGACAGCCTCAGCTCAGTTCCTGAGTGCTGTGTGAAGGGGGGTGTGTCCCTTCCCTCCAATCAGCCCTCAGAGCTCTCCTCACTGATATAACTTTAGCTCTCCACCCCCTACTTTTCAGAGGTGAGAGATCCTGTGTAAGTTCTGCACTTTGAATGGATGTAGGGGAAAGATAGCTGGAGATAAACAGGTACAACTTATGTAGAAGAATTTGTTTCATCTCTGTGTATCACCTGAGGCTAGTCACTTCACTGGCTATATGTAGCCTTTTAGGGTCCATTTACAGTATAAGATAGACATTGCTATCTACTTTTTGTTATAGTGTGCAGGGCTATGTACACGGCAGCTCATTCATAAAATGCAGGCCACGCTTGGAGCCTATGGCTCCCCACAAAGTTCTCTTCTCTTAAACGAGATCTTAAAGTATAACTAAAGCCAAAACTTTTTTTAGTTTTGGATAGAGTGGAGAGGGATTGGAACACTAGTCAGTTTTTATTGCCGTCTGTGTCCCCGTTGGCAAGATTCACCCTCTTTATTTTCCTGCTTCCCATCATTGAAAGTTAAAGTAAAAGAAAATCCCAAATTTTGGGTTGTCCCCAGAAAAGTAATAGAGGGGAAATCTTCCAATGGGGACACTAGTTCTGGTGACCTGGTGGTCCCCAAGAGATTACCTTAATTTGCAAGGATTTCTTCTCACTTCTTGTTTAGCTATGGGACAGGAAGTGCAGTTAAATCTCCGCAATGGGACACAAATGGAGAAAAAAAATCTGACAGGGCTTATAACTCTCCCCTTCCTTCTCCAATTTTTTTTTTTAAGTTTTGTCTATAGTTCTACTTTAAGTCCCCCTGAAAAAATGAATACTGCAGCTGCTGACTTTTAATGAAAGGACACTTACCTGTCCAGGGATCCAGCACTGTCCTCATCCAGGCCATTCTTCGCCGGTCTTCGGGTCCCCGGTGCTGTCATGTCTCGTGTGGAAAGCCAACTGTGACTCCTTGCAGCTTCACATCTAGCTTCCCTCTGCTCATGCACGAGTTGTGCTTTGTAAATGGTCCTGCTGCCTTTTAGGCAGTTGACATGTCCCAGCAGGCTGTGGACAAATGGGGGGGGGGGCTTCCGCTCAGATAGCCTATGAGATCTAAGTGAAAAAGGGAGCGGGTACTTGTCAAAATTAGGTACTCCCCCCCCCCAAAAAAACGTATCCAAAAGTGATAAAGGAGGGGGGAGGAGGCTGAGAAGTGGAACTTACCCTTTAGGAGAAGCAAAACAGCACACGGTTGTTTTCCTTCTAGGATAAGGGCCCTTTCACACTGGGGCGGTTTGCAGGCGCTATTGCGCTAATAATAGCGCCTGCAAACCGACCCGAAAGTGCCGCTGCTTTCACACTGGAGCGATGCGCTGGCAGGACGGTATAAAAAGTCCTGCTAGCAGCATCTTCGGAGCGGTGAAGGAGCGGAGTATATATCGCTCCTTCCCATTGAAATCAATGGGACGGCGCGGCTATACCGCCGGCAAAGCGCCTCAGCAGAGGTGCTTTGCGGTGGTTTTTAACCATTTCTCGGCCACTAGCGGGGGTAAAACCTCCCCGCTAGCGGCCGCATACCGACGATAAAGCGCCGACGCCCGCCCCAGTGTGAAAGGGCTCTAAAGGTTTTGCATAAATAAATAAAAGCTGATCATTGTAAGCACCCCTGCCAGTGGTAAATGGTTTGTTTTATCCATGTAACTGCAAGAGAGCTTTCCTGATGAAAAATAACAGATTTATTGGCTGGATCACCAGATGAAAATAGAAGCAAGAAAGCCAGAAAAAAGGAAACAAATGCAGCCATCGCATCTAAGAACTGATAGGCTGCAAAATAATAAATGTTTGCTTTTGGGTTTAAATACTGTTTTAAAGTGTAAGTTTGTTTTCAGCAACATTTTCCAAAATTCCCCTTATGCAATTCCATAGTGCATACTAACACTTCTCCTGTTTCATGCTTACCAACAATCCCTGATTTTCCTGGACAGTCCCTGATTTTCCGGGACAGTCACATTTGTCAGTCATTGTTCCATTCACCAGTACTGTGTCCTGTGCTGTGTCCTAGAAGTAGACAGCTGTTGTGGTAATGTCCTAGATTCAGTTGCTCCTCACCCTCCATCCACTACCGATATACTTCACCAGCTCCTTAACCCGGTCAGACACTTCTCCCACCCTCCCTCCACACAAAACGTGATGTCAGCAAAGCTGCGACTCAACCTCTGCCTCTGATCTCCAAGTTGCTACCAGTCAGCCTTGAAAGTAATCACACACATAGTCTGTGTTCTGCAGAGTGCTCCTTGCTGTGTGTAGTGATGCCACTACCTCCTCTGTACTGCTGAAGGGCAGGATAGGAGCTCCTTGTGCCCAAAGCTGTTTAGTTGCTGGAGGTGGTAACACTAAGCTACTTCTTGCAGGCTCCTTAAATGGAGGGATGCTGACAGCTCGTGATTGTGTCAGCACTATATTGTGGAACCAAACGTGACTACATTAATAAAAAGTCCTAATATCTGTGAATACTGGCTTTCAATAGTGTTTTTATGCTTTCTGCCACCATATAGGTAAATCACAGAAGCATTCTTTCACCATGTGATATCCACAACTCTTCAGCAGCACTTCAATACTCACCTTATGCTTTTGACTCAATCAAGATTAGGTCTCATGCGCTTTCCCTTTAAACAGGGTGTCATATGCCAGGAGTGTTGTTTTCCTCTGTGCTGTCCAGATATCCTTCAATCCAACTCCATCCTCAGCAATCTTTCAGTTACTAAACTTCAAAAGCTCAAAAAAGAAAGGGCAATAAAGTGCTCTCTGTACAACCACCATTGTTTTTTTTTTGTAAAGCTCAAAGTATAAAAACTCAACTTTAAAAGTACACATATCCTGGTGCACAACAGTATACATGCATTAGCGTAGGAAAAGTCTCACGCAAAATGGCCACCCACTCACTTGCAGTCTACAGCGTGACGTCATTGGCTCCCCCCAACGCGTTGTGTCACAGAGTCACGTGGCTTCATCAGCTGACTTATTCAGAGAGCACAATATTTCCCCCTTCTTTTTTGAGCTTTTGAAGTTTAATATCGCACGAGCAAGATAGAAATTTGTATATCTGAGTAAAATTTCCCAACAGTGTATGTGGTTTTCGTTCGGTAAAGTCCATTCATTCCAAAATCAAATGTTAAAAGCAAACAAAATCTTGGAACTACTTTCAAAGGACATTTGAATGTTCTGAGAATTTTCATACAAGTTTTTTTTTGAAATTCTACTAGTGTATACCCATCTTAGGGCCCTTTCACACTGATCAGTTTTTGATGAGATTTTGGTGTTTAAAAAGCTGAGACAAAATAGTATGAAACATTTATCCCTTTAAATTCTATGAAACTCTTCACACCATGCGCTGAATGCTGCATTTTTGGTGCATGTTTAAAAAGCGCACCAGAAGAGCCCCTCCCCATTGAAGTGAATGGAAATCGTATCTAAGGGCCCTTTTACACTGATCAGTTTTCAGTAAAAAAAAAGCAGAAGAAAACTGCAACCTGTGGGCCTCAAGCTGTTGCAGAACTACAAGTCCCATGAGGCATTGCAAGCCACTAACAGTTACAAGCCTGACTCCCAATGGCAATGGCATGATGGGACACGTAGTTCCGCAACACCTGGAGAGCCACAGGTTGAGCACCAATGCTTTAAATCCTATAGAACTCTTCACATTGGTCAGTTGTGTTTTAGCTGTGTTTTTAAAAGTCCTGCTTGATGCATTTTTGGTGCAAGTTAACCACTTCCAGACCAGCCGCTGCAGTTTTACTGCGGCAGGTTGACTTGGCTGGGCAAATCAATGTTACCTTACGTTGATGTTCCTTTTGGCCACTAGGGGCGCGCATGCCCGCAGCGTGTGCCTGGAGCCGATGCAAATGCCCGTGGACCGCCGGGCACCCACGATCGCTCATTACAGAGCGAGAGCCGGGATCTGTGTGTGTAAACACAATCCCGGTTATTTCAGGGGAGTAGAGACAGATCGTGTGTTCATACTAAGTATGAACTCGGATCTCTCTCTCCTCCTAGACAGTCCCATCCCCCTTAAGTTAGAACACACCTAGGGAATACAGTTAACCCCCTTGATCGCCCCCCCTAGTGTTAACCCCTTCACTGCAAGTGATATTTATACAGTAATCAGTGCATTTTTATAGCACTGATCGCTGTATAATTGTCAATGGTCCCAAAATAGTGTCAAAAGTGTCCAATTTGTCCACCGCAATTTCTCAGTCCCGATAAAAATTGCAGATCGCCGCCATTACTAGTAAAAAAAAATAATAATAAAAATGCCATAAATCTATCCCCTATTTTGTAGACGCTATAACTTTTGTGCAAACCAATCAATATACGCTTATTGCGATTTTTTTACCAAAAATATGTAGAAGAATACATATCGGTTTAAACTGAGGAAAAAAAACGTTTTTTTGAAAAAAAAATGTGGGATATTTATTATAGCAAAAAGTAAAAGATATGGGGGTTATTTACAAAAGGCAAATCCACTTTGCACTACAAGTGCAAACTACAAGTGCAAAGTGCACTTGAAATTGCACTGAAAGTGCACTTGGAAGTGCAGTCACTGTAGATCTGAGGGGGACATGCAAGGAAAATAAAAAACAGTATGTTAGCTTGCACATGATTGGATGATAAAATCAGCAGAGCTTCCCCTCATTTCAGATCTACCCCTCAGGTTGACAGAAACTGCACTTCCAAGTGCTCTTCCAGTGAAATTTCAAGTGCACTTTGCACTTGTAGTTTGCACTTGTAGTGCAAAGTGGATTTGCCTTTCATAAATAACCCCCATTGTGTTCTTTTCAAAATTGTCGCTCTTCTTTTGTTTGTTTATAGCGCAAAAAATAAAAACCGCAGAGGTGATGAAATACCACCAAAAGAGAGCTCTATTTGTGGCAAAGTCAGTTTTGTTTGGGTACAGCGTCGCACGACCACGCAATTGCCAGTTAAAGATGCAGTACCGTATCGCAAAAAATGGCCTTGTCATTGAGAATCCAAATCTTCCGGGGCTGAAGTGATTAAATAAAAGCACCAAAAATGCAGCCTCGAAACGCGTCAGCTTTCAGTGGACTTTCATCCCACCCAAGTTTATTGATGCTGGTTGATGCATATGATGTGCCTTTTCATAACTTGCATTCGTTTGTGAGTATGCCATTTTACCTATAAATAAATGTCAGTGTTACAAAGGTAATGCGCAAGGCTGGTGTGCCCTCTGTTCTTGTTTTCTTTTAGAGTTTCTTCTGGGTTCCCCCTGACCTGTTGAGAGTGGCAGCACAGCCGATGCGGTGGTGTGATTTGTGGAGATCTTCTTCCCTACTTACCCCACGGCAATCTTTTGAGCGCAGGAGCATTTGTTTCTTTTTGTATCGAGCTCCAGCTGATTGACAGGCTCAGCTCTGTTCCTGTGTGTTGTGCGAAGGGGGGGGGGGTCCCTTCCCTCCAATCAGCTCTCAGAGCTCCCCACACTGAACTCTACATAGTGTAATTTCAGCTCCCTGCCCCCTTTCTCCTGACAGATGAGAAAAGCTTTATAATTCAGCACTTTAAGCAGATGTAGAGAAGAGAAGTCTGCAGATAAACAGGTACAACTTATATAGGAGAATTTGTTTAATGTCTGTGTAGATCAGTCACTTCACTGGGTACCTGTAAGGGTTTACAACCACTTTAAGGAGCAGGACAAGTGTGCCGCTTATATGAACCCTTACTACTCAGCACATATGGCGGAACAATGGCACGATGAATCCCGGTGTCAGTATTGTAATTAGGGTCAGTGAACTTGTCCTCGGAGATGAAACGCCTCCGCAGCTGACATGGGGGGGGGGGGGGGGCAGGATTTCTCAATCTGTGATCGGAGGAGCCGGTCATATAAAGCAATTCCCAGAAGAAAGCCTTACTGGAAGATTAAGTTATAGCAGACCCTTTAATTGCCTGCTCTGTGCTTCATAGAAGTGGAGTCATTATCAGGGGTCATTATGAGAACTTGTCACTGACACCGACTTCAAATCATTTCCAGAGCTCTCTGCGACTCCCTCCATGTATCAATGCTACTTTCCTACTTGTACTGAATGAATGTATGAACCGCCTACGTATCGCTGCCATGAGCAGTAATGTCTCCCCGTATAATATATAATAATATGTCCAGCTAGAGACCTGAAACCAAGCAATGACCCGTCACTGCAATATTATCTTATCAAATGGATAATTGAGTGTATGTGGATAATTGCGCTGATATTAACCTCCTATTACTGCACCTAAGTGTTAAGTTCAATAAGTGAAAAAACTCAATAAGTGAAAAAACATAAATAAATAAATGAAAGCCTGATCATTCACCCATATATAACACCTGTGAAGTATGGTATTATTATTATTATTATTATACAGGATTTATATAGCGCCAACAGTTTACGTAGCGCTTTACAACTTGAGGGTACCATAATAATCCTTAATTATAGTTGCCAAATTATATATATAAAACTAAAAAGCTTCTGTGGTATTGGTATTAAGTAAATAATTTAAGTGCGCCAATAATACATAGTCAATAAATGTTCAAAAGTTCAAATAAATAAATCAGAATTAGTGAGTTCAGTGTCAAATCTTCTATGAAATAAAATAGTAGCAGATATACTGTCGCTATCACCGCTCTGTCACCAGTGGCTTTTACTCTGATTTTCCCGATTGTCAGCTCATTTCCATGGCATGAAAATAAAGAAAAACAAAACCATTGCGCAGAGATCACAGCGAGATGGTACTACATGCTAGGATACTTAGTTTCACTCACATATCCCCATTCGCAAGATCGCAAAGGATTACAATGTTTAGCTGCATAGAGCTCTGCGCTAGAGGCTTCTCATCCACCGTCAGTGCTCACACACAGCTACAGTTGGAAAGGCTCCTCCTCCCGACGCGTTGCGTCACAGACACGTGACTTATTTTTTTTATTTTTTTTTTAGGTTTGGATAGAATGGAGATGGATTAGAACACCTGTCAGGTTTTTATTGCCCTGGTAGGGAGATTCACCCTCTCTTATTGTCTTATCTACTGCTATCACCAAGAGTGAAAGAAAATCCCAAATGTTGGGTTGTCACCAGAACAGGAATAGAGGGGAAATGTTCCAATGGGGACACTAGTTCTGGTGACAACCAGAGATTCCATCACTTTGGAGGGATTTCCTCTAATTTCCTGTTTTGGCTATAGGACAGGAATTGAAGGGAAATCTCCCCAATGGGATACAGATGGCAAATAAACTAATGGGGGTTATAACCCTCCCTTACACTACATAGAGCAAAATAAAAGTGTTGCCTTTAGTTCTACTTTAATGGGTTTAGATAATAAAATTGGTATTATATATGGTCTAATGACTTTTTAATGACTTTTTTGGGTACTTCTTGAAATACCGCCAGTGAGTTCAGGTCACCATTAAAGTATTACTAAACCCACAGCAGTAAAATCAGTGTGTATATGCAGTAAAACATGCTTGTTATACTCACTGTGGAACCTAAGGGGTTAATCCTTTGCATTGTGTAAAAAGGCCGTTTGATCCTATCTTCTCTGATCCTCCCCTTTTTCCACTGCCCCCAATCCATCTCCTGACTCCATAGACCAGGGGTCTCAAACTGGTGGCCCTCCAGCTGTTGTAGAACTACAATTCCCATGAGGCATTGCAAGGCTGACAGTTACAAGCATGACTCCCATAGGCAGAGGCATGATGGGACTTGTAGTTCCGCAACAGCTGGAGGGCCGCCAGTTTGAGACCCCTGCCATAGACTCAGGCATGTGCAGCCTGAGTCTATGGAGTCAGGCTGCACATGCTCAGTTTGGTGTGTATTGCTAGAAAGTTGTTCTTGGGAGGGTGCATGTGATCAGCACAGGGCCAATCAGCACTGTCCAGACAGAGGGTCAGGAGTCATGCAGCCTCATAGGACAGTCAAAGTACAATGTAAAAGTAAAAAAATAAAACTCCTCCTACAAGCTTTAACCAGACACTGATAGAAGTCACAGGACTGCTCTAACCGCTGATGAGAAAAGATTTTTGCAGTTTATATTTACTAAAATAATTGCATTTCCATGTTCTGTGTACTGTGGGAGACCAGATATAGTGAATGCATGGTCCTGGGTTTAGTAACACTTTAACCCCTTCCCAACCAGATGTACTGTGGCAGGTTGACTCCCCTGGGCAAAATGACTTTACCTTACGTCGCTTCACCTTTTGATGCGAGTGCCCAGCGGGCACGATGACCGCTGGGCACCAGCGATTGCTTGTGACAGAGCTAAAACCAGGATCTGTGTGTGTAATCATGCAGATTCCGGTTCTCTCAGGGGAGAGGAGACAGATCGTGTGTTCATACTAAGTATAAACACCGATCTCTTTCTCCTCCTAGTCAGTCCCATCCCCCCCACAGTTAGAACATACCTAGGGAACACAGTTAACCCCTTGTTCGCCCCCTGGTGATAACCTCTTCCCTGCCAGTGACATTTATACATTGATCAGTGCATTTTTATAGCACCGATCGCTGAATAATTGTCATTGGTCCCAAAAATGTGTCAAAAGTGTCCGATTTGTCTGCCGCAATATCGCAGTCCCTATAAAAATCGCAGATTGCCGCCATTGCTAGTAAAAAAAAATGAATAATAAAAATGCCATAAATCTATCCCCTATTTTGTAGGCGCTATAACTTTTGCGTAAACCAATCAATATACGCTTATTGCATTTTTTTTAACCAAAAGTATGTAGAAGAATACTATCGGCCTAAACTGAGGAAAAAATGTGTTTTTGTTTTTTTAAATTTGGGATATTTATTATAGCAAAAAGTAAAAGATATTGTGTTTTTTTCAAAATTGTCGCTCTTCTTGCGTTTAAAAAAAGATATGTTGAAGAACTACCTGTAGATACAGTACTAAGCTGGCAACCTAAGCCACATCCCAAAATGCAGAGAAAAGACCAGAGGAGGTGCCCCAGGGATTTTATGGGCAAAAGGAGGAAAACCAGATAAGAGAGTAGAGGACGTATGTAAAAAAGTGATACAAAGTTTATTGATTACAAAAAGCATATACATACACAAAATAAATGATTATAAAAGCAAAACAGATAGTTATGCTAAGATAATGCATACAATACAGCTAGGTTCTGGAGCACATGCTTGGTCTCATAGTAGGATGCCAACCAGGGTGCATGGGTTCAGAAATCCCAACATATTTCGGAATGTATGATTAAATGTTTAATTCCTTCTTCAGAGGCTGATTTGGAGCAAGTTATATTATCTGGTAACACACCAGCAAAAAAAGTATATATGTATACAGTGGTACAATATAGGTATGCGGATATATAAACAGAAATAGGGGACAGCATGATGCATATAAGGGGGCGAGGCAGGCATTTAGAACCTGGCAATACTTACAAGATGACTATCTCAAGTGAATTGTAGTACACATCAGGATTCACTTTAGGTGGAATTTGCATCTGGGCAGCACAGTGGTGTAGTGGGTAGCACTCTCGCCTAGCAGTAAGAAGGGTCGCTGGTTCAAATCCCAACCACGACACTACCTGCCTGGAGTTTGCATGTTTCCTCCCACACTCCAAAGACATGCTGGTAGGTTAATTGGCTACTGTCCAAAATTGGCCCTAGTATATGAATGTTAGGGACCTTGGATTGTGGGCTCTTTGAGGGTAGGGATCGATGTGAGTGTGCGATGTATGTGTGGAGCGCTGCGTAAAAATTGACACAGCGCTATATGGGTACCTTAAATAAAAATAGGCATAGTTGTAGACACGCACCCACACTTGCTCAGGTTGAACTCGATGGACTGGTGTCTTTATTCAGCCTTACTAACTATGTAACTATGTAACTATCTCCGTATCATCCCATCGCACACTGGAAAACTCTGGGGGTATATGGAGAATATGTAGATATCCTCAAGCCACTAATGGCGTGTGGTTCACCGTAGTAAAGTTTTGATTGAATGCATTGGGGAAGAACAAGTAGGACATAAAGCACACCTGCCAACTAGGCAGTGAAGCCCACGGGGATCAGTGAAAATGCAGACGACCCTGGACGCAAAAAATGTATATGAATATATGTATAAAAAATGGTAAGAAATCCAATGCCTGGTGCGAATAGGCGTCAGGTGACCGGAGGGCTCATCCTGAAATTGACGAGCCTCTGCCGATCAGCTGTGTCGCCAACATGTCCAGGAGTTCGCCTGTTAGACAATCCCCTGGCCAAGCAGCGTCCATCATCACCGTGCGCGTGGCGAGATGACGTCAGACGTCGCGAGGCCTTCGACATGCAAGATGGGTGGTACGTCCCGTCAGAGTGGAGAAGACAAGCTGCGCATGCGCAGATCGGCATAAAGACGCCAGTCCATAGCGCAGTTATGGGGCTGAGCCCAGAAAGAGTGCCCCAAGGCACCAGGGGGCTCCGATGCAAAAAGTATAATGGCAGGACTGGTAACAAGTGACAACACAAAGTTGTTAAAATATCCAAAGAAACTGTGCGAGGGGACATAGACTGAAGGGATGACGCAAAACCTAAATGGTATAAAACAGAGATATAGTTATTAACAACAAGGAATGGAATACACATGTATTTTCAAATGAAAAATAATAAGTAAAAAATATTAATGAACACTTATGTTTGCATACTATAAAGAGGACATTTGTGGATACATGGCAATAACCTGTAGAGCCAGGAAGACAGCAGGAAAGTGGGATAGAATACAAAAATCCCTAAAAGGTGGTACAGGTGGGGTTAACATGAAATGACAAATATGCAAAGGCACTATAGAAATATGGAGATAAACATGATGATACACGTGTCTCAAGATATAAGTATCATATGAAATGTGAGGACGTGTTCACATATCCCTCTCAAAACCTCCAGATGAAAAGCCCTGTAAGAATGGTTTAAAACTGATGGCCTCATTTAAGCCAGGTGGCGAGGTGGCGTTCAAGTCCGAGATCCATCTTAGCTCATGATGAAGGGGGAGTTTGTTAAAATCACCTCCCCAAGAGCTTGGATGTACTCGGTCCAGCACCAAGATTGTGACTCTAGGGACACGGACATTATGGACCTGTGCCACATGTCTCCCCAGAAGCAAATCTGGGTTGCTGGTTTTCATGGCTCGAATGTGACGGTAGAACAACCAGCATGGTCTGGCAATTGGCAAAGTGCCTAAGAGTAAAGGTCCAGCTATTGGGCAATCGTGTACTTTTCCGAGTGTCCATGTATCGGCAGTAGGCGCATGAACCACAAGGAAAAATACAGAGTAGTTTGCATGGGTCAGCTCGAGTTGAACCCCTGAATTTACTTTTAACCACTTAAGGACTGAGCCTCTTTCTGAGATTTGTCGTTTACACGTTAGAAATGGAATGGCGACAAACTTTTACCCTTAAAAATCTCCATAGGCGACATTTAAAAAATTCTACAGGTTGCATGTTTTGAGTCACAGAGGAGGTCAGGGGCTAGAATTATTGCTCTCACTCTACCGATCGCGGCAATACCTCACATGTGTGGTTTGAACACCGTTTTCATATGCGGGCGCTACTCACGTATGCGTTCGCTTCTGCACGAGAGGTCGCCGGGACAGAGTGCGTTTAAAATTTTTTTTTCTTATTTATTTTACCTTTTATTTTTTATATTTACAAAGTTTAAAAAAAAATGTGTCACTTTTATTCCTATTACAAGGAATGTAAACATCCAATAGAAAAAAAGCATGACAGAACCTCTTAAATATGAGATCTGGGGTCAAAAAGACCTCAGATCTCATATTTACACTAAAATGCAATAAAAAAAAAAAAAAAAAAAAGAAAGAAAGAATTTTGTCATTAAAAAAAAAAGAAAAAAAAAGAAAAAAATGGCCCTTTAAGAGCTATAGGTGGAAGTGACGTTTTGACATTGCTTCCTCCCTGCATTGTTATGGAGATGGGTGGCCATATTCCCCTCACTTGTCTCCATGCCCAGCAAGGGTGAAGATTCGATCGCCTCCGCCGCTGCCGACGGCTCCGGTAAGCTCCAGGCACTGGAGCGCGGCGGGAGGGGGGGCCCCTCTTCCGCCGCTGATAAAAGTGATCTTATGGAAAATCTGCCGCAGAGACCACTTTTATCTGAAACTGGACCGATCACTGAAGAAGAGGATACTGGGGTTATGGCAGCTAGCTGCTGCCATAACAATGATATTCCTCTTCAAAGTACCGACGTATAACGACGGTGGGCGGTCCGGAAGTAGTTAACTAGGATGTCATCAACAGAGGTGGCTCGTCTGTAGGTGACAGGTGAAACTGGAGGAATGAACAGTCCTATCGTGGAATCTGAAGCTAAGACATGCCAGTATTTACTAAAAAATTGTCTAACTTTAGGATGTGCATTGGAATATGTAGTGATGATTCTTGTGTATTAGAGGTAGATTCATCCTTTTTATTGGAGAATAGTAAATCATGTCTATTTATGTTGGCTAACCAATTAAATGCCTTTTTCAGGCATTTGTGACTGTAGCCTCTTTCTAATAGGCGTCGTCTGAGTCCCTTTGCCTCATGTTTGTAGTCCCTGTCATTAGAGCAATTGCGCTTGGTTTGCAAGTACTGGCTGTAGGGAATCGAGTTAACTAGGGGCCTGGGACGGAAACTAGATGAATGTAGAATAGTATTCCCTGCGGTTAATTTCCTGAACAATTTACAGGATAACACATTATTAGGGTGTTTATAAATTTTAACATCCAGGAAAGTAATTGTGGAGCAGCTGGATGACATTTTTAGGTTGAACTCATTTTGATTTAGGGCAGCCAAGCACTTGTGTAATAGGTCCTCTGGACCGTCCCAAAGGACGAAGATGTCATCTATGTACCTGTACCACATAATGACGTGGCACGGGTACATGGAGGGATCCTCGCCCTTGAATATGGTCTGCTCCCACTCCCCCAGGTACAGGTTGGTGTAGCCAGGGGCACAGCAAGTCCCCATGGCCACCCCCTGCACCTGGAGGAAGTGTCGACCATCAAAGGAAAAAGCAATATGCTTGAGTATATATTCAAGCGAGAATAATATGAACTTGTTGAAGGATTCTTCATGATGACTGGTTTGGAATAATTTTGCAAATACATGCTAGTCCCTTGGTATGTGGTATAGAACTGTAGAGAGCCTCTACATTTATAGTGACTAGAATGGAACTCGTAGATACCTGGGTGCCATCAATTATTTGTAGAAGGTGAATTGTATCCCAGACATAAGAGGGTAAGGAGAGGAGAAAGGGTCTCAAATGTTCGTCTATCACTCTCGACTGATTCTCCATGATTGCACCATTCCCTGATATAATAGGTCTCCCAGGGTTCGAGTTGTTTTTGTGGGTCTTAAGGAATGAATAAAATTTGGCTTTTTGGGAAGGTGGTGCAGACAAAATTCCATAGTTGTTTGGAAATGACATTATAAAATGCACTATCCACAAAACAAGTAAAAATCCATATTGAAGGTGTCAGAAATCTCAGGCCTTATTGGTCAGTCCCAATCAGCATTATTTTGAATTTTGGTACACATTAATACATATTTGTCATTGTCCATTAGGACAATGTTGCCGCCTTTATCTGAAGGCTTGATGGTTATGTTGTGGTTCCTAGATAGGTTTTTCAAAGCTGTCCTGTGCGATGGGACGATACGGAGACGCACACCCTACCTAAAGTGATTCCTGATGTGTACCACAATTTACTTGAGATAGTCATCTTGTAAGTATTGTCAGATTCCAAATGCCTGCCCCTTATATGCATCATGCTGTCCCCTATTTCTGTTTATATATCTGCATACCTATGATGTACCACTGTATACAGATATACTTTTTTCTGACTGGATTTTTTTGCTGTTGTATTACCAGATAATACAGCTTGCTCCAAAACAGCCTCTGAAGAAGGAATTAAACATTTAATCATATATTCCGAAACATGTTGGGATTTCTGAACTCATGCACCCTGCTTGGCCTCCTACTATGAGACCAACCATGTGCTCCAGAACCTAGCTGTATTGTATGCAGGGCTTTTTTCAGCAGGAACTAGGGGGAACTCAGTTCCACCACCTCTGGCTCAGGTCTTCTGCTCCCTGCTCACCACTATCACTTGGTAACACTGAAGTCCAGCTTCTGCGTTTACAAGTGATAGCTTATTTCCCAGTAGCTCCCACAGGTCAGATCTCCTGCGCAGATCCCACTGAGTGCCGGGCAGGAACAAGGGAGATACAGAACAGGTGCACCCTAGGTGGTCTTCATTTTTTCTCTAGTGACCAATTGTTGATGCTCCTACTGCATGATCTCCCTTGCAAGTGACTGTAGTATAGTATAGTATGCTGGGAGGTACTACAGCCGGATAGGTGCTTCAGCTTAATATTGCAACAAAGGTAAGACATATGACAGATGGTGGAGCTTTTAAAGAGGGGGGAAGATGAAGTCAGTGGAGGGAAGGGTTGCATGCAGAGGGAAGAGCTACTGTTTGATGCCATTTGGCAGGTATGCATGTGTGGTGGGCATGGTTGAGTTCCTGCACCTTTTCTCTGAGAAAAAAAGCCCTGATTGTATGTATTCTCATAGCATGACTATCCGTTTTGCTTTTATTATCATTTATTTTCTGTATTTATATGCTTTTTGATCAATAAACTTTGTATTACTTTTTTACATACATCCTCTACTCTCTTATCTGGTTTTCATCCTTTGCCCATAAAATCCCTGGGGCACCTCCTCTGTTCTTTTCTCTTCTTTTGTTTATAGCGCAAAAAATAAAAACTGCAAAGGTGATTAAATACCACCAAAAGAAAGCTCTATTTGTGGGGAAAAAAAGGATGTCAATTTTGTTTGGGTACAGCATCGCACAAAACGCGCAATTGTCAGTTAAAGCGATGCAGTGCTGTATCGCAAAAAAATGGCCTGGTCATTGAGCAGCCAAATCTTCCGAGGCTGAAGTGGTTAAAACAGATCTCCTGGCAATTCATTTTTTAAATTTTTTTTTTACCTGCATTGTAAATATAAAGTAATCTCAAGAAGTGTATGCCTATTTAATTTGGTTGTCCTTGCTGTAATATTTAGGCCTCATTCACACTGACTCTGTCCCACCTGCATTTATATCCATTTAGAGGACATTTCTAAACACATAAAAATGCATATAAACACTATCTGAGTTCAGGGCATATGTCTTTGTGTATGTGGGTGCTTTACCTTACCCCTGATGCATAACCACATACAGTGACATCTATTTCATCCAACTAACTAAACTAAATGCTTATACTGCTAGCATTAGTAAACAGATAGGAAGCTAAATAATATTGACTAACCTTTACATTTTTTCAGTTACTTCCTGGTTTCCAGGCCTAGGCCACAATGATGTCATACATCCAAGGAGTCTTCAGGAAAGAAGGAGGGGTTTTCTCAGCTAAGCACATCCTCCTGCCTGCATGCCTGTGCTAAGGCCCCTTTCACACTGGAGCGGTTTTCAGGCGGTATTGCGCTAAAAATACCGCCTGAAAACCGCCCCTAAACAGCCTCCGCTGTTTGTTCAGTGTGAAAGCCCGAGGGCTTTCACACTGAAGCGGTGCGCAGGCAGGGCGGTGAAAAAAGTCCTGCAAACCGCTTTTTTGGAGCGGGGAAGGAGCGGTGTATTCACCGCTCCTTCCCCGCTCCTCCCCATTGAAATCAATGGGACAGCGCGGCTATACCGCGGCAATACCGCGGCTATAGCCGCGCTGTACGAGGGATTTTAACCCTTTTTCGGCCGCCAGCGGGGGTTAAAACCGCACCGCTAGCGGCCGAATACAGCTGCAAGAACGACGGTACAGCAGCGCTAAAGATAGCGCTGTTGTACCGCCGACGCCCCCACCGCCCCAGTGTGAAAGGGGCCTAAGGGTAAATGTAATCCAGGAAGAAAATGCTACATGAATCAATCTGGCCTTACTCAAAATGGTCATAGCTAGGGGGATGTTTTTCAAAGCGATTTCTCAGTGAACTAAAACTTAGAGACATGGATAGACATGGATAGATTGATTATTCAATATGAATTAAATAGCATTTCCAGTTTGTAGTGCTCCAGTTTACAGTTTAGTTCCACTTTAATCCCCCCAATATATCTCAAACCACCTACAAATTGCTTTAGTAAAAGCAGCCTGTTCATAATGATTTGACTGAATCTTAGAGCAACGCACATAAACATGCTCCACAATGCAGATTATGCATATACTGTATATTAACACACTGCAACAAGATACATTAGTGTGAATGGCCCTTATCATACTGTGTAGATCTACAGGCAGCAAACAGGATGGAACTCATAGTACTTCTGCTCTGTACTGGAAATCTGAGGGGATTCCAGGAACACAAATATCCTGGGAGTGTTGTAGAGGGTGACACAGGTATAGCTGTGAGTGACAAGGATGAGACTACTCAGAGATCAGGGTGCAGAGCTCATAGGGATCAGGGTACAGGCATCAGAGATCTCAGGGGGTCAGAGCTGACAGGAATCAGAGATCAGGGTGCAGAGCTCATATCATACGTGTCAGAGATCAGGGTGCAGAGCTCATATCTTACATATCAGAGATCAGGGTGCAGAGCTCATAGGTATCAGAGATCAGGGTGCAGTCATCAGAGATTTCAGGGGGTCAGAGCTCCCAGGAATCAGAGATCAGGGTGCAGAGCTCATAGGAATCAGAGATCAGGGTGCAGAGCTCATAGATGTCAGAGATCAGGGTGCAGAGCTCATAGATGTCAGAGATCAGGGTGCAGAGCTCATAGATGTCAGAGATCAGGGTGCAGAGCTCACAGGTGTCAGACATCAGGGTGCAGGCATCAGAGCTTTCAGGGGGTAAGAGCTCACAGGAATCAGAGATCAGGGTGCAGAGCTCATATCATACTTATCAGAGATCAGGGTGCAGAGCTCATAGCATAGGTGACAGAGATCAGGGTGCAGGCATCAGAGATTTCAGGGGGACAGAGCTCACAGGAATCAAAGATCAGGGTGCAGAGCTCATAGGAATCAGAGATCAAGGTGCAGAGCTCACAGGAATCAGAGATCAGGGTGCAGAGCTCATAGGTGTCAGAGATCAGGGTGCAGTCATCAGAAATTTCAGGGGGTCAGATCTCCCAGGAATCAGAGATCAGGGTGCAGAGCTCATAGGAATCAGAGATCAGGGTGCAAAGCTCATAGGAATCAGAGATCAGGGTGCAGAGTTCATAGATGTCAGAGATCAGGGTGCAGAGCTCACAGGTGTCAGACATCAGGGTGCAGAGCTCATATCATACGTGTCAGAGATCAGGGTGCAGAGCTCATATCATACGTGTCAGAGATCAGGGTGCAGAGCTCATATCATACCTGTCAGACATCAGGGTGCAGAGCTCATAGGTGTCAGAGATCAAGGTGCAGGCATCAGAGATTTCAGGGGGTCAGAGCTCACAGGAATCAGAGATCAGGATGCAGAGCTCACAGGTGTCAGAGATCAGGATGCAGGCATCAGGGATCTCAGGGGGTCAGAGCTCACAGGAATCATAAATTAGGGTGCAGGGAACTCAGGGGACCAGAGCTTACAGGGTGAGCTCACAGGAAGGGTGCAGAGCTCATAGGTGTCAGAGATCAGAGTGCAGAGCTCATATCATACGTGTCAGAGATCAGGGTGCAGAGCTCATATCATACGTGTCAGAGATCAGGGTGCAGAGCTCATAGGTGTCAGAGATCAGGGTGCAGAGCTCACAAGAATCAAAAATCAGGGTGCAGAGCTCACAGGAATCAGAGATCAGGGTACAGAGCTCATAGGTGTCAGAGCTCACAGGAATCAGAGATCAGGGTGCAGAGCTCATGGGTGTCAGAGATCAGGGTGCAGAGCTCATAGGTGTCAGAGATCAGGGTGCAGAACTCATAGGTGTCAGAGATCAGGGTGCAGTCATCAGAAATTTCAGGGGGTCAGAGCTCCCAGGAATCAGAGATCAGGGTGCAGAGCTCATAGGAATCAGAGATCAGGGTGCAGAGCTCATAGGTGTCAGAGATCAGGGTGCAGAACTCATAGGTGTCAGAGATCAGGGTGCAGAACTCATAGGTGTCAGAGATCAGGGTGCAGTCATCAGAGATTTCAGGGGGTCAGAGCTCCCAGGAATCAGAGATCAGGGTGCAGAGCTCATAGGAATCAGAGATCAGGGTGCAGAGCTCATAGATGTCAGAGATCAGGGTGCAGAGCTCACAGGTGTCAGACATCAGGGTGCAGGCATCAGAGCTTTCAGGGGGTAAGAGCTCACAGGAATCAGAGATCAGGGTGCAGAGCTCATATCATACTTATCAGAGATCAGGGTGCAGAGCTCATAGCATAGGTGACAGAGATCAGGGTGCAGGCATCAGAGATTTCAGGGGGACAGAGCTCACAGGAATCAAAGATCAGGGTGCAGAGCTCATAGGAATCAGAGATCAAGGTGCAGAGCTCACAGGAATCAGAGATCAGGGTGCAGAGCTCATAGGTGTCAGAGATCAGGGTGCAGAACTCATAGGTGTCAGAGATAAGGGTGCAGTCATCAGAAATTTCAGGGGGTCAGATCTCCCAGGAATCAGAGATCAGGGTGCAGAGCTCATAGGAATCAGAGATCAGGGTGCAAAGCTCATAGGAATCAGAGATCAGGGTGCAGAGTTCATAGATGTCAGAGATCAGGGTGCAGAGCTCACAGGTGTCAGACATCAGGGTGCAGAGCTCATATCATACGTGTCAGAGATCAGGGTGCAGAGCTCATATCATACGTGTCAGAGATCAGGGTGCAGAGCTCATATCATACCTGTCAGACATCAGGGTGCAGAGCTCATAGGTGTCAGAGATCAAGGTGCAGGCATCAGAGATTTCAGGGGGTCAGAGCTCACAGGAATCAGAGATCAGGATGCAGAGCTCACAGGTGTCAGAGATCAGGATGCAGGCATCAGGGATCTCAGGGGGTCAGAGCTCACAGGAATCATAAATTAGGGTGCAGGGAACTCAGGGGACCAGAGCTTACAGGGTGAGCTCACAGGAAGGGTGCAGAGCTCATAGGTGTCAGAGATCAGAGTGCAGAGCTCATATCATACGTGTCAGAGATCAGGGTGCAGAGCTCATATCATACGTGTCAGAGATCAGGGTGCAGAGCTCATAGGTGTCAGAGATCAGGGTGCAGAGCTCACAAGAATCAAAAATCAGGGTGCAGAGCTCACAGGAATCAGAGATCAGGGTACAGAGCTCATAGGTGTCAGAGCTCACAGGAATCAGAGATCAGGGTGCAGAGCTCATGGGTGTCAGAGATCAGGGTGCAGAGCTCATAGGTGTCAGAGATCAGGGTGCAGAACTCATAGGTGTCAGAGATCAGGGTGCAGTCATCAGAGATTTCAGGGGGTCAGAGCTCCCAGGAATCAGAGATCAGGGTGCAGAGCTCATAGGAATCAGAGATCAGGGTGCAGAGCTCATAGATGTCAGAGATCAGGGTGCAGAGCTCACAGGTGTCAGACATCAGGGTGCAGGCATCAGAGCTTTCAGGGGGTAAGAGCTCACAGGAATCAGAGATCAGGGTGCAGAGCTCATATCATACTTATCAGAGATCAGGGTGCAGAGCTCATAGCATAGGTGACAGAGATCAGGGTGCAGGCATCAGAGATTTCAGGGGGACAGAGCTCACAGGAATCAAAGATCAGGGTGCAGAGCTCATAGGAATCAGAGACCAGGGTGCAGAGCTCATAGGAATCAGAGACCAGGGTGCAGAGCTCACAGGAATCAGAGATCAGGGTGCAGAGCTCATAGGTGTCAGAGATCAGGGTGCAGAACTCATAGGTGTCAGAGATCAGGGTGCAGTCATCAGAAATTTCAGGGGGTCAGATCTCCCAGGAATCAGAGATCAGGGTGCAGAGCTCATAGGAATCACAGATCAGGGTGCAAAGATCATAGGAATCAGAGATCAGGGTGCAGAGTTCATAGATGTCAGAGATCAGGGTGCAGAGCTCACAGGTGTCAGACATCAGGGTGCAGAGCTCATATCATACGTGTCAGAGATCAGGGTGCAGAGCTCATATCATACGTGTCAGAGATCAGGGTGCAGAGCTCATAGGTGTCAGAGATCAAGGTGCAGGCATCAGAGATTTCAGGGGGTCAGAGCTCACAGGAATCAGAGATCAGGATGCAGAGCTCACAGGTGTCAGAGATCAGGATGCAGGCATCAGGGATCTCAGGGGGTCAGAGCTCACAGGAATCATAAATTAGGATGCAGGGAACTCAGGGGACCAGAGCTTACAGGGTGAGCTCACAGGAATCAGAGATTAGGGTGTATAGCTCATAGCTATCAGATATCAATGGGCATCAGATATCAGGGATCTCAGGAGAGGAATCAGAGATCAGGGTGCAGGGCACACAAGAATTAGGGCTCATAGGAAGAAGAGATCAAGGATCATGGCTCTCAGGGGATCAGAGCTCACAGGAATCAGAGTTTACATGGATCACAGGAAGGTGCATGGATCAGGGAACATGGATCTGCGGGGTGCAGAAATCAGAAATCACAGGGTCCATAGATCACAGAGGTCATGGATCATGAATCTTGGGAACTGAGGAGCAGAGATGATGGGATCACAAGGATCAGAGATCAGGGTGCAGGGATCATGGATCTCAGGTGTCCAGCGGGGTGCATGGATCTTGGATCTCAGGGATCAGAGATCATTGAGCTCAGGGGTGACGGGTGTCAGGGTCTAGGGATTATGGGTGTCATAGATCAGGGATGATCAGTGTCAGGGTGTAGAGGTGATGGGTGTCATAGATCAGGGATGATCAGTGTCAGGGTGTAGAGGTGTCGGGTGTAGAGGTGTCGGGTGTAGAGGTGATGGGTGTCAGAGATCAGAGCCCCTTTGTTTGTATACACACAGCATTCTCTGACTGTCAGCCTCTGTCTCCTCTTTGTTCCTGAGGGCCCGCCCCCTGGCTGTGCCGGGCTGTGATTGGCCACTGAGGGTGTCAGTCCAGGCCGGAGTGGGACATGCGGGCTCTATGTAGGATTGCTGGGTTGGGATCACAGCTGTCGCTCGGCTCTCCGGATCTGCGGGCTTTGTTAGCGGCTCCGGGACCTCTTCTTCTCCCAGGGACCCCCCTCTCCTCTCCGGGACCTCCTCTTCTCTCCTCCCCGGGCGGACGGCTGGATGAAGCGGAGCAATCATGCAGAAGTACTGCAGAGGTAAGAGAGAGGAGATCCCCGGTGTGTCCGATCATCACCCGGGGGGACAACATTCATCCGGGTCACCACATGGCTCCTACACCATCACCTACAGGACTGTCCTCATCACAGCATAGTCCTAGCATTATCCCCAGCATAGTCCTAGAATTATCCCCAGCATAGTCCTTGCATTATTCTCAAGATAGACTCAGGATGGTCCAGCATAATCCCAATATAGTTCTAGCATAGTCCTACTATAGTCCCAGCATTGTCCCAATATAGTCCTACTATAGTCCCAGCATTGTCCCAATATAGGCCTACTATAGTCCCAGCATTGTCCCAATATAGTCCTACTATAGTCCCAGCATTGTCCCAATACAGTCCTACTATAGTCCCAGCATTGTCCCAATATAGTCCTACTATAGTCCCAGCATTGTCCCAATATAGTCCTACTATAGTCCCAGCATTGTCCCAATATAGTCCTACTATAGTCCCAGCATTGTCCCAATATAGTCCTACTATAGTCCCAGCATTGTCCCAATATAGTCCTACTATAGTCCCAGCATTGTCCCAATATAGTCCTACTATAGTCCCAGCATTGTCCCAATACAGTCCTACTATAGTCCCAGCATTGTTAGAGTATAGTTCTTCTATAGTCCCCAGGACAGTCCCAGCATTGTCCCAATATAGTCCCAGCAATATTCCTAAGATCGTCCCAGGATGGTCCAGTATTATGTCCAGTGTAGTGGTCCCAGGGTTGTCCCAGGATGGTCCCAGGGTTGTCCCAGGATGGTCCCAGGATGGTCCCAGGATTGTCCCAGGATGGTCCCAGGGTTGTCCCAGGATGATCCCAGGATTGTCCCAGGATGGTCCCAGGATTGTCCCAGGGTTGTCCCAGGATAGTCCCAGGATAGTCCCAGGATGATCCCAGGATAGTCCCAGGATGGTCCCAGGATTGTCCCAGGATAGTCCCAGGATGATCCCAGGATAGTCCCAGGATTGTCCCAAGATGGTCCCAGCATTGTCCCAGGATGATCCCAGGATAGTCCCAGGGTTGTCCCAGGATAGTCCCAGGATTGTCCCAGGATGGTCCAGTATTATGTCCAGTGAAGTCCCGGGATAGTCCCAGGATGGTCCAGTATTATGTCCAGTGAAGTCCCAGGATGGTCCAGTATTATGTCCAGTGAAGTCCCGGGATAGTCCCAGGATGGTCCAGCTACATTAGTTCCTGGAAGGGACTGATCCTCAGATATAGGATATCATTCAGGCAGAGGTCAGGGAGGATGGAATGACAGTGATCAGTGACAGGACATGTCAGGGACTGTAGGGCTGGGGTCACATGACCTGACATTGATGCCCTGTGCCTTGCATTGCTCTGATGTCAGTACCATGCGTTGTCCCAGGTTGGGTGTGTTACAATGACTCCCAGCACACTATATACACCTTACCGGCACACATAGATTGGAGCTCAGTACACTGACATGCGTCCTGCTGCCAGAAAAGATGGTGGTCATTTTTTAGGGACGTTGAGCTGCACTGCCATCCCATTCATTTTGAATGGACCGCCTAGTGCAATGTGAAAAAACGACACACACCAACACACACACACATGTACAGTGTTATAACAACACCCCCAGAAGCAAAGTGTGGATTTAGCCTAATGGTGGCCACACACCTAATGATCCGATCAGACAATTCTTCACAATATGATCAGAAAGATCTCTACGGTCATCAATCAATTCTGATCAAAGCCGATTGATTTCATCAAAATGATTCTGATCTGTCTGGATGGAAAATCCGATCGTAGCAAGCTAGATACATCCATATGACCATTTAGCATTGAGTGTATTGAACAGTCTTCAGATTCTATGTTACCCCCAAACAGTAAATCGATCGTCAATACAATCCTATAGAAAATCATTCTCTGTATGGCTGCTCAGGAATTTCGAACACACAAATATTGATGATTGAAGAGAGATGAGAGACTAGATCCTGTGGGTACATGTCCGCTCTTCATTCATACATTGTACCTTCCACATTGATACATTGTGAGTGTTCCAGATCACATGTTCATAGGGTGACAACAACCCTCCTATATTCTGCAGATATTGCCCCCCCCCCCCCCCCAGAGGTATATAGATGATATCTAGTTATATGAGCGCACAATGCTCAGAATAGGGAAATCTCCCACCTTTGTTCTTCAACACTTTCTCAGATGTGGTTGTCAGCAGGCGGTGTCATACGTTGTCACCATCCCTCGTATTGCTTTCTTTACCATCTGTCATTGTATGGGCGGCTTCATGGGATTGGTGTATGCCCTGCAATCTACAATCACGGATGTTATAGAAAGGCGGAGGATGCTATGTATAGAAAACGATCGTTTGGAGGATTTTGCTGATGTCTTCTATTAGGCCTCATTCACATGTGTTCATAGGACGTTTCTAAATGTATGGGGTGGTTTCTAGATTGTAAGCTCTAATGAGCCGGGCCCTCTGATCCCTCCTGTATTGATTTGTATTGTAACTGTACTGTCTGCCCTCATATTGTAAAGCGCTGCGCAAACTGTTGGCGCCATATAACTCCTGTATAATAATAATGGTTGTCAATGGTATAAGGCAGGACATGACAAATTTGCTTTGAACCTAGGAGCCAGTTTGTACATGTGCGTGGTGATATCTAACGTGTATTGCAATTGATGTTTTCATGCGTAGGTGCCCCAAGGCGTGTGTTTAGGTTTGTATGGGCATGTATTTGGGGGTGATGTTTTCCATCACATAGGGGACAAAAAGGCCCCCAATGTAATGATTTTTTGGGTGACCGGTTCTCTTTAATGAGACATGCAGGGTCTAAAAGACCTTGCATGTCTCTTATGCGCTCCACTGAATGGAAATGCAAGGCACATCGCACATCGCACATTGCACATTGCACTGCATTACATTCTTTCCTGGTGTTCTGCCGAAAACTCCCAACTAGCCAAAATCTCCAATCATGTGACTTCCAGTGACTCTCCAGCAGCAATAATTGGAGAATTTGACGAGTTGGCTGTTTTCACAGAACACCGGCAGGATATACACTACGGTACATGTCTGTTTTGACAGAACACCAGGTAAGGAGGAAAAATGTTGTCACCACCATGGAGGCGGCCATGTTGTTGGTTATTAGCGGGCGGACTAACTATGTCCACTCATTATATCGTCCACTGAAAACAGCTACCTCGTCCAAATCTCCAATCACTGCTGTAAAATCACCGGAAGTGACGTGGTTTGGAGTTTTTCCGGCAGAACACCAGCCATGCCCGTGGAAACTGACAACAAGGACCCGGAAGTGACATCATACACGTCACTTCCAGGTCAGAAACAAGATGGGGAAGAGAGCAGACACACGCTCCTCCCTCCCCCTCTACCCTTCGGTGCCTGCTATGCCGGTCCTGGGTTTGCAGTTGGGCAAGCGGAGCCCGGGATACATGGGGGGGGGGGCAAATTACCAAAGTGTGTGGAAACAATTGGGGGGCAGCAGAACCGCCCAAATGCTTCTACAGTGAACCCTGCTGCTTGCCCGCAAAATGGGCTAAATGCAGAAAAAAAAGGGGCATCGGGCGATCCAAGTTGTGCATCCCTGGGCTGACAAAATTGCGGTGTAGATACCCCCTAATTCACACTGTGTGTTTACCTGCGTTTAGATGCATTCAGCTTGGCTGTGTTTAGACAAAAAGAGAAATCTGTGCGTTCAGATTGGCTATTCTGAGCGCATCTAAATTATTATTATACAGAATTTATGCACGCCATTGCACGTGAACGCAGTTAAGAGCATGTAAACATACATTTAAAAGCAGAAAAAAACTTGATCTGGGACACTTAATTCAGACAGCCGGCTGCTGGCGGGAATCTGCGATTCTTGCTGACAGAGAAACTACCTCCATTTGTACAGCCGCAGCCAGATTTGTATAATGTAAAATAATAATAATGGCGGTGCAGTGGTTACATGGGATTGGTGGCTCTGGCTGGCACTGGGATGCAGATAGTTTGCGTCCAGGGTCGGCGGTTCTGCCCGCACGCAAACTGGACGCAGCTAAATATTTAGTTTGTATGTGGCCATAATATTCTGCATTCAGATTCGGCATTTAGTTGCGTCTGAATCAGTCCTAATGCTTGATAGTGTGTGTGTGTGTGTGTCTGTATGTAGTGTACAATCATAATGCTATGATATCTTCTCCAACAACAAGGACTGTTCCTTTAAATAAACATAAGATTCTGTACACGAGCCTGCAGCTAATTATCTCCCCCATCCTTCACGCCCGGCGTGCCGCCCCAGCTCCCTGGCACAGTCAGCTCTGTGAGCGGCTTCAGTTGCTCTCACACTGTAACGTTCTTATTTTTCCTGTGAACGCGGCCGTCCCCTCTGATTGGTGGAGGCCGGGGCTTAGCTCACTAAAACGTAATTCAATTTCTTCCTGTGGGAATTTTCTCCTCGTTTTCAAACCAGAAAACAGCAACTGAATGAATTGTGTGACGGCGCTCTGCCGCCAAGCCATGTCCTGCAGAGGTCTGGCAGCCAAGCGGTTAACCCAATATGTGGTGTCTAATGTCATTAGCAGCCTCTGCGTTTACCTCACATTTCATTTCTTCCATTACATGGACGCTGGTCGCCGAGAATATTGTTGCCGTTTAATAAAGTGCTTTATCCTGTCCGAGTTTTCCGCTGAATGATATTTCTGGTCATTAGTATTCTCCGCTCAACCTTGTGCCTCACAACAGTTATTTATTCCGGGCAGCCATCTTTGTTTTCTGTGGAGTCACAGGAAAGGACATGTCAGGGTTCCTTTGTGGTACATTAAATGTGGAAATTCAGCCAAAAGCTAAAGATGCCGTTGAAATCCACACATGTGAAGGGTTCTCTTCCAGAACATTCACAAATGTGTTAATTTTTTCTTATTACAGGTGCTTATATAGTGCCACCAATTTACACAGCGCTTTACATATATATTCCACATTCACATCTCTTCATTCACTACTGTGATTACCAGGAACAGGGTGACAACACCATTCAGAGTCTGCAGTTTGCCTGTGTCACCTCCAGCCTGCTCACTGGACCATAAGGCCTCATCACATAGGGCAGTATATGGCCAGGAATCTGCGGATTTATGCGGCCGGGAGTCGCAGGTGCCTGCATTCAGCCGCGGCCAGCAGCCTCAGTCACACCACAGCTGTAACTGCAAAAAAATGAGCGGTTTCATGCAAATAGGGACAGGTGAACGGTCCTCAAAGCAGACAGTCTGCAGCCAGGGCTGCTCCTCTATTCCTAACCACCAGGACCACTCATCTGTTACTAGCCACATGATGATGTAACTGCTTGGAAAACCACCATTTTATTCTCTAGGGTCTTTGCTAAAAATATATATATATATATCATGTTTGAGTGTTCCAAGTAATTTTCTAGCAGAAAATAATGATTTTTACTTGTAAGCAGCAAATGTCAGAAAAGGTTTGGTCTTTAAATGGTTAAACTTCCTTCATTTACATGCTTGAGTTTTTTCCTTTGATGAAAGAACAAAAAGATACTTTGTTTTTTATTCAAGTGTTGTGATAAAACTTGGCAGACTGCCTGGATTTTTAATTTTTTTTTTCCAGCTGTGAGAACTCTCTGCACTTGTTAAAAAGAATCATGACATGCTTTTTTGAAGATCGGGGAAGGGAAAAAGTTTGCAATTTTTGATTCTTTACGATTAATCATGCAGCTCTAGTGCGCAGGCATGTTGAAACAGGAAGGGACCATCCCCAAACTGTTCCTACATAGTTCGGAGCATGAAATTGTCCAAAATGTCTTGGTATGCTGACACCTTAGTAGTTTCCTTTACTGGAACTAAGGGGCCAAGCCCAACCCCTGAAAAACAACCCCACACCATAATCCCCCTCCACCAAATGATTTGCACCAGTGCACAAAGCAAGGTCCATAAAGATGAGCGAGTTTGGAGTGGAGGAACTTGACTGACCTGTACAGAGTCCTGGCCTTAATCTGATAGAACACCTTTGGGATGAATTAGAGTGGAGACTGCAAGCCAGGCCTTCTCATCCAACATCAGTGCCCCACCTCACAAATGCGCTTCTGGAAGAATGGTCAAACATTCCCATAGACACACTCCTAAACCTTGTGGACAGCCTTCCCAGAAGAGTTGAAGCTGCTATAGCTGCAAAGGGTGGGCCAACTCAATTTTGAACCCTACGAACTAAGACTGGGATGCCATTAAAGCGGAGTTCCACACTCTTTCACAAATCAAGCTGATTCACAAGCAGGCATTATAGACATTGACAAATTAGAAGTTTTTTTTTTTTTTTCCTAAGGGTTACCTTGTTATTGATTGTTGAAGTGGCGCTTCCTGTTCTAGCCACCTGCGGGTATTGGCGTCAGACTGGCTGCTGGGGCGGCGCACCGACTCCTGGGAGCTATGAATCAATCTTCCCAGGAGTCAGTGTGGCTAGCTGCAGCTAATCATCGCGAGATCCTGAAACCATCACAATGGGGCGGGCACTTCCTCTTCCGATGTTGCCATCACAACGGGCGTCGCCATCGAAAGCTTACGGCGTTGCGGCGTGGATTCAATGCGCATGCGCGGGAACGGGCGTTGCATGCTGGTAGCTCAGCTTCACCGTATCTAGGAAGTGTCTGATTGTGGGCTTCACATGCCCATGGGCAAGATGAGAACTTCCATGAAGAAATTGTATAAGTTGCTTTTAGAGAGGAAAACGGACATCAGGGGATATTATGCACCAAAAAAGTGAGTAGTAGATTTCGATTACATGAACTTAGGAATTTAGGAAAAATAAAAAAATGCTTTTATACGTTGGAACGCCGCTTTAAAGTTCATGTGCGTGTAAAGGCAGACATCCCGATAATTTTGGTAATATAGTGTAGCACTGTATATACTAACAGACCCCTTAAAGAGACCTTGTCACCAACTTAGAAAATTGCAGGTACAGCTGGCCGTACAAGGATTGTTTTTTCCTCCATTGTATTATGACAGTGGGGACTCTCTGCTGTCAGAATACACTGATCACCACTGCAGCTGATGTCCCTCAAATGGGAACGGCCAAAGACGGATCAAAGTATGGCCGGTCTCCGCTCTATGGCCAGCCTAAAAGTACAGAAAATCAATCGTGTAGATACTCTATTCAGACCACATTTCTTTTTCGTAATTGACTTTTTATTGACTTGAAATGTGGCTCTGAACTACTTTTTTAAAAAGAGTCAATTCTCTAGCGCAGACTACCCACACCTTGCTTATCATAGCCCTCTTCTCTTCTGGAATTGTCTAATTGCTGTCTGTGCTGGCCCAGCTCCTCTTCCTTCCCTACCTTTTTATGTAGCAGCCGTGGAAGCGGCAAAGGGGAATACTATAGAGCAGTGGTTGTCAACGTATGAGCTAAAGGGCTCAAATGTGGCCGCTGAGATCACCAAAGGGCCACACATAATGTTCAATATTTATGATGATTGAGAGGACTGTCTGAAACTGCAGACCTAATAGAGGAAATGAGGGTCAGAGAGTGAGGACAAATGACTTTTTTGGCTGGGAATATGCTGCAGAAGACAATAGGAAACTGGGAACATGTTACATGAGGCTTGTAGAAATCAATGCTATTACCCGCCTAATCCCTTCTCACTACAGACTGCTCAGGACCAAGGGCCACACATCATATACCAAAGGGCCGCATGCAGCCCTTGGGCCACAGGTTGGGCACTAGGGCTATATACCGTAGTTTCAATTGAGGTACTGCTGGGGCTGCTGACATCACTTCCAAGATGGCAGCACCCAGTGACGGTCTCTGGGCTTTTGGATGTTTACAGGTAAATGCCATAATCTTTTGTTGTTGAAATGATTGGTCTAGTGACAGGGTCTTTTTAACCACTTCCGGACCTCCCACTGTCATTCTACGTCGGTACTTTGAAGAGGAATATCGTTGATATGGCAGCAGCTAGCGGGCTGTCCGCTTCAAGCGGCGGGAGAGGGGCACCCCCCCTGCCGCCGCACTCAGGTGCCCTCCACCGCTTACCGGAGCCGTGGGCAGCGGCGGAGGCGGTCAGATCCTTCTCCTGGCCTGACATGGAGACGAGTGAGGGGAAGATGGCCCCCACCCGTCTCCATATCATTGCAGGGCGGAAGCGTCATCAAAACGTCACTTCCGCCCATAGCTCTTAAAGGGCCATTTTTTTTTGTTCATTTTTTTAAATGACAAAATTTTACTTATTTATTTATTTTTAATTGCATTTTAGTGTAAATATGAGATCTGAGGTCTTTTTGACCCCAGATTTCATATTTAAGAGGTCCTGTCATGCTTTTTTTCTATTACAATTTTTAAATTCCTTGTAATAGGAATAAAAGTGACGCTTTTTTTTTTTTTTTTTTTTTTTAAAGAACTGTAAAAATAAAAAAAATAAAGGTAAAATAAATAAGAAAAAAATATTTTTTTTAAATGCGCCCCGTCCTACCGAGTTTGCGTGCAGAAGCGAACACATATGTGAGTAGCGCCCGCATATAAAAACGATGTTCAAATCACACATGTGAGATATCGCCACGATCTGTAGAGTGAGAGCAATAATTCTAGCCCTAGAAACTCAAAACATGCAACCTGTAGAATTTTTTTAAACGTTGCCTATGGAGGTTTTTAAGGGTAAAAGTTTGTCACCATTCCACAAGCGTGACATGTTGAGTATCACTTTACTCGGCGTAACATTATCTTTCACAATATAAAAAAAAATTGGGCTAACTTTACTTTAAACTTTATTTTTTAATTCAAAAAAGTGCACTTGTAAGACCGCTCCGAAAATACGATGTGACAGAAAGTATTGCAACGACTACCATTTTATTCTCTAGGGTGTTAGAAAAAAATAAATATAATGTTTGGGGGTTCTAAGTAATTATCTAGCAAAAAAAAGAACTGTTTTTAACTTGTAAACAACAAATCTCAGAAAGAGGCTCGGTCCTTGAGTGGTTAGGGGTCCCTTGTGATCTGATCCATTGTGAAGCGTGTTAAATGGATGCTCGTTAAAAGGCTGTATTTCATGCGGCATTATGCATTGATGCAGATCATTTATTTAGAACCGGACGTGACCCTCTTTTGTAGTGAAGTGTACCTGTCACAGGCCGGGAGTGCAGGTGTGTTGGTTTCTGTTGAGAGTCGAGGTGGCATTGCCAATGAATGTCAATGCACTGTGCCAGCTGGTATGTGTTAATGCAGCACATGGGTCTGGAGGGGGCCAAAAGGTACAGGGACAGGAGAGAAATCCAAATTTGCAGGTGACATTAAAAATTATGTAAATGCAGCAAAAAAAAAATAAAAATATATATATACAATATAATAATTTTTGCTGCATATATATATATATATATATATATATATATATATATATATATATATATATATATATATATATATATATATATATATATATATATATATATATATATATATATATATAGTTTACTAGGTTTTTGTGGCCATTAGAGTTGAATAACTAACTAATTCATGGGCTGATCCATATGGTTGTGATTGTCTTGAGGACAATAAAAGTCCATGACTGCCAACTGGGAGGATTGACTGAACGAAATCACAACATCCCCCTTAATACCAGAGGCCTACTGCTGCCTGGGGTGTAATAGTGTGTGCTGAATATTTCATTGAGTGTTTGTTTATATGCACATTGTTGTTTTATGGCATTATTATGTCTTTCATTCTTTGATTCTATTATTTATTTAGTACCTGTTATTCATACAGTGCCAGCCTACTCCACAGAGCATTAATTTGGCCATATATGGGTTGATTTCTCATTCATTTCTACTCGTATTGTCCAATTAATTGATCACTACACATCTGAGCTCTCCGGAGATGTACCATTTTGCTGCAGTCACAGGTAATGCATTATTCACTTTTCTCTAGGATGAAGTAAAAGATCCTTAATTGGTGAATATTTTTCATCATTACCGAAGATGATTGGGAATGACACCAATGTTTTTTTTTTGCACCCCCTTGGTGCTTTCTATGTTATCATATTGATGCTGGAATCTGGTCAGGACATAGTGGGGAGAATTTGCAACACTTTTCTGGCAGTATGGTCCGTTTAAAATGTCCAGCTCCAAATGCATAAAAGCATTGCAACAGTTTTAGGCTTCATTTACACTTGAGGATGGTGGTGTACCCATACCATGAACACGCAGTTGAGTCACGTTTTTACTCCCTCCTAATCACTCCCCCTTAAAGTGATTGTATAGTCCTTCTTCTTTTTCTTATTTTTTTAAATAACAAACATGTTATACTTGCCTGCTCTGTGTAATGGTTTTGATCCTCCTCTTCTCAGGTCCCACGCCTGCGCTCCTGGCTCCTCCCTCCTGCCAGGTGCCCCCAGCTTTCAATTGGGGCATCCAAGCAGACGTGTTTCCAATAAGCAGCTCTGTGTGTCCATTCACACACGGAGACAGTGCGTGGCCCCACCCCATCCATCTGCTGATTGGCTCACTGGCTGTGATTGACAACAGTGGGTGCAATGTCGATAAAGACATGGATGAGTAAGTTTGGGGGTGGAGGAACTTGATTGGTCTGCACAGTCCGGACCTCAACCCGATAGAATACCTTTGGGATGAATAAGAGCGGAGACTGCAAGCCCGGCCTTCTTGACCAAATCAGTGCCTGACCTCACAAATGCGATTCTGGAAGAATGGTCAAACATTCCCGTAGACCAGTGATGGTGAACCTTGGCACCCCAGATGTTTTGGAACTACATTTCCCATGATGCTCAGCTACACTGCAAAGTGCATGAGCATCATGGGAAATGTAGTTTCAAAACATCTGGGGTGCCAAGGTTCACCATCACTGCCATAGACACACTCCTAAACCTTGTGGACAGCCTTCCCGGAAGAGTTGAAGCTGTTATAGCTGCAAAGGGTGGGCCAACTCAATATTGAACCCTACGGACTAAGACGCCATTAAAGTTCATGTGCGTGTAAAGGCAGGCATCCCAATACTTTTGGTAATATATTGTACATTCACATCAGTGCCTGCTCTCAAGGGGCCTACAGTCCAAAACTCACATATGCGTACTAGGGCTAATTTAGATAGGAGCCAATTAACCTACCAGCATGCCTTAGAGTGTGGGAGGAAACCAGAGTACCCCGAGGAAGCCCATAAAGGCACAGGGAGAACATGCACACTCCATGCAGGTAGTGTCTAAAGGTCCTCCAGAGGTTGCTAGGAGTTTCCTGTGCTGTGCCTGAATGACCTCCCATCTGATGGTGCCTGCCTCTGACCACCACTGTAAGGGCTCATTTACACTTGCTTCAACTTTCACACACATTAAAGCGCCTACCACTTCAACAGGCTTTTTTTATGTGTTTTTGATGCTTCTGCGATGCTTTGGTGGTGCTTTGATGATGCTTTGATGGTGCTTTGATGGTGCTTTGATGGTGCTTCGATGATGCTTTGGTGGTGTTTCGATGATGCTTTGGTGTTTCGATGATGCTTTGGTGGTGTTTCGATGATGCTTTGGTGGTGTTTCGATGATGCTTTGGTGGTGTTTCGATGATGCTTCAGTTGTTCTTTTTTTGAAGCTTTAATGAACCTTAGCAGGTGCCCTGTGTGTGTGTGTTGACATCTCATACCTGCAATACCTTCAAAACAAAGTGAAGCTAAGGGCTCATGCACACAGCATGTTTTTGCAGCTGCTTTTTTACTGCCTCTGAACTCTCCTCCATATTAGTCCATGTACACATAAACTTTCAGAGGAGTTTGGAGACATAAGCGTTTAGGGGCAGTAAAAAGAAAAAAAAAAACGCCTACCAGTGCGTCCAGAAGCAGAGGCTGTTTGGCTGTTAAAAGGCAAAACACCAAAAAATGCTTCTAAACACTGTAACAAGCTTTTAGTTGCATTTAGCTGCTTTTGGTGTTTTTAGGCGTTTTTACATTTATAGGGAGTGTTTTACTGTAAAAATGTCAAAAAACGCTAATGACAAAGAATTTACATAAGTGCTAGTCATAAATGCAGGTAAAAGCGCATTTTTACAGCTACTTTTTCCTGGCAGCAGCGCTGTCGTTTTTTTAAATGTCCTGTGTACATGAGCCCTAAAGCTGAATTAAAATCTCTTTAAAAAAAAAAAAACCTCTCAACCTGTAAAGGTGCTTCAAGTGAGCTTTGTCATAGACTTCTATGGAGGCATTGAAGACGCTTTGAAGCACCACTAAAGCGACATAGGGTGTAATTTTTGCAGCGACGCAAAAGCAAGGTGTAAACAGGACTCTAAGCTAACCCTTTTATTTAGTGACAGGGGCTTTGACTAGCATTCAGAGAGCTTTAACAAAGTGTGTCCGATGTCATGTTTTGAAGCAAGTGTAAATGAGCCCTAATGAACCCCCGATGAACTAATTTTTGAAGGGAATCCCAGGGAGCTAACATTTATTACAAGGGCTCCTCTGGGGTCAAAAAGTTGAGAAAGGCTGGCCTGTGGTAAAATTGGGACTCACAATATGCGTGTTTGGTGGAGGTCCTCTACAACAGTGGTCATCAACTCCTGTCCTCAGGGTCCACTAACAGGCCAGGTTTGCAAGATAACTGAAATACATCACAGTTGATATCATTTGCTGCTCAGTGATTGCAGTATTCTAGTCTGCATCTCCCCTAAGTAATACCAACGTCCGCTAACCGCCCGGGCATGGGTAACCGCGAAGGTGCGGGGGGAGCACCTTCAATCCCGGTTAAGTGCGGTCATCGCCGGTCTAAACCTGGCCTGTTAGTGGGCCCTGAGGACAGGGTTGATGACCGCTGTTCTACAACGTAGTTGGGAATGACAACTTCTATATTTCTGCCCTTACAAGTTCCCTTTAATATATCATCTTGATTTTGAAAGACTTTGATGGCTCTTATGAAATGCATTCAGACGTTGACCAGTATACAGATGGTGACCTAGCTTGAACCCAAGTCCACCATGATTCTGATCATTTATTTCACAAGCTAAACAAATCTATAGAAAACTGGTTTCAGGCTAAGGCAATGTCACTAGGCCCTAGTCCTTTTGGTCTGGATGGCACAGCATCTGCACCCTTTTTCATCATGGCTGAGGGCTATACTTGAAAACATTCTGTGTCTCCCTGGTCCTGCCAATACACAAGACGTTGAAGGCTCCAGTTTCTGTAATTCAATGATTGGAGGGTGGTTTGGGAAGGAATGGCAGTGAAAAGAGTTTAACCTTCAACCCAGAGGAGAAATCACCTGCCTAAAGGCAAGACTCTGAATGAGGAACAATGGGGAGTGTTATTACGGCTGTCTGCAAGGCATGATAAGCATCTTAATCCAGAAATGTGCACTGCTGAAACAACACAGGATCCTTCCTGGTGCAGTTTGTTTGTACAATGAGGAATATTGTGGCGTCTTTACACTCGTGGAGGAATATTGTGGAGTCTGTACACTTGTGACTGCTCTCTGCTAAGCTGATCCTTATCCTGGCCATACTCTAGTAAAACATTTTTTATTTGAAATTTTCTGTTTTAGGCCCCTTTCACACGATCGGACTGTTCAGGTCCGCCTGTCAGTTTTGATGGCGGACCTGAACGGGCGCTCCATGTTAGTCTATGGAGCGTCGGATGTCAGCGGAGACATGTCCGATCCGCTGAAAAGCAGACTGATGGCTCTACGTCCAGGTCTGTCGCTGGCGGATCGGATCGGGGGAGATCTGACGAAAACGGACACGCTGTCCGTTTTCGTCCGATCCCTCCATAGGTGGCAGCGGCGCCTGACAAGCCGCTCCCCGCTCAGTGAGCAGAGAGGGACCTGTCATCCGCCGGCTCAGCGGAGATCAACGGACTGATCTTCCGCTGAGCCTGCGGACCGAGGAGCCCGCCTCGTGTGAAAGGGGCTTTAAGAACATATTTTTTTTTTTTTCTAATCGTTAGTGGGGTCAAATCGATGGTAATTTTTGACCACAATGATGAGAAAATTTAAAGGAGCAGGATGGAAATTTTTTCTTGGAACAAACGAAATGTGTTTTTTGTTTGGGAAATACCATTCATTCTAAAATAGAATGTGAAAAGCAAATAATATTTTGAAGCACTTTCAAACAACATTTATCAAGTTATTGAATGTACCGAGACTCTACTAGTATATAGACAGTTTTAGTATAACCAGGACTCTACAACCAAGGCATTCTTTATGTCGGTTTTTAGGCTTCTAGGCCGGACTTGATGGAGAGGCCTGAAAGACTTCTGATTTCAAAACATTTACAGTGATACCTCGGTTCACGAATGCTTCCGTTCATGGACAACTCGGTTCACGAACAAAAGAGTTCACAAAAATTTACTTCGGTACATGAACTCTGCTTTGGATCACGAACACGAACCGCGGGCATATTCACTGCCCTGAAACGTTCATATTGAGAAGAGCAGTGCAAGATAAGAGTTTTATGCAGCGTACACACGGTCAGACTTTTCGACCGGACTTGTCCGACGGACACGGACGGACCAAATCCGGTGGACAATCCGAACATGTGTGGGCTTCACCGGACCTTCAGCAGACTTTTCCAGTCGCAAATCTGACGGACTTTAGATTTGGAACTTGCTTCAAATCTTTACGTCGTAACTCTGCCAGACCCAGAAATCCGCTCGTCTGTGTGCTAGTCTGACGGACAAAAACCGACGCTAGGGCAGCTATTGGCTACTGGCTATCAACTTCCTTATTTTAGTCCGGTGTACGTCATCACGTACGAATCCAGCGGACTTTGGTGTGATCGTGTGTATGCAAGTCCGTTCGTTCAAAAGTCCATCGAAAGTCCGCTGGAAAGTCTGTCGGACCAGTCCGGTCGAAAACTCCGCCCGTGTGTACGCTGCATTAGGAGAACCAGTCCACTCAGATAGGGGTTTCTGCCCCCGGACTACCATGACGGTGGGCTCACTTGATTGGGAATCATGGAAAAACAGTTCATATGAATTCTACAACTTTATCATGCCCTTAGATGATCTTTTCCTGGAAGCACAGTGCTGTTTTCTGGCCCCTAGATTAGTCATTTCAATTGATTTTATGGCAAAAAGAAAAAAGAAATCCTAATAATATTGGTGATCAGTGCCATTTACTGATCAGGCTGGTAAAATATCAGACAGGTGGTAACCCTAAATGTGAGGCATCCTGCATGGACCCCCTTTAACCACGTGTGCAGCATGTTAGAGAAACACAAGGCCTAATGCTGGAGGGTAAAAGGGTCTGTACTGTCCCTAGGGATTTCTACATGCAAGCCTCTATGTTTGTTCTGTATAAAGAAAAGGTAGATTGTGTTCAGGAGAAGGCATCGTCGAAAATTTGTAGTGCTGCATATCCCAAATTCTGCATAAGCATCTGTGCTCCATAACAGCTGCTTGGAGATTTCATACATCTTTGTGTTGGGGTGGAGGACATGTGGTGTAAGTGGCTTACAAAGACATCATTATAATAAAACTTACTTACTCAATTTGACTAGAGTTTCCATGTCAGACATTTACAGAAAGATTTATTTAGGTGTGAACTGAGGAGGGCTGTGCCCATAGCTATGGAAGGTGTAACAAGTAACAGTTGCTAGTCATAGAAAATAAAGGCCAACCATAAGGTATGTGTTTGGGTTGGGTAAGTCAAGATTCAGTCTTTCTACTAAATCTTCACCTTGTGAAAACGTGTAACCTGTGCCCGTCATCCTCACATTGCCTAACCCAGCCTTAGTCTACCCTTTACCTAAAATACATTTTAGGCAACTGAAAAGATAATTGGTGTCATGCAGCTGGCTTTGCCAAGTGGCATTGGTCCTTTTGGTTCTGGAACTATGCAGTCACCATCAAATCAGAGGTCAATCAACTACAGCTCAAGGACCACTAGCAACCTCTGGAGGAACCTTAGAGTTCCATGGAAACCTAGTTAAGAATTGTATGGCCTTATCCATTGATCTTCGCATTGCTTAGTCACAGTAATATACTGTCATAGAGGCCAATGACAACAGTAGCTCAGGTTTTACAGGCCTCTGAGTCAGTCCCAGTTGCGCCAGGTGTGGAAGGAGATCCACCAGGAAGTAAGTAGCCCCCTTTCCATTGGCTCCAGGAAATGGAACAAAGTCTTTTGGATGAAACTGTTGTTTGATTTATTAAGTTTGCTTTGGCTCTACCCAATGTCAAATGCACACCTTGGTCTCTTATTCCTGGACTCTATAATATATTACAATATTTCTACTAAAAGGTAGTTTTGCTGTGAATCTTTGCTTCTATTCTGCAGTAGTCTTCAAACTGTGGCCTGAGGGATGGATGCGGCCTTTTGCCTGCCAAGTGTATATCTGGCCCTTGGGACACTATTACTCCCAGTGACAACAAACAAGGGGGCACAATTCCTTCCACTGATACCAGTTTATGGGGCATTATTCCTTTTCCTGACACCAATAATGGGGCACCATTCCTCCCACTGATACCAATGATGGGGCACCATTCCTCCCACTGATACCAATGATGGGGCACCATTCCTCCCACTGATGCCAAAGATGGGGCACCATTTCCCCCACTGATACCAATGATGGGGCACCATTTCCCCCACTGATACCAATGATGGGGCACCATTTCCCCCACTGATACCAATGATGGGGCACCATTTCCCCCACTGATACCAATGATGGGGCACCATTTCCCCCACTGATACCAATGATGGGGCACCATTCCTCCCCACTGATACCAATGATGGGGCACCATCCCTCCCCACTGATACCAATGATGGGGTACCATTCCCCCACTAATACAAATGATGGGGCATCATTCCCCCCCCACTGATACCAGTGATGGGGCATCATTCCCCCCCCACTGATACCAGTGATAGGGCCCCATTCCCGCCACTGATACCAGTGATGGGGCCCCATTCCCGCCACTGATACCAGTGATGGGGCCCCATTCCCGCCACTGATACCAGTGATGAGTCACCATTCCTCCCACTGATACCAGTGATGGGGCACCATTCCTCCCACTGATACCAATGATGGGGCACCATTCCTCCCACTGATACCAATGATGGGGCACTATTCCTCCCACTGATACCAATGATGGGGCACCATTCCTCCAACTGACACCAATGATGGGACACTATTCCTCCCACTGATACCAAGGATGGGACACCATTCCTCCCACTGACACCAATGATGGGGCACCATTCCTCCCACTGATACCAATGATGGGTAACTAATTCTCCCACTGACGCCAATGATAAAGCACTATTCCTTCACCTCTGGGACCAACTATAGGGCATTATTCTTCCCACTGACAACAATCATGGAGCACTATACCTCCTAATGATACCAATGATGGGCCACTATTCCTTCCAAGATAGCAACGATGGGGCACCATTCCTCCCACGAATACCAATGATGTGGCTTTAATTCTAATGAATGGAAGTGCCTAGTTGCTATGGACAGCTTCAACGGGTTTCCTTAATGATTTGCAGTGTCATTTAGTTTTACTTATTGTCTATTAAGCCTACGTGCCAAACATTCCATATGAATATGCTCTTGGCTTCACTTACAACAACATGCAGTTAGTCACTTGTTATTACATCAGATTGCACATAATTAACCTTGATTACAAGCACCTGCATGCTTGGTCCTGTCATTGCCAGTGTTATTTGTGTTAAGTAGTGTTCTATATTGTTCTCACCACGTTTTGTAGGCTGACTATGAAGTGTCTACAGCTGTTCTTGTGAGTCCCTAAATCTTACATACTGGTCTATTCTGTGTCTAGAAGACTGATTTCTCTGTTAAATACATTGGCGATTACTGTGCATGGATGTGGAAGTGTTTAGAAATTTTCAGTCCATAAAAACAAAAAAAGATTTATTAAGGGTTCATTTTAGATAAGAGTTGTTTTCTTACATTCAATGTGAAATGCACAGCAGAAACAGATCAGAAGATTCCCAGGTACCAGAGTTTTTGGAGACTGTTCTGAAGATGTTTTACCTGTTCTTTAGATGCAGCAGGTCCCATTGCAGGCAAAGCAAAGTGCACAGTCGATTTGTCTTTAGTAAATCCACCCTGTGTCTCTCTCTCTCTCTAGTCTGAGATTTGCAGTGCAAATTGAAGATGTACTGCTCAGTGTTCTCCTTTCTGGAGAGGAAGCTGTTCCTGAGGACATGCAGTGCAAGGGTCTCTGTGCTTCTGCTTCATACTTTCTGTGGGTCTGTGCTTTCTCTACTTTTTTTTGTTGCTTTTTGAACATTACCCTGGCAGTCATCAGATCTCCACTCTCACTGAAATCCTCTTCTTTTTTTTTTTTGATAAATTGGAAAAAAGACTTAGGCCCTTTGTCGGTTTATCCTACCTTGTCATCAGGGTAAGAAGTAACAGGAAGTCTCTTTAATGGAAATACAGACAACAATAAAGCATTTTTTCCATGGAATGGGAAATGGTCAGGATTGTATTGCTATGTCCCTGTTGTGAATACTCCCCCTTAGTGACAGGAAGCAAGGCTAATTTCTCTGGATGGAAATCTTGTTTGAACCCTTCAGCATTCTAGCCAGAATTAAAAAAACAACTAAAAAAACATGATCATACTTGAAAATCTCTTTGTTAATAGCCCTATTAGTAAGGAGATTATAGTTTATATCTGTATTAGTGTACTTGTAACAACAAAGCAGAATCCTGTACCCAATACTTCTTTTTCTTAGTTGCCCTGACAGTCCAGATTTTAGGACAAGCTTCTTCTGGTCCAATCGGATTGCAGAAAAGAAGAGTGTGCGATTCCCCCATCTAAACAGTCATTGTTGATGGGGGAATCCCTCCCGCAGCACTATTGTGTTCTGCCAGCTGGGAGCCTTCCTGACTAGCAGAACATAATGATTACTGCTAGCGACTATAACCACTGGCAGTAAGCGAATGTAAATGACAACCAACAGGCTTGGTATTACCCAAGTTGATCAAAGGATTGACTTGGATACAATAAGCCTGCCCATACATGGTTTGAATCTCGGCCGGTCCCTGCTGAACCAGCCGAATTTCGATCCATGTATGACTGGCTATCCCCCCCCCCCCCCCTCGCATTCCATATCCCACCACTTCTTATCTGGCTCACTTTTATTCTTCTGAATTATTAACTTCCCTTATGTTTAAAGCGGAGTTCCACACAATTTCCTATATTCAGCTTATTAGCAATCTGGCATTATAAACATTATCAAATGGCAATACATTTTTTTTTTTCCTAAGGGTTACCTTTTTATGCTTTATTTATGCTGCGTTTCCTGTATGAGCCACCCGCGGGTATCGCCATCATATCTCGCGGCGCATTGTCTCCTGGGGCGGCGCACTGTCTCTTATGCTATGAATCAATCTTCCCAGGAGTCAGTGTGGCTAGCCTGTGCTTTTGTTTTTCTTCGTTACCATCACAATGGGGTGGACACTTCCGACGATGCCGCCCATTGTGATGGCAACGTCGGAAGCTTACAGCGCTGCGACGTGTAAAGAATGCGTGGAAACGGGCGGTGCATGCTGGTAGCTCAGCATGCACCGTATCCCGGAACTGTCTGCTTGTGGGCTTCACATGCCCACAGGCAAGATGACAACTGCCAGTAACACATAATATAAGTTATTTTTATATACGAAACGGGACATCAGGGGGTAATTTTGAAAAAACAAGTTAGTGGGACATTTACATTATATGAACTTAGCAATTTAGAATAAAAAAAAATTGATTTGACGGTGGAACTCCACTTTAAAGAGAAGCTCCAGTCTGGAAAAAAAAAGCTATAAGTCAGCAGCTACAAATATTGTAGCTGCAGACTTTTAATATAAGGACACTTACCTGTCCAGGGATACTGTGATGTCGGCACCTTGAGCCGATTCGTCTATCGGCTTTGGCTGCAGGTGCCGGCCTTGTAAGTAAGGGAAACCAGCAGTGAAGCCTTCAGACTTCACAGCCATTTTCCTACTGTGCGTGTCGCGCTGCGCTGTATGAATGGTCCCGCCATCTTCTAGGACCTGTGTGTGTGTCCCAGAAGGCAGCGGGGGGAAGGAGGAGGGGCCTGAAATGCTTGTAGATCATCGATTGGCAATCTTACGCGGAAGTGAGAGTTGGTACCTGTCAAGCAAGTGGTAAAAATCTTCAACAAACATTGTTAAAATCCGTGCAAAAGTGGAGTTACTCTTTTAGCTTATCTTCCATATTCTTGCTTCTCCCAGATGCAGCGAGCTCTCAGCTGTGTGGCCTCCTCATTACCATTTATCAAAAATATCTATGCTGGTCTACACAATCTTTACTCATTCCTACTGAGTTTTTTTTTCTTCAAATGGTTTGCAGAAAGGCCTTCTAGAGATGGGGGATCAGCTCAAGATAAGTCCAAAGAGCGAAGTTCTTGTCTATGGAGTGCTTACGGACATTTGTTGCTAAAAAAAATGAGTGTTGTGCCATGTTCCACCTCTGTCAAGGCACACGTCTCACTAAAGACACAATAACGACAAATGACAGGAACCCAGTATGTTAATGAAAGGGTGCTCATTAGCTGCCTTTCACACAAAGCACAAAATCATTTGTTCACTCCGTCACCAAAGTGTTTCCTTATATTGATCAGTCACTCACAAAGCCTTTCACTGTGTTGACACCTTTTAGAAAAGGCAACGCGTGGAGCTTCTAGTCAAATGAATGGAGTCAGAAAAGAACATCTTGGGTGATAACAACTGCTGACATCGGGGAAAATCTGACTTTTTCTTGAGCTGCACATGTCCAGGTGTTACCTAGCAATGCACACACTTTCCAGCCTCTGTACAGTGTCCGCTCTATACTTGACATGCATGGACTGAAGAGAACTGCTTTGCGAATATATGCATTGTAGCTGGTGAGCATTTGTAAGCACAGCCTCCAATTTGATAGATGTTTTCATGGTTTTTCTTTTCTTATCCATGTCCCTGCTCGGTATATGTATACAATTATTTGTCGTAATAATCACATCATAAAGGTGTCTTAAGCTGGCCAGTAAACTTTTGCTCAAAAATGTTTTCCTTTTTGGGAATGTTGGTTCAATTTTCTAATGGTTAGTTGGGTAAAGTTGATGTTCGTTTTCGACTGTAGTGAGAAGACAATTTGAAGGAGCAGTATAGAAAATTTTGGTTCAACTTTCTAATGGTTAGTTAGGTAAAGTTGATGTTCGTTTTCGACTGTAGTGAGAAGACAATTTGAAGGAGCAGTATAGAAAATTTTGGTTCAACTTTCTAATGGTTAGTTGGGTAAAGTCGATGTTCGTTTTCGACTGTAGTGAGAAGACAATTCGAAGAAGCAGGATAGAAAATTTTGGTTCAACTTTCTAATGGTTAGTTGGGTGAAGTCGATGTTCGTTTTTGACTGTAGTGAGAAGACAATTCGAAGAAGCAGGATAGAACATTTTTGTTCAATTTTCTAATGGTTAGTTGGGTGAAGTCGATGTTCATTTTCAACTGTAGTGAGAAGACAATTCGAAGGAGGATAGAAAATTGTAAAACAAAATTTGTGAATTGGTTTTTTGTTTGAAAAAAATCATTGTAATGAAACCTGTTTAATGTGTCTGGGATGCCATTCAAATAGCAGGTCTGGATGAACTTTTAAGGGCTTTCAAGCTAAATTGGGTAATTCAATGATGGCAAGGAATGATATTGTAACAAATTTCTGTACGAGCATTTGAATAAAAATCTAACACATGGCCCTACCAACACCACCTGGCCTAACAAAAGTCAATCTAAAAATGCTGGGTTGAAAGCGATCAGCTGATATAGGATGCAGTCACAGTTCGAAGTTATATTCAGGTATCCTTGGGTGCAGCAGCTGCATGAATACAATAGCCGTTATTGGCAATTCATTTTAGCATGGATGGGGGAAACCATTGGCTTTCTGTCACCGAGGCAGTGGGCTGAATGAGAGAAAATCAAGTTGTCTGTGGCCAGCCTCAGCATTGAAGAAGCAATAAAAAACATTTTCAGCATTGTTTTAAAGCATAGCAGTTCTGATTGGGCTGCAACACCTTGTAATTTAGGGGCTCATGAGCTCTTAAAGTAAACCCGTGGGCCCATAAAATAAATTGCAGCTAACAGCATGTGTTTTCTGGCTGGGCATACAAATTCTCAAAATCATTATTTAAATAATTCAGTAGCCCCCTTGCCCATGGGACAGTGTCTAGGGATAGGTCCTTCATGCACCTGGCAATGTATTGAGTGAGAGGTGGCCACGCCAGCACTCTACAGTCCAATACACTTCCATTGGGGCTGTGTCTCAAGGCCTACAACAGCTTTATAGATGTCTATGGAGTTGTAATGCACAGGTGTGGCCAGGATATAAACAATCACCAGGGGATATGGCCCCCGGATCTAGGTAATAATGCATCTGTGAAGCAGAAGAGGGGGTTCGTTTAGACCAAGGAAAAGGGGGGGAAAAAGGATAAGCACACTTTGTCTTAAATGTAATTTACACTAAACTAACAAAAATACCTAAACTTTTCTTGATATTAGCCTCCTTTTATTAGGAGGAAGGGCAGCACTCGCAATCAGGACCTGCTTTGTACACATACATCAATCAGCAGTGTTAATTTGTCTGTTGGACAATTTACACCGTTAACTCAGGTGGCTGCCTCCTCAAATATGTGGCCAGCTTTACTTCCAGTTCTGTTCATTCTGAAGGCACAGTGATATCTATGGCTCCCTAAGAAGGGTTTTTTCTACCATCTCCGTTGGTCCTGCCAGCTGTGGCCTGCACTATCCTGAAGCACTGAGGCCAATTATCGTTAGCAATTATTCTTTCCTGTAGTGTATTTCACAAATTGCCCGGTTTATTTTTCTTAGATAAATGGTACAGGACAACTCTGCGTTCGTGCGTTTGTTTCGGTTTGTTTGTAGCGGTAACGCATGTTTATTTGTTCAAACATACCGTTTAATATGAGTGCCATAACAAAGTTGTGTGCCTGATAAACAACAAATGTGGTGTCATTAATCATATACGTGAATGTATGTCTTATTTCTTGGTCCATAGAAAGTCCTCGTTCCAGAAATGTAATTACAGGTCGTTTGTCTTTCCGGTAATAGCCCCGTTCCCATCATGTCAGACTGAACTTGCTCTAAAAATAGGTTTTAGTGGAACTCAATAAAGCCATCAATAATTCAGGTTCAGGAATTGTGTACCAATGTAGAGATGAGAACACGTGTAGACATAAAAGCTGCACTTTTAAAGGGTGTTCATCATCTAGCTAAGATCTAGTTGAAGAAGACGCCATCGTCCGATTCCCACATTGCATTCTAATTGCAGAGCAATAATGCCCTGAGTTTAAAGTGTTACTAAACCCAGGACCCTGCATTCACTATATCTGGTCTCCCACAGTACACAGAACATGGAAATGCAATTTTTTTACTAAATATAAACTGCTAAATACCTTTTCTCATCAGCAGTATATAGCAGTCTTGTGATTTCTATCAGTTCCCGGTGAAGCTTGTAGGAGGAGTTTTCATACGGCACTGAGCTGTCCTATGAGGCTGCAGGGCTCCTGACCCTCTGTCTGGACAGTGCTGATTGACCCTGTGCTGATCTTGTGGCTTCTATCAGTTCCTGGTAAAGCTTGTAGGAGGATTTTTCATTTTGCACTGGGTGTCTTATCAGGATCCATCATCCCTGACCCTCTGTCTAGACCTCAAACTGGTGGCCCTCCAGCTGTTTCGAAACTACAAGTCCCATCATGCCTCTGCTTGTGGGAGTCATGCTTGTAACTTTCAGCTTCCCAATGCCTCATGAGAATTGTAGTTTTGCAACAGCTGGAGGGCCGCCAGTTTGAGACTCCTGGTCTAGACAGTGCTGATTGGCCCTGTGCTGATCACATGCACTCTCCCAGGGAAAAAAAACCTCTCTAGCAATACACACCAAACTGAGCATGTGCAGCCTGACTGAAAGGCTCTGTATTATCCGGACATGTTCTGGAGTCAGTAGAAGAAGAGGAGGATATGAGCATACAGGCTCAAACAGCCTTTTTACACAATGCAGAGGATTAACCCCCTAGGTTCCACACTGAGTATAACAAGCATGCTTTACTGCTCATACAGACTAATTTTACTGTTGTGGGTTTAGTAACATTTTAATGCTGCTGACTCCTGCTCTCTTAGTGCTGCTTCCCTGAACTTCCTGTTTACACAGGGAAGAGTTAAACCAGTACTAAAGCCAAAAGCAAACCTTCATTATTTAAATAGGGCAGGAGGAAGAGAATAAATCAACTTAGTAGTGCATGAACCAGGAAGAGAGGACTTTACATAGTTTTTAAATCACCATGAGAGTTCTAATTGCCAGTCAGTACATGTATTGCCACCTTTTGCACCTTCATTGATCCTCTACTGGTAAAAACCAGAAAATATTTTCTTTGGTTACTATCTTCCAGCTCACTGCTCCTTCCCTGATTGAAGCCCGATTTGTGGGCTGGTCAGTGCTCAGTGTGGCCCTTAGCAGATGTCAGTCACATACCCCAGTAGCGGAAGCACTCCTGCATGTTTGAGCTGCACAGGCAGAGCTCTGCTGTGAGCTGGACTGTGTTGTGAAGTGTCTGACCTGCCCTTTCCCCTGTATTCTTAGTGACGACACTCGTCTTGGGCTAATGCATAATAGTGCTAGAGACAAGCGCTGTCAATCAAGGCTCATTAGATGTTTGTTCATTCCTGTATGGTTGGACAGCAATGATGAGGAGAGGGGCAAGCTGTTCACCAGGCGATCTTGGCTTGTACAGCACATAGAACGATGAAACAAAGTGCATTTTGCATTTTCCCCTAGGGGACTGAAGCAGCAGGAGGAAAAGTAAGTGAGACTTCTTCTTTAAGAAAGCCCTCCTTACCCTACCAGAGTATTGTTTCCCCAGACTGTATATTTCTTTATTAAAAGGGATGATAGACCACCCAGTGTCTGGAACTCATGTCTCCTAATTGTTTTCCTTGACTTCACATCACAATTATAAATTGCAAAGCTAGCATTCCATTTAGTAGGTACTGTTACCCGGAGTCACCGCACTGGTCAGCGTCAGAAGAATCTGCCCAGTCGGCATTCCTCATACCTCTACAAACATGGCACTCTAAAGCCAGAAACCCACTTGGTTTACCACCTTGTTCCTGGTCTTTTCCCATGGGAGTGTCGGGGTTTCATAGCTATCCTTGGTCATTTTCTTTTTAAAGGATTACCTGTCCACATTAAAGAGAGGCATTAGGCTGAGGCAAGCAGAAGATTTGGGTCATACACACATCCTATCATTGAGGCCTCCATAATTAAAGGTGGACTGAGACCAACCAGAGCTAATTATTTCAGCAGCAGCTGCTTAGTATGGAGGGGGTGAGGAGTTCCCTTTCCTGTGTGTGTCGGGTAGGTCTATTTATACGTATATACACACACAGCCTGTGTCCAAAAATCATTAAAAAGCTTTTTTTTTTTCCCGTTAAGATATTTTTAGCAGCACAAAGAATGTCCTATCCACATTTAGATCTTAGTGCTCTTAGACCAAGGCCGTCATTGTATATGAAGAAATATGTAAGCTTGTTAAACATTAAAGTGGTGGCTGCACTTAGAATGTAGAGTGTTCTCATATTTATTTGAACATGTAATATATATATATATATATATATGAGAAAACTGTATATTATAACCAGGTTCTCTCAATAGGTTCATTGGGCGTAAGAGATTTTTAAGGTGTATTTCTAAAAAGTTAACTTCGGCCAGAAAAAAAAAAATACTTTAAAGATGAAAGTGATTGTAAGCTTTTTTTTAAAAAAAATAACAAACATGTCAAATGCTCTGTACAGTGGTTTTGCACACAGCAGCCCCAATCCTCTTCTTGTTGGGTCCACCGCTGGCTCGAGTTCCCACTGTGGCAAGCCGCTTGCTATTGGGGCACTCGTGCGGACTCCCAAGCCACGCTGTTTGGCTCCATTGATACTCAGCACGGCTTGAAACCGCTCCCGATTCCTCCTCACTGGCTGTGATTTACAGCAGCGGGAGTCAGTGGCTCCCGCTGCTGTCTCTGAGCCTTTGAGGAGGGAGAGAGCCGCTGCTCTCGTGCACAGTGCTGGGTCGAGAGCGGGCTCAAGTAAGTATGGGGGGTGGGGGGGGTGGGGCTGCACTCAGAAGGTTTTTTACCTTAATGCAGAAAATGCAAAAATCTTCAGCCTAAAGAAACACTTGAACTCCGGGAATGGATTATACACAGACAGACAGCCCACACTGATTTGAACTGGTCCAAATCATTTGGTGGAGGGGAGATTATGGTGTGGGGTCGGTTTTCAGGGGTTGGGCTTGGCCGGGGAGAGCACCTGGAGGGGTATTGCACCTCGTTGGCCTCAGCGGTGCATGCTTTGTGTTACTTGACTGACCTGGTAGTAAGAAGAGCCTGCTCTTCTTACTACTGTTGCATTGGAATGTGTTGGGACACATCGAGCCTCGGCACCTGTGAGTGGACCTGGTGTATGGATTGAGTTGTCCCTGCAGAGTGCACTGTACCTTTCTTCTTTTCCATAATTGACTAGCCTGCACAGAGTCCTGACCTCAACCAGATAGAACACCTTTGGAATGAATTAGAGCGTAGACTGCGAGCCAGGCCTTCTTGTCCACATCAGTGCCTGACCTCACAAATGCGCTTCTGGAAGAATGGTCAAACATTCCCATAGACACACTCCTAAACCTTGTGGACAGCCTTCCCAGAAGAGTTGAAGCTGTTATAAGGTGGGCCAGCTCAAAATTGAACCCTATGGACTAATGCCCTGTACACACGGTCAAATTTTCCAACGGAAAATGTGTGATAGGACCTTGTTGTCGGAAATTCCGACCGTGTGTGGGCTCCATCACACATTTTCCATCAGATTTTCCGACACACAAAGTTTGAGAGCAGGATATAAAATTTTCCGACAACAAAACCCGTTGTCGGAAATTCCGATCGTGTGTACACAAATCCGACGCACAAAGTGCCATGCATGCTCAGAATAAATAAAGAGATGAAAGCTATTGGCCACTGCCCCGTTTATAGTCACGACGTACGTGTTTTACGTCACTGCGTTCAGAACGATCGGATTTTCCAATAACTTTGTGTGACCGTGTGTATGCAAGACAAGTTTGAGCCAACATCCGTCGGAAAAAATCCATGGATTTTGTTGTCGGAATGTCCGAACAAAGTCCGACCGTGTGTACGGGGCATAAGACTGGAATGCTATCCTTTTTTTCATGTGCGTGTAAAGGCAGGCGTCTCAATACTTTTGACAATATAGTGTATGTTGCCAGGACACCATGGATCCTTAACCTATAATGCCAACATATATTGAAGCAATCACATCAAATTTAATTTCAGTGCAATATTTTGATGCCATGTAGGACCTCTGCTTGATGAAGGTGCCCTGTGTGGCTTTGAATTGGTAAACTGATTGTAAAGATTTTGCTTCAATATATGTTTGGACTATACGTTAAGGATCCATAGTGTGCTTGCAACGTATGTTCTCCTCTGGCCTCTTAATAGGAAAGTCCTAATATCTGCCGTTGCCTTTTGGTTAGTTTGCCAATATGTTTTAGTATCGTGCTCCTCAACCAGCTGCTCATGAATCTTTATGGCTCTCACCTCCTTATGAAGTTTTATGCTGTAGCTACTCAGTTGGAACTCCGTCTCTTGGAACACCTGCAGCATTCTACTCTTCCAGGAAGGAAACTCAGCGAAGCTTCTAATGTAGTGATAGTGAGCAATAAATTATTACTAATAATGACTCTCTTCAACCACTGGTATAACTCTTTAGAAAAATATTCATTTTCAGAATTGTTCCTCTATTTTAAATACAATGACCTCAGTCTAAATCATTTTTAGAGAGACTGGCTCCTTGAGCGTTGATTCATCCAGGAAATCTTTCTTGGACTGGAGGTATAAGTAGTGAGCACCATATCCGGATGTGTCTTTGCCAAAGATATAAATATATGACTATATTCACAATCATGTTTTATTTAATGTGCTTTTTAGAATAGTGAATTAAGTAGGCAACTGAGTACAAGCCTAGAGCAATGATCAGAAATGGACTTTTATAAGCTTGACTGAAACTGGTTTCCGGTAGTCATCATGAGGCATGAGTTAAAGGAGCTGATGGCCCCGCAAAAGCCGCAAGATATTCACAACAGCCACATATATATATATATATATATATATATATATATATATATATATATATATATATATATATATATGTGTGTATGTGTGTGTGTGTGTGTGTGTGTGTGTGTGTGTGTGTGTGTGTGTGTGTATATATATATATGTGTATATGTATATATATATGTATTTTTATTTTTTTTTCATTGTATGCTCACATGCTCTATCACCTTAACAAAGGTGCCCCTGTGTCCTTGAATTGTTGGCATTATTTAGCTATGGGGGACTTCAGTAAACTTTCCAAAAAAGTTTACTGAATTCCCCATATCAAAATAATGCCAACAATTCAAGGGCACAGGGGAATTTACATGGTCCCACCATCCACCCCTAATCACGCCCCCCCCCCCCAAAAAAAACCCCAACTTGTATAACATATACAGTATGTATTTCATCTGTGTATTTAGCCATCTGGAGTTTAGCTTTAAAGTAAGGTTTAGAAGCACTGTAAGGTCCGGGCGATTCGTAGTAGTTGTGGAAGGCTCCCGATGCTAGAGCTGCACGACTAATCATTAAAAAATCGTGATCTCGATTCAACTCCCTCACGATCTTAATACAGCATTTCCCCGATTTAGTGCAAAGAGTTCTCTGCTCACAGCTTGACAGCTGTCAAAAAAACTAAAAAAAAAAAAAAACAGGCAGCCTGCCAAGTTTATCACAACACTGTCAGCACTGGGAGATAACTATAAACAAAGTATCATTCAGTTCTTTTAGATTAAAGGGATGAACTTCGATCTGTAAATTAGGTCAGTTTAACCACTTTAACCACACACCAAACATTTATCTGACACTTGTTGCTTACAATCAGTATTTTTTGCTAGAACATTACTTAGAACCCCCAAACCTTATATATATATATATTTTTTTTAGCAGAGACCCTAGAGGATAAAATGGCGGTTGTTGCAATATTTTATGTCACACTGTATTTGTGCAGCGGTCTTTCAAATGCTATTTTTTTGGAAAAAATACACTTTAAAGTGGAGTTCCACCCAAAAATGGAACTTCAGCTTTTCGGAATCCTCTGGTGTCACATTTGGCACCTTTCAGGGGGAGGGGGGAGCAGATACCTATCTAATACAGGTATTTTGCTCCCACTTCCGGGCATTGATACCCGAGCCACCCGGCACCCGCGGGTATCTACACCACTTCCGGTGCCTTCTCCGTCCCCCCCCCCCCGCTGTCTTCTGGGAGACACACAGGTCCCAGAAAACAGCAGGGACCAGTGGGATTGCGCAGCGCGAGTCGCGCATGCACAGTAGGGAACCAGGAAGTGGAGCCACAAAGCTTCACTTCCTGATGCCCTTACTGAAGATGGCGGTGGCAGGACCCGCGAGCCAAGGGAGAAATCAGCTTCGGTTGCTGACATCGCGGGCTCACAGGACAGATAAGTGTCCTTATTTTAAAAGTCAGCAGCTGCAGTACTAGTAGCTGCTGACTTAAAAAAAAAAATTGCCGGAACTCCGCTTTAATGAATAAAAAAAACCAAAAAAAACGAAACAGTAAAGTTAGCCCAATTTTTTTTGTATAATGTGAAAGATGATGTTACGCCCCGAGAATCGTGATCTTTATTCTAAGCAAAATAATGGTGATTCTCATTTTAGCCAGAATCGTGCAGCTCTACCCGATGCCTTTTCTTACCTTCCTCATTCTTCCCTAATCCCCCCTACCCCAGCGGTTAGGACCCGTTACAATAATACTAAAGCAAATTATTTCCAAGTAAGGAAAGACCGATCTGCGACTGGTGAAGAAACATCTGCAGAAGGTTTACAATTCAGGAAATGTTTTATCTACAGAGGACGTTCACAAAGGGAACCTGTGATTATGGCTTATAAATAGACGATGAACTGTAGAAGAACACAAGGGATTTGAAGAGAAGCCTTTATACTGGAGGGCGAAAGAGAAAAGAATGAAGCAAATGCATGGAACTCGGTGCACAACTCACGGTATACTGTATATCTTCTTAATTTTTTATTATTTTTTGGGGAACGGTTATACTATTATAGGAAGTTGAAGTAACAATTGTACATCTTCTGATATTTTATGGGTTGTTTGGTCTAACGCTCTTATGATCTTAGTTCTGGCAGTCTTCTTCCTTCTGTGCTGCCCTTTGTCTTGGAGGTATTGCAGATTTTTATATTTGCTCTAGAATTGCTCCTGGGAAATATTCAGAATATTCCTTTGTTCGTATATGTGCAATACTTCTACACTTATCAATTCCTTTTTAAAGGAAACCTTTGCTGAGAGGAATACAAAGGCCGTCATTAATGAACTATGGCAATTGTCAAGCAGTTTTCTGTTCCTCTGCTTTCAGAACTTTCTGGATGACTTATCTGATATGTGCCAGAACTTGTCATTGCATACGTCTCCTGGGTCAGTGACAGTGGAATTATGGAAGCCATCAGATCAGGATGAGAGCCAGTTTGTTGCTACTTGTCTGCTTTGCACTGTAGTACATTTTTATATGATCTGAATATTAAGGCCTCATGCACACTGGACGTTTTTATAGCCAGGGTGGGTAAAAATCAATTATTAAAAAAAAAAACAAAATAATCTGATTTTTTTTTTTTTTTTAAATTCAGATTTTTATCAAATTTATTTTAATAAAATGCTTTTGGAGTAAAAATCTATCTAAAGATAGTTTTCTATTTAGGATACATTAATCATTTAGTTTATTCAGCATGAAATGGAGCTTAGTTATGTAGCGCAAGGCTGTATATTCTGCCATATTTACATTTTTGGTAAACTCATGCAATGAATCCAAGCTCTGCAAGCTGAGATAACATGCACTGCATTGATGCATTCACACAATGTCACAGTAACCATGAGATAATACAAAGTTCATGAATATTCCTTTATCCCATTGTTTTGCAAATCTACAGTATGTGCACTACAAACTGTATGATTGAATATTGCAGTTTTATTAACTTGACAGCTTATTATTCTAAATTGGAAACCTTCATTTTGTTTGCAAATATTAAAGATTCTAACTACCAGTCCTTACATTTAAAGAGCACCTGTCATTTCAGATCCATCATGGCAGTACCTGTTAGCGGGCATCCACTCGCCTGCTGCCGCCACGTCCCTCACCTTGTTGTGTCACTGCCGCATCACCAGCTGTCCAATTAAAGTGAATGGGACTGTCGGTGAGTCAACAGCGGGTCAGAGGAGGAGCCTCTGTGGGACAGAGATGACAGTTGCTCTTTAAAAATTATGATTGAAATCGATTTGATTTAAATCACTAGTAAAAAGCCTTGATTTAAATAAAATCAATTTCAATCATAATTTTTAAAGAGCAACTGTCATCTCTGTCCCACAGCAGCTCCTCCTCTGACCCGCTGTTCACTCACCGACAGTCTCATTCACTTTAATGGGACGGCTGGTGATGCGGCAGTGACACAACAAGGTGAGGGACGTGGCGGCAGCAGGTGAGTGGATGCCCTGTTTACAGCTGCTCCTTTTTTTCCCCCTGCCTCTAAACTCCCCTGCATGTTAGCTTATGGGTCCATACACACATAGACTTTTAGCAGTGTGTAGTGGCAGGCGAGTTTAAAGCCAGAAAAAAAAAAAAACAACGCCAGTGCGCCCAGGAGCAGCAGAGTTTTGGCAGAAAAAAAACGCTTGACGCTGCTAAACGCAGATGCTAGCCGCATTTAGCACTTCAGCGTTTATTCATTTCATAAGCCAGAATAAATAAATAATTCTGGCCAATGAAATTAATAAATGCCTGGTGGGGGCGCACCAATGAAAGAGTGAGGATATTTTATTTGTGCAGCCATATAATGCCCAGCAAGTGGCGTGACAATGTTCACATCCCGGCACTGTAATGTTGTAGTGCTAAAGGGCTAAAGTAATATTTGATGTAATGTTTTCATGTCATATGTTTACCATTGGTTCATTTGCCATTAGAGACAGCCCAGGGCGTTCTCAGTGGCGTAAAGTGTATCCTTCACACAAGGGAGTACATGGTGTTCAATGAGTTGGCTGCCTCGTAGACTTGCATTGTGAGAAGGAGCAGTAAGGACCAACTATCAAGTCAACTTGTAAAGAGCCTGTGTATGAAATGAGAAAATATGGCTGCTCATCTGTACATGTATATGGTTTAAATCAGCGTTTCTCAACTCCAGTCCTCAAGGCGCCCCAACAGGTCATGTTTTCAGGATTTCCCTCAGATGAAACGGTTGTGGTAATTACTGAGGCAGTGAAACTGATCAAATCACCTGTGCAAAATAATGGGAAGCCTGAAAACATGACCTGTTGGGACTAGA